>BMAU01002023.1:187500-712500 GCA_019973935.1 Trichonephila clavipes | reverse complement strand
TGCACATATATATATATATATATATATATATATATATAAAAAGAAATTTAAATATATAATAAATATTACATATCAAAAACAAGAAATAATAGATAATGAACATAAAAGAAATATAAAATATAAAAGCTAAACATGAAGATCAAAATTATAGAAAAAAAAAAGAAACTACAAAAAGAACCAAGCGAGTCAGAAAGCAATTTCGACTCAGGGACCGAATAACTTGTCTATTTAAATTAAACCAGTTTGAATGCGCCAACCTTCCCTTTGCAACTCGGTAGAAAACCCAAATAAAATAAAATAAACAAAAATTCAGAGTATGTAAAACTCACAGAGAGTATGATAAAACCACTCACTACTATTATGTAACAAACTTCCCAAACTATTAATGCAGAAAAATCCCAAAACAATACGTAAGAAAAGTAGAAAATCCTATATATAAGAAAAGTATTTTTCAAAAAATAATTTAACAAAAAAATTCTTTAATTTTTCCAAGAGAATCTAGCGTCTCGAAATCAATGAAAATCAATTATTCATCAAGTTAAGAAATATATATATATCTGTCGCAAAAAAATATATGCACCCAGAAGAAATCTAAATCACGAAACTGAAGAAATGTGTTAGTCTGGTAAGAGATATGCAAATGATTAAAATAAAAAAAAAGACAAGGCTATAAAAGCTAATATTAGTAAAATGCGCAACTGGGAAAGAGTTTAAAATAGACATGAGTATTAAAAGAGCGCCGTTTTACACAGGCTATCCAAACGAATCAATTTCAGAATATAGACGATATTGAGACTTACCTCAAGACATAACCGGCGGCAGTACGAGCAGCTGACGGACTTTGATAGGGTTAAAGACAAAATAAGAGAAGCAGGTTGGTGAATAGAGTATCGCCAACTCGGTCGGAGCGATATGGTAGTTGCTCCAACAGTGGATCACAGAAGGTAAGTTAACTCGTGGGAGGGTCAGGTCCCAGGAACAAAAATGATCGCGAAATCAGAAGATAACCAATAAATTCAAACGCCACTTAATTCCAGACATCCAGTGCCATGTAAAAAGACTCCGAAGTGTGGCTTGAGAGCCGACGTATGACGCTAAAACCACTCACTTTTTGCTACTATTATGTGAACAAGACTCTCCCATTCAACTGATGACCACCGCATGATGAAGAGGCGCAGAAAAAATCCCAAAGCAATTTCAAGGTTACAGTGTGGGAGCAATGTTTTGTTTTTGGACAAAGATCATCTTTAGTGCCCCTTTCAAACTTTGACAGCTAGATATATAAGCCGATTGTGCTAATATATATTTTTCAACAGGATAATAATTCCACATATTGCGCGAAAATTTCTTTACTCACCATGGCCTGCCAGGTCTTAGATTGTCTGGAAATATAAAATGGGAAGGCAAACTGCAGCCGTCTAGATACGTCTCGAAATCAGGGATGAAAATCAATTAATCGATGCCATGCCGAATTTCAGGCTTGTAAGCTGCCAGAGGTGGCTTTACTACTCACTACTATTTTTTAACCTATAAAATAATATATTTTATATATAAGAATATTTTAATCATTTGTTTATCTTCATATACATGCATAAAAATTTCGTTAAGAATGTAGCTAATTCCTTTCTGGGTGCATATATTTTTTATGACAGAGTATATATATATATATATATTGTTGAAGGAATCAGTTTTAAAAAGATTATTTTAAAAAGAATACATTCTTGCCAAATAAATAAAAATAAAGTAAACAAGTAATATATAAAAAAAAAAAATAAAGTCAATTCCTACTTAGGTCAACAAAGAAAAAATTTATTTTAGTTACTTTTTATTAAATTACAGTTAATATATATATACTGCTGGACAATTGCTAAGGACGGATCACAAATTGATATGTAGCATAACATTAAGCGAGACATGAGGCCTAGTAGAATAAACTATAGTTGCCACACTGTTCAGACATTAGAATAAAGAATATTTATTGTTCTGGAAAGTACAAAAGCTGTGAAACATCTGAAAGAAAAAAAAATGTTCATTTGATCTGCGTACGGAGAAATGGAACAATGCATCTAAAAGTCAGCAGGCACCTTAAAGAAAGGTATCAGTACGGGATATGTCCACCGTGGAGTGTGATGCAACATTCCACACGTCGTACCATACTTTGCACAACATTATCGAGCAGCTGTTGAGGCAATTTATCCCATTTCTCTGTGAGTGCACGGATGAGGGTGTTCTTGTTTATCGGAGAATAGTTTCGACCAGCAACATGCCTCCCCAAAGCATCCCACACATTTTCAGTGGGGTTTAGATCTGGAGAACGCGCTGGCCATACGAGACGTTGAATACCCTCGCTGTCTAGACAATCCTGAACAGCGAATGTTCGATGACATGTTGCGTTGTCGTCCATAAAAACAAATTTATCACCGACAGCACCACGGAAAAGACGATCATGAGGAAGTAGAACTTCATCAATGTATCGTTGGCCCGTCATAGTCCCATTCGCAACCACATGTAGGCGCGTGCGGCCACGGATCATGATGCCGGCCTACACCATGATACTGCATGTCGAATATCGGTCATTTCCTGGATATTTTCTGGACGATAAGCAGTACCACTCTCGCGCCAGATCAGTTGGCGTCTACTATCCGATGACAGACTGAAACTACTCTCATCTGAGAATAGTACGCATGCCCAGTCCTGTTCAGTCCAATTGTGATGCTCATGACACCATTGCAAACGGGAAGTACGGGGCTGTCTGGTCAATGGGACACACACAACAGGTCTGCGTGCGTATAGCCCTCCTCCCCTCAAACGTCTGGCAACAGTTTTTCGGGAGTTCTGCTTTCCTGAGGCAGAAAGAAACTGATTTGCCACCTGCTGAGCTGTGGTGCGCCTGTTTCTTTTTGTTGATAGGACGATATATCTGTCTTCTGCAGGCGTCGTACTTCTAACACGGCCTCCCCCGTGCCGTCTACTACACATTCCAGTAGTTTTAAATGACTTCCACAGCCGTGAAACAACGCTGTGAGCGATGTTGAACTCCCTGGCAACATCTGTTATTTTTCGCCCTTCTTCGATCTTTCCAATAATTCGGCCACACATAAAATCATCCATGTGATGTCGGGAAGACATGCCAAAAATTTTAAGTTCGTCTAATAAATCTTTCCTGTAAAACTTTGACTTGAAACAACAACTGTCCACACACGTCAAAACCTTTAAAGCTTTTATGAACGCTATCACGTGATGAACAGACGTGGAAAAAAATTTGCATACTCATACTTCTTCTTACTAATATCCCGCACTTATTCTAATTTTCCATATTTTGCTTCCTTTCATTTTGTGGTTGCTATAGATGATAGTGCTATCCGTCCTTAGCAATTGTCCAGCAGTGTATATATATATATATATATATATATATATACATATGCGACCGAAATACGATATCAAGTGGTAAAATAGAAAATGATTTCCCTTTCTCTATTATTTCTTTGTTACTATTTATTCATTCATAAATTACATTCTCAGAAATTATGCCGTCCCAGGCAGGATTCGATCCCACGACCTTTCTGGATTAAAAGTTCAACGCACTTTCCATTGCGCTACAGGGGTCCAACGAGTGATTTTCTTTTTTATGTATGGTGTGTTGGACTATTAATTGTGTTTTTTACTCTATTTATTCATTTATTAAATTTAATTTATGAATTAATGTTTCAAAAAACTGTATTAACTTCAAGTGTGATTCACTACAAGTTTTAAAAAAATGCATTTGAACTTGAGTGGATGAATAAAATGTATTTCATTAACGATTGAAAATTTGAACAAGATATATAGATAAATAAATATATACAGCGAGAGAGTGTGAAATAATAGTTGGAATTGAAAAATCAACTTAAATTCATTTCAATATAGTATTTAATTTTATACTAATAGCTCTCCAAGCTGAAAAAAAATGTTTCCTTTTAAATAAGTATGCTATTTGTGTACCAACGAAGTGATTTCAAAAACTAAACATACCCCATAAATAAATTTTAAGTTCTTAGAAAGTCTAACTTTTAAGGCCTAATCTCAGAATTAAAATGCATTTGTAATGACCAGTTATAAAGAGAAATATAAAAGAAACTAGAAAAAGTAAAACATATTTAATTAAATATTTAAGAGAGTATCCGATTCTTTTCAATTATTTTAATTGCTTTTATTGCATGGCATTTAAATGTTTACGGAACGAAGTTGCTTTATTTATAAAATGTTTTTATTTATTCTAATTATCAAAGTGAAATGCAAACCTTTCTATTAGCTCATTTTTGGATACACACTTAAATTATTATGATCTTTAACTCTTCTCTGGACTCGCTTCAAAAATTTCCATCAATAGGCGCACAGCATCTATCAGATGCATCTCCTTCTTACGTTTGATTTTATAATTGTATTGGTGAGATTGGACATTAAAATATATTTTACATAAATTAATATTTAAAGTAGAATCAAAAATTGGTGTTTTTAAGTGAAAAAACATCAAAAAGATGATGGTTAATTATCACCGTGTCACCACTGCTTATTTTGTAAGATACCTTATTGCAGTGTCTTCGCAATTCATATTACAATGTTCAAGGGGAACATGGATTTTTTTTCGTATAACACATTACAAGATTTTATTAATCTTTCCCCGATGTTCTGACAAGAGGAAACGTTATCTTCTTTTCCAAGTTCCTGGTGATGTTTCTATTGATTTTTCAACTTTAATAGGGTTTGTATATGAAATATTTCTTCACTCATGAGTCAAAATGAATGATGCTTGGGAATATTAATCGCAGATCATCAGCGCAGGTGCCCTTTCATAAGTTTTTAAACAAGTTTTCCTAGATACGTGCGAGAGGGTCTGAGTTAATTTGATTTCTTTAGATATCCATGGAGTTTATTTGGAGATTGAATAAAATACAGTCAATTGGCAAGACGCACAGCATCCCTCAAATGTATCGCATCTCCCAACAAAAAAAAAATATCAAACATAAATTACAAAATACTTGTTTCAATTTTGTGGAACCCCCTGGGTTCTACCCTGGACACCAAGATTGAATTGAGGCGAAAAATTACCAGACGACATTTTTACAATAACAAATTATATTTATTCACTTGAATCAATTATCAACCTTCTAAATACAAAGATGAATCAATATGTCTACAACAATGGGATTGAACTTTACTATTAAATTAAATCACGAAATATGATACTAATCAACTATTAAACTCAATATAGAATGGGTTTACCGGAATAAGATGACCGAGAAATATACGCAATTTGAATTACTAGCAAGCATTAAGTTTCCACTAACTTTATTATATATTTACTCTTATTATCCGATAATTGAAGTTTAAATATCACTTGACTTTTACTACTTCACTCCTTTCCAGTCGGCTCAAACTTTCCGAATGTAGATCGCTGCCTGATAATCAGCCAGAAACTAATCGCACAATCAACTTGAACCTGCAAACTTACAACACTCTCCTTAAATACATTAATGCATTTGCATATCCCGGTTTCTCCTTTTAGAGCTGATTGGAAATATACGCGAATTTAGAATCCCAAAGACATCCAAGATTATTATTGAATAAGTGCCGTATAGATTCGTCACTATTTGTTTTCTTATATATAAAAGTACGCTATGTTAGAAGAAAAAAATCACAATTAACGAATTAGTTCAAAGTCATAAAAACTAACGTTATTGGGAGCGCTGCATCTATCAGATCCAACGGCTTCTGTCAACGAAATATGAAGAAATCACCCTTGTATTTTTTGTTTAATCCAAGGGCGAGTGACGAAAGACAGATAGAAGGAGGGGAATATTCCAACCCTCCATGGGACCGCAGCACCGGAACTATTTGTATTTCGCATTTTAGAGTTTCGCGCGCTTTAAGAAGGGTTAAATGCAATAAAAAGAAGTTAAATATATTCAACCTCAGAAAAGATCCCACTCTGAGTAAACTAAACAATAAAGACATTAATTCATCGACTTCCAACTGCTTGAATACACTCCATAAGTGTGTAAGAGTGCCCCCCTCGGGTGCCCTTCTCCTAGAGTATCAGCGTGAGCTAGAAGTGTAGGAATAAATGAAAAACCAGAAGCTGCCGTAATCTTAATATGACATAATTAAGATCTTAACTTAAACCTTTATCATATTAGATAATGATATGTGGAAGAATCTACGGTGGCTAAACACACAATATATAATAACGAAATAACGTAACTCAGACCACTATCAATAACTATCTCGCCTAAGCTCAATTCCAATGCGATCGCAGATCCGAATATTTAAATAGTCACTCCTACCTATAATGTCCAACGAAGTATCAATCTATCTGATCCTAGTTGAAGTTGCGGTTCACTGGCGTGCAATGGTATGCACCCTGACCTAAGGGCTCTCTGTCACGGGTAACTTTTATTGGCTGTTACTTAACTTCTCAAAACATCTTCTCACTTGAAACAGGGACTATCATAACATTCCCAAAAGCCACACATCTTACTCTAAACTTCTGTTATTTAAACCTACCTAACTTACATCTTTTATTCACGTTTTACTTCTCGGGTTGGTAGGAAAAGAATTGCCATTTATTCTGGCCCCAAAGAACCCAAAAGAGCATGTTAATGAAAAAACGCGTGATCCCGTCACAAGTGGATTGTTATCTTTTACAACCAGTGGAGAACATTTATAAGGCACGCTAATTTGTTCGGTAAATATTTCAACCTGTTTCATTAAAATATTTAATGTATGCAAGTCTTTATAAAAACTTAAGATTTTATAGCTGTTACGTATGGGGCTCTGAAAAATATTAAGATCCACAAAAAATAAATGAATAAACGGAATAAAATAAAAGAGCAGCACTCATTTTAAAACTATAAACACATTTATGAAAATGCTGTAAAAGTCACACTTAGACAAAATACAAGGTTAGAAACAGCAGGTAGACGAAAACAGTATCACCAATTTAAACAATCACAAGAACATAAGTAATAGACGATGGTACAATTAAAAGTGTGTATATACAATTGTCACCTTAAAAACTTAAAATAATGTGTTTGAATAAAATGTTTATTTAAGTTACAGAAAATATAAATATTTAAGCCAAATGATTGTGAATAGGAAGCCACAGTAATTAAATGTAGTTTGTGTTGTTAAACAGAAAATAAGTAATTAAGAGAATTGAAGAACTATAAGCGTTACGTTAGCACATAATGTTTAACATAACTTTATAAAGCATACCACAGTCATCTTGTTTTCTAGTAATTGATAATGTTTTCGTAAATGAAGTATGAAATGTTTATAACATTGAAAATAAAAAAAAAATGAGGAGAATCAAATTTTCAAATGTTTCTCTGTTACCATGTTTTGATTTAATACCGAAATTGAATAGTTGTAGTACTTTAAATTCCTTTAAATATTAAATTTACTTTAGATATTTAAACGTATGCTTTTTTTTCGAGATTTCTTCTGCATTTTCGATTAGATGTTATTAAACTCTTCAACAAACTATGCTATTCTTCTAAGAGTTATTGAAGTTTCATATTTTGTTTTAAATTATTCCATCAGAGAATTATGATGAATTTTTTTCACAACTTTGCACGTTTTATGCACTATTGATTGTAATAAAGAAATAAATTTGAATTTAAAAATTTTTTCGGGATAAAATCTAGATAAAAAGTAATATGAAGAATATTTTTGAATCTCTCTTTTATGGGCTTATACCTGGATAAGTGATTAAATCAAGTAAAAAGTAAAACAGAAAGTTCAATTATTTAAATAAAATTTAAAGAGTTAACTTTTGCTATTCCATGTAAAAATCCTTTTATTCAACATATGAATGTTTAAAAATACATTGTGAGTGCTTTAATTTGTTCTTTTACGATAAAAATTATTTTATTAAATGTGTTTTCCAAATCTGAGCTTTTCTTAAATACATAATTAAGCTTACTTCCTACATTAACAAAAATAGTTTCCTAATTCTATTAAAATCCTTAGTCTAGACATTTTATTTATTTTCTTAAAAATATTCGTGAATGTCTGGATTAGTTAATATGTCTTTTTGACTTTCTCTGGCTTGATCCTATGTTATTTATTAAAATACAAAAAATATCAGTATTTGTTTAATTAAAAGTAACCTGAAATGTGTGTTTCGGCAGGAGCACATATTAAATATAAAGAAAAATTTCATAGAATTGGGAAATCTTAATCACCATTTTTGCAAAGTTTCGATCTACCTTAGTTCGAAGAAAAAAGTAATAAAAAACATTAACATTCATAAACCATATAACATTACAGAACGGATGCAAAATAAGTATTAATTTAATATAGGATGGATTATACTGTGTTTACTGGTTCACATTAAACTATTTGTATTCCGAACAATATGAATTAAGTAAATATTAGATATTCGAGAGATTTTAATTACACAAATGTAAAAAAAAAAATTCCTAAATAGAATATTCATACCTGCAAAATAGTGAAAATCAATGTCCATTTGATGTTATACAATTGTGCATCATAGAATAGAATATGTTAAGCTGTTCTTATAAGAAAAATAATTGAAATTGTACTTATATATATATATATATATATATATATATATATATATATATATATATATATATATATATATATATAAGGACAATTTTCAGAATGAACTTTTTGAAAATGTATATGAATGAATTTTTGTTTTGGTATAGGAATGACCTTTCTTTAAATTTAAACAAAAACAGACTTCGGAAAATGAAAATAAAACTGTAAGCAAACATTTTTCCCCGAAAGATTAGCATAATTAAAAAAGAAAAAAATCCTAATATGAAATGATGATGTGTTTCATATTTTATGTTACTTTCATCAACTTCCCCTCTAAAATTTACTTTCATTACAATAGGACAACTGAAAACAGAGATTAAAATATACATTTAATAGCATTAAACACATATGATTCTTTATAAAATAATTAAATTTTACTTTGAAATGACAGTATGCTATTTATTTTTATAAATTACAAATACTTGCAAATTCAAAACTCAAAGGATTAGATTTTTTTTTGAAGAACTTAATCTCATTTTATGGAGCAAACATTTTCATTTATCAATTTACTTTAAAAGTGTAATTTCACAAGAGTATTAAATTCATTTTAAAATGAATGCATTGTCCTTGTAAACGTTTTAATTCTTTTTTTTTTATTTCTAATGGGTTGCGTATGGGTGTTTTACCATTGCCAATCTAATACATTCCCCGGAAGCATATGTTTCTTTTTAGTTCAGTACTATATATGTGGTTACCAATCGCCGCCAGTAAATTTGGCACCCAGTTTCCTCCCCAGAGGGAAGCACCTGAGCTCTGACGATGGAAGCGTCATCCAAGAACGTCTTTAATGAGAGCAGCTAAGCCAAACGGACACTCTAGGGTCTCTTACATACTGTATAATCATACGAAATAGCCGCTGTCGATTTTCTGCATCATGGAAATCCACCGTCTTGTGCCGGGATCGAATCTGTGGGCTCCTTGTAAACCAAAGATGTACAAAAATAGATCTAATACTTTTGATATATTGGAAAACTTCTTGGCCTTAAATCTCAATTTTCATTTTATACATTTGAAGTCATTCATATTGAAGACGTTGCGAATAACTAAATAACTAATATGTAGAAATGATCAAATTGTAATAAAAATATAATACAGTAGTCTCTTATATGGACGATTCCGTTCGGATGCTTTAAATTCATGAATTGTCTATACTCAAAGAATTATCTTTAATGCATGGGTGTATGAAAGTTTTTTTTACGTTATTGAATTACAAATGTTTATATCATAAGTTGACTGATTCTTTTTAATATCAAACTTCATAGCAACAAGAGATTTTTCACGATAGACCTCGGAATTTTGAATCTCGATCAAATAACGAGGACTGAAACTGAGCTGTCACTTGAATGTAAGAAACATATCTTGACACATTTAAAAAAGATTTAACCCCTCTAAGCGATGGGTATTCAGTAGCAGAATGACTCTAGAGGAATAATACCAGGTGCGATTTCATAACCATAACGACGAATATCGTGACCACTGAATAACCTCGTAAATAACAATGAAGATGAGCAGTAAGTACTATTAGAGTATAAGTTAAACTGTAAAGTGGTCAAGGGAGATTAACTGCTGATAAAAGTTTGGAACTCCTTAAAGTTTTTCTCTAACCAATGCATGGATGAACAGGGAACAAAAATTGGAATCAAACACTTTACAGCAATTTTATATGTCATTTGTCTGATGCCTCGTCTCGATGATGTCTCTGATCTTGGTAATGGTAGAGTGGATCAGTTGGACAAAGAGGCAAATTGCCAATATATGAACCTTTAAAGCCTGAGCCATTGTCCCACTTGAAGCAAGTAGCTTGGGAAAGAACTGCTTCCTCTCCTGGAACAACGAATTCTTGGCCTCGCCTATAGCTTTGTGGACTAAAAGATTTTTTCCGATCATTTATCAACGGCTTAAATGTAAGAAATTTATTACTCATTCCAAGTTATCCCAGATTCTAACAGGACATGGAAACTTTAAGAGCTATTTGTCTGGTTTTGATTTAATTTGTAGTGATATTTGTTCTTGTGGTCAGGATGCTGAAACTGTGGAACATGTATTGGTAACTATATTTCTATAAAAGAGAGAGTTTTAAAAAGGAGTTGAAAAACGCGTAGGTATTTCCTGGCCACCTGATTTGTCTTTGTTGGTAATTGTACTGAAAGCCTAATTGTCATAAGAAAATTTGTTTACTGTATAGATTTTTAAAGCTTGATTGGTACCTCCCCTTGTTGATATTTATGTATTTTCACTCTTCCTTTTTATTTTATCTTTTTGTCTTAAATGTTTTTTTTTTCAAATGTGTTTTAAATGATATAATTGTGTTACCACTTACGTGTGTAAGCCTCATGTTATGCAAGGTGGAGCATGAGGAGTTTTGCAAATAAATTAATTTTAAAAAAATGCCTAATGTGAAGTTGTTATAAAAATTTTGATTAGTTGAGTTCAATATTTGTGTGATTGTTTAGTCCGTTGTATTGTAGATTTATACATATATGTTACTAGTTTCCTGTTAAAAGATAATCTGTTGCAATGAATAAAATTTTCAGAATAAATTATGCTATATCCCGAAAGATGGTTGTTAATTTCGTTGGCTTTTCCAGCATTTTAAACCTTATATCATGCAAAGAATCACGTATTAGTGTTTATTACATCATATGTTAAAATGACCAACTAAATTAAAAAGGTACATGTCCGCCACATCTGATAAAATAAAGAAGAAAAAATAATAAAAAGAACTTTTTTCTTTACGAAAAATTATCTATTTATAGAACAATAATAAAGTTTGTTTCAGACAACATATTTGTTCCATGTCTTTTCTTAAAACAGGTACAAATTAATGAAACTTGCTTTAGTAGAAAAATTAAATTTTAATTTTACTAGACAAACATTTAATATACCGTCATTAATTATAATATATATCATTTGATGTTTATAAATGTTTCCAATTCTTAGTTAGCAAGAAAATTTTATTAACTTGTTTTTCTTTAGGTAGCTTATTTAAATTCTTGTTTCATACAATTTAATCCCCATGTCGTCGAATATTTCTACATATATTTTTCACGCATTTACTTTGAAAACAAATGCCAAACTTATTTGTTTATTAAATATATTCCCCACTCTATGGGATTTTCTCTTTATCTTGTGTATTAAGTCGCAGAAGAATATTTTTATTCATATTAATAACACAAATTACAAACACTATTTTAAGATAACCTTTTTAGATCAAGGGAAAAAATATTTTTTCAATCGAACTCTTAGGTGATCAAATAAAAGTATTGCTTTTAGAAGCAATACATCTTTAAGATGAATAATATTCCTTCACGTGATGAAATAAAAACTTCAGATTATTCATATTCATACAGAATGATTTTGATATTTATGGATCAATAAAACTTCATTCAGTATTTATTTTAGAAGCTCTTGCTATGTGGAGAATGTAAAGCAGTTTCTAAACTCATTGGGGTAAGATAAAATACATTATTTTTGGTCAAACAAGATCAGGTGCAGTTCTAAATAATTATTTTTCTCCTTTCGGTGTTAGAATGATAAAAAGTTATTTTATGCATAATTTGTAATTTGATAATCTTTTTGATAGTCTAATTCTTAAAATTACTCTTCAGATGGCAGGTTCAAAAACCGATGATTTTGATCTATTATAGAATTTTGAATCTTTGGTCTTAGCTTATTGTAAATCGAAATTCGATTAATTTTAATTTCTCAAAAATGTATGCAGAGTATTGGAACTCAAATATTAATAAATAATAAAAATTAATTGTAAAAAATAATTAAACTTTTATATTGTTTAGGAAATTCATTCTAAATTAATCATCAAATATTCTTCAAAGATGCCGATGCGGTTATACAAGGTAATTCTTGGCATTCTTATTCAAATATGATGTTATTAGTACCAATTATTATTTTTTTTTCTATAATTGAAAAAGAGCTGCTGCGAATATTTTTTTTCATGTATGTATATATTTTTTAATAAATTGCGTCATTGATTGATATTAAGAAAAATATTAAAAACTGTTTCACAGCAGAGAAATACGCAGTTTTTTGTAGGTCGCAAAATTATTAAAATCTGAATCAATATCTCCACCCCTATGATACAAATCTCTTTTTCTTGCACTCCAAATTTTTGCATGCATTTTGTGAATTTTTTGATCTACGGCTTTGCAGTGTAAATAAAGCATTGTAACGGACTTATCTGGAACCCCAATGAACATTCTACCCATTCTTTTAAGAAAGCCAACAGCCCCCAGCATCGGATAGATGCAGCCCACACACATTAGAATTTGAATTTGATTATATGTTACACTCAACCGTAAGAAATATGAAGAATATTTCTTATTGCATAGAAATCGAAAACAAAATTCAAACAACAAAGATTTATTCTAAATGTCGATCGAAAAAGAAGAAACGAAAACTATTAAAACTAATTCTAGAACTTTTTAAAACAAATATTCAGCTTATATAAGAAAGAATATACTAAAATTAACGTTAGAACTTTTGAATGATGCATGCAAATAAAATGTGTTACTCTTACAAAATAAAATTTCTCATTTCTTATCAGAAAAGAATTTTTTTTTTTAATTTTAAACTTAAAAGGTATTTAAAAAAAATAAAAAAATCATTAAATACACGGTAGAAGACTTCTGAACGTGAATGAGATATTTTGACATTCTAAACTATTTACCAATGTCTTGATAAAAAAAAACTACAATAAAAGTATTTGACAAAGGAAGCTTTTTTTAAAACAAAAATGCTGATTAAGAAATAGATAAAGCACATTTTATTAATTAAGAGATTATGCTGTCTTTCATAAAGAATATACTGAGTTTATGTGATATGACTTGAAATTATTTTATTAAATTACTATAAGTAGTGAAATTAGAATTTATTGCAAATGTTCTGGTCCAGTTTTATCTTGTCTACTTATTTAGTTCACTTGTTTTTATTATTTTGAGCATCCTTACTGACAATTATTTTATATATTTTTTCCAAAAAAAAAGACTTATTTGAAGCACGTGTGATTTTTTCACCTCATTATAATAGATATTATTTAAGAAATCACTAAGAGTTCTGTAATACTTTACTAAATCTTGAGCAACATTATCCTTAATACATTTTAACGATATTTATAATTTACTTTATTTCTTTCATAATTAAAACTGTGAAATTTTTTTAAAAGTTCAAAAAAGTCGTACAATCAAAACCTTATATCTCGTTATGTGTTAAAGAAGCTAGAAAGTAAACAACAAAATAAATATATTGAACTATTTACTATTATGACACTTCACACATTTCAAATTACGCATTTGCTATAAATTCGAAAAGTTCCTTTGAAGCCAAAAGAAATTCACAGTATAAATATTTAACTTTATATTACACTTTTGAAAAAAACATTTAAATAAAAGCGAATTAATAATTAAATAATACATCAGAAAATTAATAAATAGTATATGTTTGATATACATGATTTTAATTGCAATTTTCGAATTATGTAGTGTTTTTAAGAAAAATCATGAATGTTTGTGCAAAAATATCTTCTTACTATTGACAAGATTAAATTTAAATATTTAAATGACTTTTCTGAAACTAAAAGTAAATGCTTGGGATGAATGATTAAATTTTCTCTTTGAGTTTTTGTCGTTTACATTAATAGACAACAATTCGTATGCAAAAAACTTAGAATGCAATGTAAGCAAAATATTATTTTTTATGTTTAGCACTTTCAGCGATCACAACAAGAATATTTTAAATAGACTTCCTTTACATAATTGAGTATATTACAAACAATAGCGGGGGGAGAATATTTTTGATTCAACCTAACTGCGTAATTATTTTCATCTTTGTAACAAAATTTATCATTTCCCATTTCATATTTATCTCTTGCGATACTTTCATTTTTAATGCAAATACTATAACATCACAGATATGTGTTCTTTATGTTTCAATCCATAAAATTTATTTATTGATTTGTTTTATTTTATATCAATGAGGTTTAACATTTTAGATTTCTAACTTATATAAGTATAATTAGATAAAAACATACCGTTAACCAATGTTGCAACATTAATTCCTTTTTGAGAGCAGGTATTATATTTTACTTAAAACACTCGTTTTGATTTCCTTTTAGTTCTCATTTCAATTTGTTAAGATACCGCATCTAATAATTTATTAATAAACCCAACATTTGGCATGTAATTTTGCAGCCACGTTCTATTTTTAAATATTGAATGCATGTGATATCTGGAATGAAAAAAAAACTGCTTTAATTAATTTATTTATTCTCTGTGTGTGTGTGAATGTCATATCGTACCATGTTAGATTTCAATGAAAACAACTGTAAATTTCTTATTAATAAGAGTTCATTCTTATTAATAAAAAATTACTTATTATAATATATCGTTTTTCTACAACAGTTTAATATCTTAAAAATAATACCGGAAAACATTGCCTCGAATTATTGTTATTTGTTTATTTATTGCTCTTCATTTATTTTTATCTCTACTGCTAGTTGCTGATATACATGTACAAACATTTATGTATCATATGAGTCAGTGCATACATATTATTCATTATTTATTACCTCTACGTTTTTTAGACATAAAAAAAGTAAATATGACGCAAAAAATTTTACATATGTAAAATAAAGTGAGTTATATATATGTGTATAGATGTATATATATATATATATATATATATATATATATATATATATATATATATATATACAATAATATATACAATAAGAACTATTTTATTGAGTTAATTTTTGTTACTATGACAATGCAAAATGCAAAAATAATAATATGTTCATTTCATTTATCGAATTTATTGACTAACTGACTGTTTTTTTTTTCAATCCCTACTATAAGTTTACAATATCCCTATATATGGTTACAATTTTCAATAGTTAATAAAATACATTTTAAATCACTGCATTGAGCTGAAGCTATATATACGCGATTATTTTGGATGCCAATACGATAATTTAGTTACAATTAATTAAAATTAACTGAAACCAATTACTTAAAGAATTACAGATACAACCACGTTGGTTTCATCTTTAGCGACTTGGATCAAAACTTGAAAAGAAAATTATCACCTTTTAAAGCATTTAGTTGGACTGAAATTTTATATACACGATAGTTTTGGATGACAATACGGTACTTTAATGATAATTGATTAAAATTAATTACCACTTAATATTGTGATTCTGTCATACGTATATGCATATCTATATTAATTGTAATTAGTTGATAAAAAGTAACCAAAATAAAATTTTTCTTTGCTGACCTAAGTAGAGATTGAACATAAAAATAAATATGTTTTAAATAGTTGTTTTTACTCTTATTCTTTCTAAATACAAAAAATAAGAATATCCAAGTATATCTATATAAAGAGAATGGCTGTAGTTCTATGGAAAAACGTCGATTGCGGATCTCGAGATTTCAGCTGTAACAATACACCAAATTCGCATTCTAAGTGGCGGGAGGTTCATTAAAGTGTGTAAGATGCATGATATGGGCTTGTGTCTAATTTCAAACGATATGGCATTTCTACCAGTAAATGGGAACTGGAGAAACGATTCATGCGATACATCATGATTTAAAATTTTCTTTTGTTGAAATTTTAGGAATTTCCAGAGTAAAAAGTTTTAATTAATGGATTATTTATTTTAATAATTAATTGGAAAGTAGTTTTTACAATACACACACACACGTTTCCTTAACGCGGCTTTGTTATTATTCTTGTTGATACTAATTCAGCCATTTTAAAATTTTTCTTTCCTTAATGAAGTTTTATCTGATTAATCATTTATATTGTGTTCTTTGGGGTACGTGGTCTAATTATAAATGCATGGCTAGAATTTAAACTCAGTGCTTCTCAAAGTTTCAATATTCGAGACCCAATACTCAATCATAATTTTCATCGCACCCCCCTCATACAATAAGAATGCATTGAATTCAATAATACTATACTTTGACGCTAAAGCTTCAACACGACTTTAACCTCTTAAGTGCCACTAGCGTATATAAACTTCTTGCTCAGCCAAAGCGTTTATTTCCCCTGACGTATATATACGTCTTTCCGAAGTACGATCTTTTCTGTACACTGCTATCCATAAAATTATTGCGAAAGCTTTGGAATGCAATAAAAATACCTTGACAATGTTTTCTAAGGATTTACTTATTTCAGATTATTTGCTTCTTTATTCCTTACCCCCCAATACATCGCATACGCGCGCCTACTTGAAAGATAGTTTGCATTGGGAAGCGAATTGGGAAAGGATTTATTATAAACAGTACAAATTATTAAGATAAGTGTGTTAATTTTTTGTATATAATTTTATATATGACAAGCTCATGGGCTCACTGGTAATTATTAAACTTGATCTTAAACTTTGTACTATTAAGCGAATTATAAAATGCATTTTGTAGCACTGGTACATTTATAAGTGTAACACATCAATGTAAGTGTGTATTTTATTTTTTATTATGTCAGAATGTATTTATTATTTTTTGAAGTTAAACAAACAAATATAATTAAATAAAAATTTTGTTTTCCGTAAAATGAAATTATAACTTCATGAAATATAATTTTGTTCTTTAAAAATATTATTTTTATTGGAAAGTAAAAATTACGTATAATATGGAATAATTAATTCATATTTTTATTAAAAGTATTAATGTATGAAGTATATTTTGTGTGTGTGTGTGTTTAGAGAATATTTTTAAACGAGGTATAGTTTTTTTACTAAATAACATATATAGCTTTCTCTATTACAGTACAAAAATCCAAAGATAAGCTTAAGTTTTTAGAAAAGTAAAACTTTAAGTAATATTTTTTTATAAACTTAAGGAACTTAATTTTGTAAGGTTTATTTTAGACCAGAAAAAATATGTAAGAGTTTTGAATAGAAAAAAATCATATTAGATAAACAATTGTAATCAAAAGGTTTTAAAAACTTTCCCGTCATCCACCTCCCGAAAAAAATAGCAAGCGATAAAAAATGTCTCAATTTCAATAATTCAATGTTTCAATGATAAATCCTATTCATGACATATTTTGAAGTTAATATATATGGGTTTTAATTTGGTATTCTTTGGACACCACATACTCAACTTAATTTTTTTCATTCGTTTCCTAATGCTAAGGAGTTTTGATTGGTCATCATGACAATATTTCCACACATATTGTTCTTTTTATATTTAAATAAATTTTAAAGTATAATCCATAACAAGATTATAGAGTTGGATAGATGAAAATTTGCTATCTATGTTTCTTTTCTTTGTAAAGAAATCCTATGTAACTTTTTATCCTTCCTATTAGGAGTCAGAAGTAACATTAATATTAGATATCCTGAAATATTTGATAATTTTACGGAAATAATGAATGCATAAAAGAATAATAAAATCTTTAAATATTACATATAACTTAAATTGAAATTTTTAAAAAACTTAACCTGAAAATGAAAGTTATATTTAACAACCCATTAGTAAACACATAGACAATTTCACCTATTGGGTAAGGAATATTTCAAATACAAATCAATATTGATAAAATGCCATTAGGTACAGCATTAACAATAGTTATAGAAGTCAATGATGTGTGTGTGTGAAATGTATTAATAAATGTATAATATATTTGGTAGAATTTGGGTTAACACTAATGATTCCATTAATAAAATGATGTATAAAAAAGTTAAGCAAAATGAACAGAATGGGCAAAAAAAAAGTGTTGAAAATATGAAACATGATTTTAATCCAAAATAACATAGGAAAAATGTCAAGCTTTTACGAAGTTAATTTCTCAGTAAAACCTGAAAAAGGAAGTTTGTGACACATATTGACTTTTACACAAGAGCATTTTTCTACATTTTTACTTTCTAACAATTTTTTACGGGATATACTTCGGTATTGACCAAATTTCCCATTTTGTTTTTTTACAGTGGATCATGTTTGAACCAGCTGGTAAATTACCATTATCATCCGATGCATATCATCAATTCATTTCCAATGTAAAAAAAATATTAATAATGAGATAAGACTACATTGTTGCAATCATTTCTTGTCTCAAGCATGTATTAAATAATTGAGTAATATTTTGATACATAGAGTGTTTTTTGACCCAGGATCAAAAACACATTGCTTCTAAATTAAATATATAGTAAGTGAGGGTTGTCAACGTGTTTTTCAAAAAACACAACAGCCAATTACTTATATTTAGTCATACTCTCTCTCTCTCTCTTTGATACTTCTTTTAAATATTTTCTCAGACGTTGAATAGCATGCTTTCCAATATTTTCTTTGTGATCTTCAGTTTTTTTAATGCTTCCTCTGAAATAGTTACAAACATGATTTTGATGACATGTTTCCCAAATTTATTGGAAGTTATGTGCTTTTAGAATAATGCATTAATTATAATGTTTCTTTTCATATGAGATACATTTTACTATCCATTATTTTAAAAATCGGAGTTATCAATAATTTTAGGTAAACAAATTATACATTTAGCATTTAATTAAAATAAAATATCTATTTTACATTAAATTTTAATTTTTTTACTGAAATACGTTCTTATTTTTAACTGATAGAATAGTGTTTAGAATAGAGTTTTATTATTATTTAAAAAATAAAATACTTAATAAATATTTTTTTAATTTATAAAATTGATTTATTTTACTGTAATGAGACAACACAAACAATTTTTATTAATATATTTACCGAAAGACGGATTGCACACACAAAAAAATGGCTCAAATATAATTAAAATCAATGCACAAATATGTATAATATGGAGTGTTTACGATAAAAACTTTCTCATGTAATTGTTCAGCAACTTACATATTTTTAAATAAGTTTTTCAAAACTCCTTAGTTGTTTATTAGTTCATTATTTTACTTTGTTTCATACAAATAAAGTAAAACATATTTAAAAAATAGAAAGTTTGTTGATTACTTTAAAACGCCGAATTCAAATATTAAAATCATTCGCAGATTATTGAGTTACAAAATATTAGTTATTTGAATGATTCATCGGACAACTTAGATGTTTCATGTTTGCTTACGTTATAGTGGTAATCTACACCATTCTACAAATTTATCAATTTCTGACAAAATTTGAACTGGAGTTTCTTCAATTATATATATATATATATATATATATATATATATATATATTATTCAGAATTATGAATTCAAGAAAGGAAAATTTACGGATTTGCTTAAAATTTCTGGATGATAACTCTAATAAAAATTGTTGGGTGTCATATTTGGAGATATTCCATTGCTTGAGAAACATGCATTTATGCCCTGCTTTCCACTTTTGGTTCTACATATTTATCTGAACAAATCTTTTCTCATATGAAGAATATTTTGAATCTGAAAAGATCTTGTTTAACAATTTATTTGCATATTCAACTGAACATTCAGTATAGTGTGAAATGTAAATTCACAAATTAAGATCCCAACATTGTGATATAGAGCAGAGAAGTGCAGGAATAAAAGGTTCACATTAAAATATGTAACTATATTACATGAATACATGTTCTGTGTGTGTGAGTATGTGCGTTATTTATTTCTTATTTTAGTAATTAAGTTTAAAAGATACACGACACAAAATATATGTACAATTTTAAATTTGCTATTTACGTAGGAAGAATATTTTGTTTATTTTATATAAAACAGACCTCTAAATTTGTATTCTTGATCTTGACCTCTACATGCATTGTCACGAAAATCAAGCTATATTAAATGCAGTCAAGCTAATCCCGAAAAAAGTTTCGTTACATGGAAAATTCGTTATATAGAGGTTCATCTATTTCAATGTTCTTTATAAACAACATAAAACAAATATTTTAAGTTCATAAGTTCATTTTTCATTCAAAAGTTCACTATATATATATATATATATATATATATATATATATATATATATATATATTTATCTCTATAATTTTGTTCTTCATGTTCAGCTTTTATATTTTTATTACGCTATTTCTTGTTATGTTCTTTATCTATTATTTCTTGTTTTTGATATATAATACATATTTCTTTTATATATATATATATATATATAAGAGTAACTATTTACACCGTTTTGTAAATTAATATGTGAATTTATTTTATATATCTGTCCTATCAAATAAAAAGAAAAAAAGAAAAACTGCAAGGGCAGTTTCTACACGCCTTTATCCTCTTTCTGAACTATCAAACTTTTTTTTTTTCCTTTGATGCTCATGCACTTACGTTTTGACATTTTTGAGCTACAAGAAACATAGTTACCAGTACAATAGATCAACAATACAAATAAGCACATATTAGTTAAAGGACACGAGGTAACTCCACTGAGGGTAAAGTGGATATTGAAGATATTTCCCGTGAACTGGATAACGGAAGTTAGTGGTTGCACTTCTTGGATGAAATGCCTAGAGCTCTATTGCTGATTTTGAGTTAGTTACCTGATAAAACCAGTTCAAGATTTATGACCACTATAAAATGTGTTAAAAGAGAGAATAAGTTGAAATGTCCACAAATACTTTAAAAATAGGGATAAAAAAATGGAATCACAAGACTAAAAGTTCGCTATATAGAAAATACATTTCGCTGTTGGAAGTTTTTTTACGAGGAAAGTCGTGAAATGATCTTGGTTCCAGGAAGATGTTCGCTATATAGAAAAATTCGCAATATAGAGGTTCGTAATATGGAGGTTCAGCTGTATTTACAACTTTGCGGTCCCCCTCAAGTCCTGCAGGCCGCCTCAAAGTGGCGAGGGGATGTTCCTGGGCGGAGTGGGCGATGTACGTCGGGAGTATCTACTCCTGGTAGGGCCACCCAAGGCGTGAAGGCCACTCCATTTTGCTCAGCTAAGGCCTGTAGGTGAAGGAGCCAAATCAGTCCCCTACCGTCGGGTGCTCCAGGTCTTCGAACTTCAGGGGCTGTACCACATTTCCTTTTTTTTTTCATGAGCTTCTCGTCTTCTTTGGAACATGCTGCATCACTCGTCACGCAGAATAATCAGGAATGCGCTGAGGGTTTAGGCAGAGGGCCCTCTTCGAAAAATTTGCAACGGTCTCCAGATAAATATCACAGGCAACTCCAGATCATCTTTTGTTTTGTGCAGGACTTGATAGGGAGGACATCTATTCCAGTCCTCTTTTGGTGTACGATTTCCTGAGGACTCTTGGGCTCATGGACCTGGTCTAGTCTGCGGCTAGACAGGAGGAATTAGTCAACAACAACAACAACTTTGCGGTACACTAAATTATATTGGCAGGCTGGTTTAGCACACTACAGCAACAAGGTTGCCGACTCTTGCTCTACATAATCTTAATTTAAACGAGTACATAAAAACCAGAGAATCTGAAATTAGTAAATTGGGCTCCATTACAAGCTGGAGAAACAAAAAAATGCCATTATAGCTAAAGTCAGAAAAAAATGTTCATTTGCATCTCTAAGAATATACCGGATAGTTTTAAAAGTTAATATTGTCAATTATTAATGTACAATAGTGTTAAAAATAAAAGTATTGAAAATTAAATTTTATACTATGATATAATTAAATTGATTTATTTAACCATATTATAATATGTTTATCCCCTTGTTTTTATGATATACTGCTTGCCCCCGAATACCACGTACACACTTATAGGGGAGTTAGTTGGAGAACATTCTGAGGCGCCATATTTAAAAAGGAATGCATGGGCAGAATCGTAACCCTGACGATATAAAGAGCCACAAAGACAGTAAGGCCACAACACAGAATGTAGTGTAAGGCACCATATTACAAAAACAAACAACAAACAACAATAGATTAAAATTATGACATTAAAACATCACAAGAGTAGTTTGAAATTGCTGAAATTGTTCCAACTCAGATTGGCGGACATGTTCGAAAATACCTGGCGTTTGACGGATCGTTGCAGCTGCGATGATATTCGTGCTAACGAGGTCAATTTCAGAATTGAAGTACATGTCGTCAATCGCGAATCTAAAAGAGCCATATTCCGCCAGGTTCTGATACACCTGAGTAAACGTGTAAGGATTCGGTTGTCACCTCGTTGGATATCTTTCCCCATACAACCGAGTAGCAACACGTCCATTTGAATTGACTAGGCCCTAGATGAAGTGGATAATCGCAAACTCAGTGTTCGTATAACGATTCATGTTCATTGAACGCTGTTCATGTCTTAAATGAGGAAACCACATGGCCTGATCTTGCAAGCACGTGTACAGCGACACCTATTGCTTACATCCTATGCTTTACTATGTAATTTTGGCTCCTGATGATGTTCTCCCCCTCCCCTCAAAGTTTGTGCATGACATTCGGGGACACCTAGTATAGTTCTATAAAAAGTACAGAAAAGAAAAATTAACATTGAAAATTCATTTGAGAAAACCTAATAATATACACATATTAATATATTGTGTTTGAAATCACATAAAGTTAAACTTTATTGGTGAAATAAGGCATATTTATAAATCCCCCATGTGTATCTTACACAATATCGTTACACATAAAAAAACACACCCTTGATAAATTGCTTTGAATTTATACAATTGGTTTTATTACCCGACTTAGACTAAAAAAAAAAAAACTTCGTTATTTTTAGACTCCATTAAGATTAGTTTTATATGGTGTTTTGGAAAATTATTTGTCATGTAAATTCAACAGGATTCAACCACTATTTTTTCTTTCAGAAAAATTACAAATTAAAGTGTTTTGCATAAAACAATTTCTTTCCTATACTTAGCAATATTTTGTATAAGCAATTCTTGGTTTTCTTAACATTCAGGTTCATTTCGGTAAAAAATACAAAGAAAATTATCGATTTAAAGATTTTCTGTAATATTATGAGAAAATAGTAATATACATTTATATTTGCTTTATCATCATTCTGTCATTGTGATCCCACAGAATTTGGTTTTATTTTATAGAATACACATTCATTTCTTAATATTTATTCCTAAAAAAGTGTTATATTATGAAACATGCACTGATATTAATCATCGGGAATTTAGATATTGCTCTATACTTTAAAAACAAGTTATCATTACGAAAGAGAAACAACATAACTTTTATTCATTTTATGAAAAGATTCATGTAATATTTTGACTGGAAAATCAAAATAAAACAAATTTTGCATATTTCATATTTTCAACAGAGCATACGGGTTTCGAAGATTATCAAAAATGATGAAACATATTTCTTAAGATTTAGGGTACTTTCCGTTGTATTTCCTTTTAAATATCTTATTCATTTCCTCGGACTGGCAACATTTCATTTGCATAGATTTAATTAGTTTATAACGCCAAATAAAAAATAAATTGTCGTTCCCTTAATACATACAGCTATAAATATTAACTTAATAAGAAAACATTAGTGAATTGTTGATTTAAAAGTAATGTGACATTCGTATATTTTCAAATTATCACCAAAATATATATATATATATATATATATATATATATATATATATATATATATATATATATATATATATATATATATATATATATATATATATATATATATATATACACCACCCAATATATCACGAAACTATGTAGTCTGGTATATAAATGATTAAAATTTCGATGAGACAAGGCTAAGTGTGCTATGCGCATATTAGTTGCAACTGGGAGAGTTTAAAAGTAGAACCTTTTTTTGTTCGATTTAATTTTTATGCAACCTTATTTTTATGTGATTTATTTTGTGCGATCCTTTTTCATGCGGTATATGAATTTCAATGTATTGGCGCATCTGTAATGATTTCTATTTTTTGCCGACCTCGGGCATTGACAGACTGGAGACGTGTATCTTCATGATGAATCACTTCAAGGTGATCTGTTCATTTGTCATAAGCAATCTCTCGACAATGCGCGTTCAATTGTTTACTCTCAATGCGCTAGCGGTACGCTCTTGACTGAAGACGCGACTCTCCCAACAATGTCTTCAAGGAACTTTCAGATAGCAGTGATAAGTGATTATCAATCGATGCCATAATTTCGGCTTGTATAGACTATGAAACCTTTTTGCAAGCTGACGGAAAAAATGATATTTTGAACATTTGTTTATTTTCATATACACTACATGATTCTCAATTTCTTCTGAATATTTTTTTGGATAAATGTGGAAGAATACAACCTTATTTTTATGTGATTTATTTTGTGCCGAAAAATCAATGGAAAGCACTTTTTTTTAAAACTGATACCAATTCCGAAGGGAATTTGAAATTCAAAAAAGAGCTTTCATCATGTTTTTCTGGTCATCGTCTTTTACAAGCAACTTTTTGAGAAAGTTGTCGCAAAAGCTTATCTCTGTGTTTATTGCGTCAAAAAATAAATCAATCGAAATTGAATCTGCAAGTGACTAAAGCAATTTTGAACTAATTAATCACAAGGAGATGCGTACTTTAGATTACGATGAGTGGCAGTGAATTATGCACATGCATTTTGAAAACATCTCCATGTATACAATGATAAATAAAATGTTTTTAAAATGTTTTCGTGTGTAATTTTTTTTTGTTATACGTAAAAATTTATAATAATTATTTTTTTTTGAATTTTTATATGACCCCTATTTAACGCACAGAAACAGATTTTTCTCTCTATATAAAAAAACTAAAATTAATATTAATTCAAAATTTTATTTATTTAAATCTAAAACATAATTACGAATACCCTATTTCGAAATGCGTCTTATTTCATCTAGCATGAAATAATTTAAACCTATATTTTGACAGGTTTATTGATAATTCATCGTTAAAAGACCTAGACCTTGAATTTTTGAGTGATTATTTTATAATCCTTTGTACTGAGGGGTTAAAACTTTCCCTAAAACACTGATTCAGTTTTTAAAATGACTAATGTTTCCCTTCACTTTAACATGTGCTTATATTTTTATGTTGTGATTTCCTCAGCTTTTCTTTGTATGATTAAATCTAGAAAAAAACTTGGTCTCCTCTCTTGCTCTTTGACACTTGAGCGAAGAACATGCTTAAAATAAATGTTCTGATGTTAAAATTAAATAAACGAGGATGTGATCAATGTCGAGCTTTTTTTTACTATTTATAAGGTAATTAGTCTCGTCGTTATATTACATACATACCTTAAAAGAAATTAAAATTATTTTAAAAAGAAACAGAACCGTTCATTATGAATTGCAAATGTTTTAACCATACGAATTCGGCGAAAATATATATCATATAAATACGTGTATATAATGCATCAGTCAAAAATTCTTTGAATTATTTTTAAAAAACACATATAATATAGATTAAATTAAAGTTAAAAGACACAGTACATATAAAAATACTTCAATTTAATACACTAAACAACGATTTTATTTTTGTAGAAAGTTAAAAAGAATCAGCAAATGTGAAACGTAAATAATTTAAGGAATAAAGTTTAAGGAAACAGAAAGTACTTATTTAAATGTAACATTTCTCAATATCAAATATGCTTGAAATGAAAAGCATTTATGCCATATTTACTCAAGCTGAAGCTGAATAAATATCCTAAATTATATTCAAATCTAGGCCTTTATTTATTTCACAATATTTGTTTTATTATCTTTGTCCTTAAGTTTAAACATATTTTACGTCAGAATATCTTATAAAAGAAAAAGGAGAGAATGCAGGGATTAGATTTTTAAAATGAAGTTTTTTGAGGTTAAGTTCTTTATAAAAACAGTTTTTGCAAAATAAAATGAATGTGTCGGTGATATTTTAAGATAATATGCAATTTTTATTAAAAGATTTTCTTTGTTGTTGAAATCAATTTAGTTCAAAGCTCTGTTGCGATAGTTTTTTACTCTTAAAAATAAAGATAACCTTGAATTTTATTTTGAAATTCTAATCCTGATAGCAGTCATTATTAAATATCTTATGTGAGAAAGGAGGAATATTTTTTCTATTAATGTAAACACAGAGAAAGCGCATACTGTATCACATTTTAAGTATTCATATCCTTAAAATATTTTATGCAGTATATGATAAATTATACAGACAAGCTTCCTTTTAAACAATTAAGGATATTAATACGAATGTTGCAAACCTTTTTGTTCAAATTAGAGTTAATGAGTCAAAAAGGGTGATATTATAATGTTATTCTCTGTGTAGTTTGTAACGATGCTTTAATGTTTTCTGTAATTAAGTATCTTACACAAACTCGCATTCAAGCTATCAAAAAGGAAATAACTTTTGAAACTTAAAAAAATTGAAAGGAAAAAAAATATAATATAACTTGACACATTCTATTCTTCTTTTTAATAAATATTTTTGTTATTGAAAAAAGTTATTTTACATATCTTTGTATTTTGAGAAACAAAAAAAAGGAAGAAAATATTTTAATTTTTCAAACTGGTATCTCCCATTGCAATGTACACTAACCATCAAAATTTAAGGTGTGACATGATTTTTGCTCCTAAAAAACTGGCAGTAACAATAAAATTCAGAGTTTATCGGAGTGATAGTTACGAACTATCGTACAGTCTTCTTTAGGCTCCATACAAACAAAAAAATACCACACCTGTAACATTTTTATCAAATTTTGAGTATATTGTATTAAAACTACGTTTTAATAGAAAATTCGTCTTCTAAATTGCAGATTCACAAAATCATATGTCTTCATAATCAACTGTTAATATTTCATTTTTAATGCTCATGAAGCTTAAACTAATCCAACACACATGTATGAGTAATATGAATTAAGTTTGTAAGAGGATATATATATCCGGAAATAACTTTTGACAATCAAAATTATTCGGATAATGATTCTAGTGAGGACACAAGTCAAAAACGAGGCACATAACGACAACCTTCATGACCTTGGACCTGAACCCTTGGTCCATGTTTTAACCCTTTATCTACCGACGCTGCCTTAAAGTACCATTCATTTTAAAATTACATATAATAACCCTTTTTACGAATACTCTGACGATACTAAGTTTGAATATTCTTTTAAATCTGCTCTTCTAAGATGTATGGTAGAACAGGTTTTATGATGAGTATTTTAGCGGGGAATGAGAATGGTTTTATAGCAGAAATTAGGTTTTCAGCTGACGGGGTGTTTTCAGCGGATAGCAAAGACTGTCATTTTTTTACGAAAAGATAGTTAATGTCAAAATAAGTCTTATTTTTTGTATGTAAATGAAGACCTTAGAAATCGATTTAACTATTTATTTTAAGTGCACAGTGTATATAACTAATTTTACAGTTGAATATCTTTGACTAATGAATTCGCTCTAACGGATTAAATGTACCAAAGTTGAGTGTTTTGTTTATGTATATCCCTTAACTTTCAATGTAGAGATCCAAAAACAAATGTTGCATGAAAATAAACTGCAGTAAATCATAATGCGGTAGATAAAGGTTTAAATTGTCTTTGTTTAAATTAAAATGTCTAAATAAACGCAGAAATAAAACTTTCGTAACTTAGGTGTACATTCTATGAGTGATTGCTCATCTTCAATTGTTGTTGGTAATTTTATTGAAAATTATACAGGAGATATATATATATATTTAGAAAAAATCGTTTATCGGATTCGATAATGTAAGTCTGGATGGATGGGAATGGGATAGTAAAAAGATGTTGTTCTATAATTACATGTGCTTTGCATCGTGCTCAACCGACTATGAGAACAACCTCATTTTAAAAATTGTGCCTAGGAGACATGTTTCACGAAGACCACAATACTTGTGGAAAACCATTGTCTAGTGTTCCTTAGAGCCGAAGAAGGAGAAGCACTACTAATCAGCAGCTCGTTGCGGATCATTTTATCGGATCAGCCACAAGCATCTCTACCGCTGCAGAGTGATTCCACTTTCATAATGCATGTATTAATGTAAGATGACCAGGTGTGTGTCCTCCTGAACCAAGGATATGTGCATGTCCGTTTATCGGGAGCAAGATGATATGTTTTGTGAACCAGATATCAATGAGCTATTCTGTATTTTTCGTATAGGAGTCCGTGCTCCCTCTGGAAAACGATTCAGATGTATCTGTAGATCTGTAGAGAACAGCACACAAGATACAAACATTTTGAAAGACACCATAACAGAGGTATGGGAAACATGATATGGACTGGGATTTATTTCAGTAGTCACATACATCTGCACATATTATGTAGTGGAACTCTGACTCATGAGATATATTGTGACAAGATCCTTGACCGGTGTATCTGGCTTTATGTTGCTGCTATTAGAAATGAATTTCTTCGAGAATGGTTTATTAGCTCAGTATTCAAACATGTATCCGATAGAGCATATTTAGTACCACCTGATAGGCATAATTATTGGTGCGTTCTCTTCCAAGATTGTTAAATGAACTGAAACAAGGGTGGTTCTGTCTCCCATTTTGACGTCCAACTTAATTAATAGTATAAAATAGACTATATCAGAACTCATACTAAAATGTTTCTTCAACATTTTTCTACAAAAAACTGGCATGTATTACTTTTTTCAAGTATTGAATTTCTGCTAAACGTTCATTTTTTTGCTGCAAATACTGTTTGAGTTAACCTTATGAAAACTTTCGGTGTCGCATTAAAAAAATTGTTTTTTTGCACATTTTCTCCAAATTACTTGCTTTAATAATTATTATTGTTAAAATTAGGCAAAAGAAACAAGTTGTACTTTGACTGCTGGAAGTCAGAGTACCTTGACTCACAAGTCATAAAATGTGTGCTATTGAGTAAAACTAAATACATAATAATAAGTATAAAACAACTGATGCTATTAATTATGTATTGTTATTGTTCTTTCCTTCTGTTTCAGAACGTTATCCTTCACAACTTCATATACTAACTTCTGATGGACATGATTATGAGGATCTAGTGGACTTACATATTTAATATGCTTCAATATGTTTCAACATTTACTGCTCAATTGTTTTCCATGACAGAATGCGTAAATCGATTTATGAACACTATAAGACAGGTATTTCTGTTAGATGATTCAATTTATAACAGTTATTGCATCAAAGATTCTCTTTAGTCTTTTTTTCCTTTCATGTATGTAATGCTTGCGATTCAAAATTAGCTGAATTGTTCTTAAAATTGAGCAACAACTTATGTTGATCAAAGGACAGTAAACAAGGAAAACGAAACGAAAATCCATGGTAATAACAACCGTAAGTACAAGAAACAAAAATTAGAAAAAACCTTAAGACATCAGTAAACCTATAATAACCATTTTGCGAAAAATGATTAACTTTATCATTACGATAAAATCACTTTAAAATCATTTTAAATTTTTAATATGAACTTTTTTATACTAAATAAGAAAATTAAATTACGTATAAAGTTGTTTTTTGACTAATTTCAATATTTTATTGTTTTAATGTTTATTTTTAATTTTTGTAATGGGTTTTCTTCTTCTGGCATTGCAACTATATATGCCTAGTTTAAAACTTTAAAAAAAACCTTTCTCTCATTTTAAAGCGCTCTATTGAGCTGAAATTTGCTACACAAGATAGTTTTGGATGAGAATACGATAATTTAATTATAATTAATAAGAAGTTATTGATTAAAACTAATTATTTAAAGAATAAAATTTTACCCATAATTCTAATTGCTTACAAAATGAATCTGTCGTATACTGAAACCTGCAAAGAAATCTATTACAGCGTAAAATTAAATTATTAAAACTAATTATTGAATAAGTTTAATATGACTCAATATTCCTTTTCGCTCTTAAAATTTAAAGCATGAAATAATTATGTTACACAAAGTGTGGAATTTGAAAGAAAATACATGCTTAAAAACTCATTTTTACCATTTTAGTTAACTCGATCATATCTATTTCAAACAAAAATGGATTAATTGCTTGATAACTTTAAATAAATCTTTTAAATATTTTCAGTTACATCAAAAATTACATTATAAAATATACTATACTTTTCATTGTCCTCTCTTATTATAAGTATTTAAAAAAATTATAAATGTATTAAATTTCGGACATCTCTCTTTTTGTAAAGATATTTGAAATTTAAATTCGCGCGCACGCGATTATAATACAAAGTGTTGGATGCTGGAAATCTCGGGAAAATTATATGAAATAAGACCGGGTCTTAATCCGTATAAAAGTAAAAACGCTGCTAAAAAATTCATGGCAATGGGTATCATTCAGTGGCGCACACAAGGGGGGTCTAGCCCTCCCAAAGCCCTTGATTTTTTTTCAGATTGATTATAATTATAAGTATATAGTACGTAAAATTTAATTAATTACTTGTTATTAATGATTAATTTTTTTAATTAATGCTAATTATTTATTCAAAAATTAGTTTTTTACTGTGTTTTGTTCCCGAAAATCGACAAAATCAAAAGGAGCATGATACAAGAATGGTAAAATTTCAACTCCAACCCCTCCCCCCCCTTGAAAAATTCCTGTGTGTGCCACTGGTATCATTAACAAGCAAATAATAACAGTTTCTTAGCAATGCAAGCAGATACAAGTTTCTAACAGAAAATAGCTGATGGTTATAACTTGGCAAACTATTACGTTTTTAGGTACATGTCTGGCTTTGAATATATCAAATAGGATTTTGTCTAGATATATATTGTCCTGTTCTCTCTCTCTCTCTCTGGAGAAAAAGTTAATTTTAAGAAGGAAACGTTATACTAGTTTTAATGTTTTCTTTGATCACCAGATCAAAGTGCTCTTTTCTTTTAATTTTAGGGTGGATAAAAGGACATTTCTGAAGAACATGATCTGTAAAATATTTCTAAAAAGAAAGTTTTTCTAAACTATTTCTATGAAAGTGATCTTTAAGAAGGAAAAATAAATCTGTAAGACGCCAGAAATTACACAAAACTGCGCTCAAAAATATTTTATTTATTTTTATCAACTGTAGTGAATGTGGTATCTAATTGATACATATTGTACTAAACAATGCTTATCATTTGACTAATTAGAACACTCATGAAACTCTCTATAACTGCTATTTTAAATTTTGAAGTTTTTCCAAGGAATATTTTGGCATTCATTTTACAGTTGAGTTATATGAGATGGTATATGAAACCAATTCAATATAACTGAATTTTGATCTGACAATGTTGATTTATTTTAAAATAGAGATATAATTGTTTGAAATTATATAGCATGATGACGAAGAATGCATTGATAAAGTAAAAGTACTTGAATGCATTACAGAGTATTTTAAAATCTATTGATCTCATAAATTCTTCTGTGGAAGACTTTGACTTTAAAAACATTATTTGTTATTCAAAAAGGTATATAAATAATAAAATGAAGCAGGAATTATATATAGATAGAACAGCTTATTTGTTGAGATAATACAATTCGAGAATTAATGTTTCACTATCGTTGGTAAAGGGAATATAATACAAATGCATAGAAAAATAAAAAATTCTAATTCAAAAATATATTTCCAATTAAAAATAAAGGAACTTATATAGAAATAGAGTTCAAGGACATTAACTAAAAAAAAGAGAAACTAATGTTTTTAACTCATATAAACTATTTTTTATTTTTTTTTTTATTTTTCTCAAACGTATCAGAGGGATTTTATTAAGCCTACTTTAAAATTCTAATTTACCTATATTCGCGTCGTAATGGAAATCCTGATTGAATTCCCATGTTTTCATCAGATAATTACAAACATCCTCCATTGCATTCTCAGTTAAGCTTCCGTCGGCAAATAGTGTGAGTTAAATGATACGCTGATAAGAGATTGTATAAATAGCTGGATTTAAATTTGGTAACTGCAGACAATTCACAACTCCTTGAGAAACGAAACGTGAAAAAAGAGGGTTTACGAGTGAAGGTATATGTATGCTTACCAGCTAATCATGCAAAATTCAACTGTTACCAATTTTGCTTTGTAGCACGTTTTGTGTTTAACTTTAATATAAACTATTATGATTAGTAAATTCAATATTAACTGTCTTTAGTTTTTTATATTTTAATTTTTTAACATTTTAAACTACAGAGAATGTGCGAATCCACTTTCAAAAGGCCCTTTTTTGGTATGGTGTATTTCATTCGCGTAAAAGGAAACGACTCAAACTTGATCCAACTTCTAACTTATCAATAATTTTTATAATTCCTTGCTAGTTTAGAAGCACTTTTAGAGACCTTTGAAAGTAATAAAACAAAATGAATTTGGGGGAAAATATTATACAGTACAGAGTAGATTATGTTGCGAAATGAATATGCTAAAAGAGTTAATTTTGCTTAAAAAAAAAGGGGGGGGTTGGTATACCGAAAAAAATACCAGAAAAAATATGGTATCAAATAGGTACCTGAACAGGATTCAAAATTATATTGATTTCTTGAACATAAAGACTTTTGCTGATATACACTCAATCACAAAATCATGTTATCAAGATAATAACTGAAAGTATTATCTTCCTATTTTCTTAAATATTAGTGTGTGTCGATAAAAAACTAAGTGGATATTACCTTTTACAAAATAAATCATCATGCAAAAACGTTTGCAAAAATTCTATTAAAATATGTGGCTGATCTTTCATAACGGGTAGGATAGTAATAATTCAAACTCGAATAATATCAATAATTGACTTTGAATAACTTTCCATAATTGAAAAATAATTCAAACTCAAAAACTCGAACTCAGTGCTGCAACAGCCCACGATGACCAGGGTCTACTGTCACCTTCCCTGAATACGTGACCATTTGGCGCTTCGGTGTATGAGCAGATGTACCGATCAGATGGGCAGTCTGAAGCGAGATCTCCAGTGTTTATGTCCCAAAACAAGCTTAGTACTCTTTTATCGACCCACTGCAATAGGGATGAAAGGCTGAGTCGACCTTGTTCAGCCCGGGAATAGATCCCGTACCTGTGGTGGGGAAGGGCGATACGCTGCCATTTGACCTCTACCTCCGAGCCTTCGAAAAATAATTCATTAAAATTTAATCTATTAATCTGCATATCTTATTATACATTGACAGGTTAATAGGTTTGTTTATTCAAAGAACGTAAAAATAATTTAAACAAACGTATGAAGCTTAAAATAAAGTATCTAGCATTGCCATAAAATACCCAAGAATCTGTAACATGTATTTTAGCTTTACACGGAAAAAAACTATTTTTACTTTTATGTGTTAAAAGTTCTTATTGTTGTTGTTGTTTTTTAATGCCACCTGTATGACGTAGTCAGATCGAGGCCCACGAAATTCATCGTGGCATGGGCAAGAGGTACGCCTGTCGTTGGCCTTGAGCACCATACAGGTGACAGTACGATTTTAGCTCGGCAAAATTCCCCGAAGGGACGATAGAGGGCAACACGACCTCTATCTCCACCTCCACAATTTCTGTATGTTAACTGAAGGGGAGGGAAATATTCTCCAGTCCCTGCGCTCCTGATTAAGCCCACAAGACTACGGACCCACTGATTTAACGAGCACGTACTCCATGTGTACTCGGAGGGTGTTTGGTGGCATCGAACCCAGGCCTTCCGGTCTGGAGTCCGACGCTCTAACCACTAGGCTACCCACGGCCAGAAAAGTTCTTATAAAAGATATTAAATCCCTTGAAATAAAAAAAACTACACTGATTGATTGTTCAAACTTCACATTTAAAAACAACGCAGGGGCTATTGAAGATGGACCTTTTAATTTTGAATCGAAGTCAAGTGACGAGGATGCACTGGAGATGTGTGTGTGTGTGACCCCAACTCTCTAAATCAACATAGCTCTACCGTACGGATTTTAAGCCTTGATATATTTAACCGTGAAAAAAGTGCTCTACACACGGAGAGTCCACTATACAACCAAAACTTAAGCCTCGCGCTTCTCAAACTGTGGGGCGCGCCCCCCTTGGGGGCGTGGCAATTCTACAAGGGGGCACGAGCATATTGGAAAGTCGAAAATAAAAGATTATTTAAAAAAATATATTAATTTACTGAAAGTAAACACACACAAAAAATAAATAAAGTAAAATAAAACACATTTAAACTGATATATTACACTTAAAAATATATCAGTGTGTGATGTACCTCCCCTTGGAAGTACATCCCTCGAAGTATCAGCGTGAGCTAGAGGTGTAGGGTTTGCGAAAGAACTAGGATCAAACATTATCTTAATATGACTTTATTAAGATATTCAACTTAAACTTTGAACAAATATAATATTAATAATTAATATGAGAGAATCTACGATGATGCAATACGCAACACACAATATAATTCAGACCAATCTCAATAATCAAACCGCCTAATCTTCAAATATAGTAATAAGTAATCAATCCTACCTTATATTATTCTGTAATAAACTTGTCTTTATCTACAATGGTATGTAGCTTGACGTTTAACTTCTAGTCAATCACCAATATGTTTATCCACGACACGGAGAATTTAAATCTTGAAACATGAACTGCAATAATCATCAACTTCCACAACGCACGTCAATTGTCTAACATTACTTTACATTGCCATCACGCTTACTCTAAGATCCTATATTTATCCTATATTATTTGCAACTCTTCACTTCTCGTTTCTTGGATTTGGTTGGAAAAGAGTTGCCATTAATTCTGGCCCAAAGAACCCAAAGGACTTGTTAAAGAAAAGACGCGTAAGCCGTCACAAGTGTTACATAAATGTATTTTATAATTAATTTAACAATAATAAGTTAAAAACAAGTTTATTAATTACGAGTGACCCCTGGGCATGTCATACATATAATTGAAAACAAAAATTTACACTTGCCTTGATGATTTTTGTACGGTTTATGATTTAATTTCAAGTGCCGATAAGAAGTTTTACGATTCGCTTCCAAATGCCAATCGTTTTCCACGTAAGCACGCGTATGTGATGTATTAGGGGAAGGGGGGAGAAATAAAAATTATCTGGAATAAATAAATCCTTCGCAAACATTGTCAAGGTCATTTTATTACATTCCAAAGTCTTCGGAATAATTTTACGGATAGCAGTGCACAGAAAAGATCTTACCTTGGAAAGACGTATATATACATCTAGGGCAGTGTTTCTCAAAGTGTGGGGCGCGCCCCCCTGGGGGCGCGATAACCTTACAAGGGGGGGCGCGAGCATATTGAAAATTTAAAAAGTTTTTTAAAAAAAATAACCGGAAAGAGAAGTAAACCAAAATGCTTTCCTCCATAATAGTAAAAAAAATACACAGAAACACTGATATAATTTATGTTTATCATCTGGCGTTTTTCTGTCATCAAATAGCTATCTTTGATCCAAAAACCAAATTAAAGAAAAAAAAGTTTTGTTTAATTTGCTGTATTTCCTCAATGAGAGATTTCTTTATTATGTTTTAACATAAAATACTACTCGTTAAAAGAAAAAACGAAACCCAGATCCTGAGAAAAATTCTAAGATAAACAATTCATCACTGTAATTATTATTGAAAAACTGTACATTAGTTGTAGAAAAAGAAAAGGAAGACATGATTCACTTTTCAGCGAGGCTGCATAATACATTTGCTAATCATTTGATTGGCCTTCAAACTTATGGTATGGTTGGTTCTACATTAGAGTTCCGTCCCATCTTTTATGTGTTTGCTTTTCGCTTAGGGAAATATAAATAATAAAGAGTTTTACGATATTTGGAAAAAAAATTGATTGATTTAACATTTCTGTAATATTTGTGAAAAGTGTCTCTGATTTGCGTCCTTTATTATGGTCTTGCACGTTTGAATCATTTTAGTTCAGTTTTATTGGATTTTTCTCAAATCATCAAGAAAAATTGAATAGTCCTTGAAACCGGTGAGTATATATTCTCTTAATTAAATTATTCACTGGAATTCCGATTTGTATCGTATACAGTAAAAATAATTATAAACAAATATTTGGAGTGACTGAGTCCCCCCGCACTACCATTAGCGTTAGTATCGAATGTGCGCCTGCTCCCGGGTTAAAACATTTTGAAGTCTTTTCGCTTTAAATATTAAAAAGTAACACAATTATTCTTCATCGTAATTTTATATTATTTTTTTCATTATTTAACATTAATTCTAAATGCTAATTATGGGAGGTTTAAAATTACAGTTCTTTTAAACAGTTATTTACAACTATAGCATTTATCTAAAAAAATCATTTTACATTTTTGTATACAATGACGTGCACGCAGTTTTACTCTCCTTACAGTTCAGCTATTATATCAAGAATAATGTTTTATTTTTTAAAAAAAAAAAACTTAACTGTTTCAGTATAATTTTAATGTATCAGTAAAGAGCCGGTGTTTCAGCCAGTATGTTTTTCAAAGGATGGTTTAAATCTTATGAATTTTTCTATATTTATCTGATTTCTTCTCTCAGAAAATCCGGTTTAACAAAGGTAGGATGTTGAAAATGGTAATAGTATACCTTCTAGTTTTCAGTATCTTGAAATAGATTCATCATAATCCTACTTCGTTTATTACAAAATTGCTTTTAATTTTTCACTGGATGTGAAATCTATGAAGATTGTTCTCATATCTTGAAATAGATTCAATCCACTCGTAAAATACTCATCCAGAAAATACTTTTTAAAATTCTTTGCCAACATAGTTTAATGATTTTACATGTTTTAAAAACAACTTTCACATGTTGTTCTTCAGATTTGTAAGTTTTCACACATAACGAGCTGGGGCTTTTTCCCCATCATTTACTTCAGCAGTGGTAAATCCAAAATTTAAGTATTTTTTAAAATATTGCCTGGATTTAATTTTCGGAACCATGCTCGTCTGTGTACTTGTTGATTCTTTATTATCATCGAATGTTTGCTTACGACTTAAAAATGTATGTATGATTTTGTTTTAATCTACTGCCGTAAATACTTAATTACCGTGAATTACAATTAACGTGGAAATTAAAAATGTACATTTAAGCTAGGTTTGGTAGCTATAGGAGTATCGAGTCGACCAAAACTGACTGGAATTGTACGAGGAAAAGCATTTTTACATGTTTTGCGCAGACGTCCGATAGGTTGCCCAGACTCAAGCAAACGTACCCTTTAATGCCAGATGTGATAGATATGATAGAGAGCAACATAGCCTAGACTATTTTTCTAATGACATTTGTACTTTGAGAAATGAATGCTGAAGGAAATAAATATTTAATTAAATATATCATTTTGCGATCTGTTCCATTTTAAAAATTAGAGAAAAAAATAAAATAATAATAAGTAACTAATATATATTTTAAGTAATTTTCTTAAAATCTATATTATTTAAAAGTTACATGTACAAAATTTAATACACTTATTGTATTAACTTGTACGGTTTATAATAAAATCGTATTGTAACTTTAGCGTCTCTCTCTCTCTCTCAAAGTGCATTTTTATTGCAGTAAATACATTATTGTTGTACAGGGGGCGCGACACAAATTCTGATTGAAAATTGGGCCGCCAGTATTCAAAGTTTGAGAAACACTGATCTAGGGAAATAAACGCTTTGGCTTAGTGAGACGTTTATATAAACGGGGGGTGGGGTGTCTAAGAGGTTAAAGTCGTATCGTAGTTTTAGCGTTAAAGTAAAGCATTATTGAATGCAGTGCATTTTTATTGTATGGAGGAGCGATGAAAATTATGATTGAATGTTGGGTGGCGAATAATGCAACTTTGAGAAGCACTGCTTAAACACATAACTAGACAAAATCAATGCCACTATGATGCTCATAGTGTCCATGAGCATGATGACTTTGATAACTCACAGTCCCATTTATCATGTCATTACGTTAAAGAAATAATTTGATGTTCCAATATCTTACAGTTCAAATTTTGAATGCACTTATTTCCCTAAAAGAATGTAGAAAAAATATATTTTAAAAATAATTTGGATTGGTTTACTAGTTGTTTTAACATGCGCTTTTTCAGAGCAATATATAAACAAGTAACATAATCTTTGCGAAACAAACCATCTATATCATTTTATTACATAGATAAAAGCTATATAATTTCTTTCCCAGCTACATTTAATAATCAGTTTGTGTGAAAAAATCTTAAATGGAAAATTATCCTGGAAGACATTTCAAGGTTCAGTTATTAATTTAGTTTCGAACAATGTTAGTTAAAAATATTACTTTCAAACAATGATGTTTGGAAACTAGCAAAACAATCGAATTCTCTTAGTACATTTGGAGGTATATGACTCTTTTGATTTTCATTATATATGAATAACAGTTATCCACAGATGAGAAATTTAATTTCAAAGGTCTTCAAAATTAATCACGCTTTTCAAAAAAAAGCAAAATTTGACGAACTATAAGAAGCTAAAAAACACTGGTGTGCAAAAATTAAGGACGAAGTCGAAAAATTAGCATATCAGCTGAACGAAGAGGCAGAGCGGACAGAAAGACCAATCAGGAGATTAAGTAAGGTAATTTACGGTAGCACATGCGCAGATATGCAGGTAGACGTAATGGGGGAGTGTCTGAGTAGTATAAAGCATGTTGTCGGTGTAAGATCAGTATTTCTGGCGAAGAGATTGCACGCCGTATAGCAGTTAAAATCACTCCGAGTTGCTGCCTCAGCGAGAAATGGTGAATAATCAATCTGTTAGACGACATCTGGATGCTTTTACCCGAGATCAAATCATTGGGAAGTTGGAGGAAGGCCGCAATGTGACAAGTGTGGCTGCAGAGTTCGGAATTGCTCACAGCATCGTTTCACGACTTTGGAGACAATTTCAAACTACAGGAACAGCTATCCGGGAGTTCAGTAGTGGTTGTCCACGAGCAACCTCACCTGCAGATGACCGGTACCTTGTCTTACAGGCCAGAAGAAACAGGCGGCAGACAGCGGGAGAAATCGCTGGACACACGACACAGGCGACTGGACGACCGATATCGCGTTTTACCGTGGCCCGAAGACTACACGGTGGTGGTCTGTTTGCACGACGCCCTGTACGGTGAGTACATTTAACGCCTGCCCATCGGAGAAGGCGTTCTCTGTGGTGCCGGGAACACCGGAATTGGAGAGACAATGAATGGGGACGAGTACTCTTTACAGATGAGAGCAGATTCAGTTTGAGTAGCGATTCTCATCGCATACTTATCTGGAGAGAGCGGGGAAGCCGCAATCATCCCTCGAACATCATTGAAAAGGACAGGTATGGAGATCGCGGTGTTCTCGTTTGGGGAGGCATCATGCTTGGTAGTCGTACAGACCTTCACATCTTCGACGCAGATTCAGTCAACGGGACCCGTTATTGTAACGAGATTATTCTTCCATATGTGAGTCTTTTTAGAGGCGCTATGGGTCTGCAGTTTCTTTTCATGGACGACAATGCACCATTTCATCGCACAGTAGCTGCCGACCAGCTCTTAGAGAGTGAGGATATTGAACGTATGGATTGACCGGCATGATCGGATCTCAATCCCATCGAGCATGTATGGGATTTTCTAGGCAGACGCTTGGCAGCTCGTACCTTACCACCAGTAACGATTCGGGAGCTTCGATTGGTGCTGCAAGACGAATGGGCAGCAATGCCAAAACAACTCATTGACACCCTCATTCTCAGCATGGGCAGACGCTGTGAAACCCGTTAGCAATCAGGGGAGATCATATCCCCTAGTAAAGACCGGATGTTTCTTGCTGGACACCCATCACAGGGATGTTTCGGCCTTCAGTCGCATTGCGCTCCATGCTACTTTTTCAATCAAGCTTCTTTTTATCCCTCTGATTTCTCTTTTAGTAAGTGTTGCTTGCATTACACATGTCCTTACGTATTGGGGATCTTACGGTATTAAATGTGTTGATTTGGAAAGCTTTTGTACAAAGTTATATTGAAAGGACCGTCTCGTCCTTAATTTTTGCACACCAGTGTATATTCCTGATTTAACTGAAATATATCCAAAAGAGAGAGAGAATAGTTATTCACATAAACTTAATTAAATATTTAATTTCCCTACACAAACATTGTAATGAACAGGAATGGAAGAAATATTAACTCGCATAATACACACGTTCAGAATGTTATCCCAAATTATACTGAAATTCCTAATACAATATTTATTAAAGGGATACATTTTCTAATTTTCAGAAACATTGAATTTTTCTTTAAGGCTAATGCAGTGTTTCTCAAACCTTCACTACTGGCGACCCAATTTTCAATCATAATTTTTGTCGCGCCCCCCTGTACAACAATACTGTATTCACTGCAATAAAAATGCACTTTGACGCTAACGCTACAATGCGATCTCAATTATAAGCTATATACGTATTAAATTTTGTTTATGTTACTTTTAAGTAATATATATTTTAAGAAAATTACTTAAAATATGTATTACTTATTATTATGTTATTTTCCTTTCTCTAATTTTTAAATTGGAACAAATCGCAAAATGATACATTTAATTAAGATTTATTTCCTTCAGCATCCATTTCTCAAAGTACAAATATCATTAGAAAAATAGTCTAGTCTATGTTTCTCTCTATCATATCCATCACATCTGGCATTATCGGGTACGTTTGCGTGAGTCTGGGCAACCTATCGGACGACTGCGCAAAACATGTAAAAATGCTTTTCTTCGTACAATTCCAGTCAGTTTTGGTCGACTCGATACTTCTATAGCTACCGAATCTAGCTTGAATGTACATTTTTTTAAATTTGCACGTTAATTGTAATTCACGGTAATTAAGTATTTACGGCAGTAGGTTAAAACAAAATCATACATATATTTTTAAGTCGTAAGCAAACATTCGACGATAATAAAGGATTAAGAAGTACACAGACGAGCATGGTTCCGAAAATTAAATCAGGGAAATATTCTCAAAAATACTAAATTTTGTATTTACCACTACTGAAGTAAATGATGGGGGAAATGCCCTAGCTCGTTATGTGTTAAAACTTACAAATCTGAAGAACAACATGTGAAAGTTGTTTTTAAAACCATGTAAAATCATTTAGCAATGTTGGCAAAGAATTTTAAAAAGTATTTTCTGGATGAGGACAACATGGTAGCAAGTTACGAGTGGATTAGGGATCTATTTCAACAGTGGCGGCGTTAGGCGTCGGCGACCACCGACGGCCTCGCGCTTGTGGGGGCCTTGCAAAGTTTTTAATTATTTAAAATTTAGTTATTCATTTTTATTTATTTTCATACAGTTGGGCGAGTAAAGAGAGTGATTAGTACTTTACGGCCATTATCCAGATGATTAGGTACAGATGATTTAGGTACAATACTTCGGGAAGGCGAAAACAGCGACATACAGCCTTTCGAACTATATGAAGAACTCCAACTTTTAAAAACGAATTCACTAGACTTTATCAACGACGCGAAACAACTCATTCAGTACATTTTAGAAAATAATTTGGAAGAAATATATCCAAATGTTTATATAACAATTAGAATCATGCTCACAGTTCCCGTGAATACAGCTTCCGCTGAGGGAAGCTTCTCAAAGTTAAAATTGATTAATTGAGGTATCCCGACTACGTTCGGAACCGTGATTTAAAAAAAGTGCATAAATGAATAATTTTCATGATATTTAGTGTCACTCAGATTAGAATACATGCATAAAATTGTTTTAAGGAAATTTTGACAAAAATAATTTAATTAAATATAGTATTTTGGCAAAAAATTAACTTAGAATAATCTTTTATTCCAAATGTTCTCCTTTTGTGAAAAATGGTTTCATTATAATAATATTTTGCTTGTATATAGCTCAGACCGTACTACAGAGGCTCAATAAGAATTTTTGAAAAATTCACATTTTCAGAGTTACCACCCATTGAAAAAATTATTAGCGTTTTTTTCTTAAAATTGCTCCCCTCTGTTGCCGTAAAATATGAATAAACCCACTTCTAAGTTATATATTTCAAAAATTCTAGTTGAGCCTCTGTAGAGAGATCTGAGCTATATACAGGCAAAATATTATTATAACAGAAGCATTTTTCACAAAAGGAGAATGTTTGAAAAAAAGATTATTCTAAGTTAATCTTTTGCCAAAATATTATATTTAAATAAAAATTTTTTGTCAAAATGTCCTTAAAACAATTTTATGCATATATTCTAATCCAAGTGACAAATATCATGAAAATTATCCATTTATGTGCTTTGCAAAATCACGGTTCCGAACGTTGTCGGATACCTTAAGACCTACTTTGAGAAGCACGATGAGTCAAGAGAGACTATCTGCGATATCAGTTCTATCAATTGAAGCTGAAATAGCGGCTAGTGTTAGCTATGACTTCATCCTGAAAAAGTTCAGTGAGGCCAAAAGCCGAAAAGTTCGTCTCTTTTCATTTCTATTTGTGTAATTTTTGTCATCATTTGATTAGCAATAAATCTCATTTACTCATACATTAGTTTAACTATAATTCGGCTTATGTAATTTAACGTTTTCTTGACTGGGAAAAAGAGGCCTCCCGAACCCTAATTTCGCCGACGCCCACGCGTGGTCTAGCGCAGCCACTGTATTTCAAGACACTCCAGAAGGGCTCTCAACTTCCGATGAAATCTTCATAGATTTCACATCCAGAGAAAAATTAAAAGGCAATTTTGTAATAAATCACTCTTTGAATTTTGGGTAGAGGTGGATGATGAATTTTCTGCGCCGAAAACAAAAGCACTTCGTATAATATTACCATTTTCAACATCCTACCTTTGTTATACCGGATTTTCTGCGGCTGCTGCTTTGAAGACAAAATATAGATCTCAGCTAAATATAGAAAAATAACTCAGAGTGTTAATTACTGATATTAAACCTTCCTTTGAAAAACTTTGCTCTACAAGACAAGCCCATGGAAGTCACTAATAATTATTAAACTTGTTCTTAATTTAGTATTAAGAAATTATTTGTGGAATAAATTCTTCAGTACTGATACATTAAACGTATACTGGCTGAAACACTGGCTCTTCGCACGAGTTCATTTTTTTAAAAAAATAAAACATTATTCTTGATATAATAGCTGAACTGTAAGTAGAGTAAAACTGCGTGCACGACATTGCATTCAAAAATGTAAAATATTTTTTATAGATAAATGCTATAATTGAAAATATCTGTTTAAAAGAACTGTAATTTTAAACCTCACAGAATTAGCATTTAGAATTAATGTTAAATAAGGAAAAAGAATATAAAATTCCGATGAATAATAAGTGTGTTACTTTTTAATATTTAAAGCGAGAAGACTTCAAAATGTTTCAACCCGGGAGCAGGCGCACACTCGATACTAACGCTAATGGTAGTGCGGGGGGACTCAGTCACCCCAATCATTTGTTTATAACTATTTTTACAGTACACGATACAAATCGGAATTCCAGTGAATAATTTAATTACGAGAAAGTATACTTACCGGCTTTCAAGGACTATCTAATTTTTCTTTTATGATTTGAGAAAAAATCCAATAAAACTAAACTAAAATGATTCAAAAGTGCAAGGCATTAGGACGCAAATCAGAGACACTTTTCACTTAATTTTACATAAATGTTATTTGCTGGCAAGGCTGTCATATTTTGTTCAAGAAACGGAGCTAATGTAAAACTAACCATACAAGTAAGTTTGATGATCAGCAAAAGCATTATGCTGCCTGGCTGAAAAGTGAATCATGTGTACCTTTTCTTTCTACAACTAATGTACCGTATTTCAATAATAATTACAGTGTTGAATTGTTTATCTTCTTAAGAACTTTTCTTAAGGGTCTGGATTTCTTTTTTTCTTTTAACGAGTAATATTTTATGTTAAAACGTAATAAAAAAATCTCTCATTGAGGAACTACACCAAAAAATAAACAATTTTTTTTTCTCCTTTAATTTGGTTTTGGGATCACAAAGATAGCTATTTGATGAAGGAAAAATGACAGATGATAAACATAAATTATATTAGTGCTGTTGTGTATTTTTTATTATGGAAGAAAGTATTGTGTTTTACTTCTTTCCAGTTATTTTTTTTAAATCTTTAAATTTTCGATATGCTCCCGCCCCCCTTGTAGGGTTATCACGCCCTCCTACGGGGGCGCGCCCCACACTTTGAGAAACACTGAATTATATACTTCTTATGTTCATGAATAAAGAAGGATAACTAGTATTGTCTTCTGTCTATTCAAGGAAAGCTTCCCCTATATTTGGTTACGAAGCCAACAGTAACAGAAAGAAATTGCTACTACTATTGTTACAACTATTATTTTTTTAAATCTTTAAATTTTCGATATGCTCGCGCCTCCCTTGTAGGGTTATGGCACCCCCAAGGGGGGCGCGCCCCACACTTTGAGAAACACTGGGCTAATGACATAAGCCGTATTTCTAACATTTGATGAGATGGAATAAATTGGTTAAACACACTTTCATTTATTAAAAAAATTAGGTGATTAAAATTAGTAGACAAGTTAATTGTTAAGACTTTGAATACATTGAATGATAATATGAAATTAATTATGATCTTTTCCAATATATATATATATATATATATATATATATATATATATATATATATATATATATATATATATATATTTATATATATATATACATTTTTGTATGTAAACGTTTATATATTAAATTATTTAATTAATTTAAATTTTTAAAAATGCTACTGTAACCATCTTTCCGTAGAAAAAAATGCAAAATGTAAACAATCTTTACTTTAAAATGAACAAATGTTTCCAGAGTTCTGTACTAATTCTCAATAACATTTGCAGATTTTCAAGGAAACTTTTTACTTCTTTTCATTTTCGAATAGGTCTATTTAAATAATGTATTTTTATTTCTTTTTAAATTATAATAATATTGTTCGCATTGTTTTATTCTGAGTGCATTCATTTTCCAGAAATTCAGTTTTTCCAAAATAATTTGCAACAAAAATAATGTATTTTTTTTAATTAAAATAAATTTTAAGAGAAATAAAACTAAATATCTGTAAAGCATGAAAAAATGTGATTTTTTTTTACTTATTTCCACTTTTCTTTAAAAAAAATTAAACTGGTATGATGGATTAATTTTTAAAGCCTTTAATTTTACAGTATTTTTGTAAATTTTTTTTATTGCGAACTGAGAATTAATTATATTTAAAAAAGTTAAGAAGGTTATTTCAATAGTTATATTAGAAGAATATTATAGATATTGAAATTGTTTAAATATTAATTAGTGCAGGCTATTTTGTGATATATTTTATGTAGAGTTAAATTATTTTTCTATGCAATACTTGCATAATCTAAAACAAAACTATAAATCTTTTAATACCAGTATCCAGTCAAAAAATAACATAGGAAATTACATTAAAACAGGATTTGCGTATAAATTTACAACTTTATAGACAGTTACTCATTTTCATCTTTAAGTATATGTCGTGTGAAGGTAAATAATCTTGAAAATCTAATATTTTTCTAGAAGAAGCATGTTTTTATCTCAAGCACAGTTTCTTTTAAAAAAATAATTTCTTTTAAACAGTTAAAAAGATACAATTATCAAACTAAGTTAAATTAGTTCAGTTAAATTATACAGACAATTTTTGAAGTTTAATGGGTTAAAAAATAGATGGATTTTTAAATAATGTGTTTTTTTAAGTAAATTAAATTAATTGAAAATTAATTAATCAAGAATAATAAAGGAAAAAAGTATATGAAAATAATTAATTTTATTCAAACATTTTGTTATAAAGAACATTTTAAGATGGAGCATTTACATGGAAAATCAATTTGATCCTTTATTTTTGACTAAATAAATTCAATCACAATTAGAAATTTTTCTCTTTCGGAGCCAGTATTAAAGATCCGAATAACCACCCAATATATTCTATCTCATATTTATTAACCATTTAAATGTATTATAATAAATTATAGTTTAAAAACTAAAAAACAACCTTTTATAGTTAATAGAACTAAGTTGGGTAAATTAATTTAGTCGCCAAATCTGCAATTAGTCGCCAAATCTCGAAATGGGATCTAAAATCAGTCGCCAGATGCGGCATAGGATCTGAAAATGGGAATTTGTTAATCCTGATGAGGACAAGGGAACAAAATTATTAAAGTATTGTATTGTCATCGGTCCTGGACAAGTAAGTAAAATTTCGAATTAATCTGACCTCTTAAAGGGGGTAAAAATTGAGTTCAAAGATTCCGTTACATACAAGTGAAGCTTATAAAAAGATGTTAAAAAAATTTTATTCGTTGATAATTTAAAATAAATAAATTCATGTCTGTAAATCAATGTACCTTCTAGATATAATGGAATTTTGAAATACTGAAGTGATTTATATTTTGTTTTATCAGCAATCACAGTTGCTAAATTAAAACTCAAAGATGTAGAACGTGGTCGACTCGACTTTCTATTATAGATTTGACTAGAAGCATTGCTGCTCTGCCAGTATGGTGGCTATGACCCTCGGCATTTAACCGAGTGGGTTCGAGTCCCGAGTAAGACATGGTTGTATCTTCTTCGGGAAAGAAGTCGGTCTTTCACCTGTAATGGATTCCCATCTCGGAAGGAAATCAGCACACCCCTGCTTGTTATATGCTGGGATCATCATCTGTAATAAAAGTGTATATTCTTCTGTTGTATTGTATGCTTTCTGTTATTCTTCACTTGTACTTCACGTGTTCCCAGGATAAAAAACACACGTCAACAACAGCATGAGAAGCATTTTAATTAAATATTAATGACTAATATAATGTTCCCCATTTTCTTTTGAAATTAAATTTAACTTCTTTATACGGTAGAAAATGATTTTCGAAGAAAATGAGACATAATTAATTAGGGGCATAATTGTAATTTGAGATACCATATAAGGATTTTGTTTATATATTTATTGTTACTATAATGAGAATATTCCCTGGCACCAGAGTCTCTAATTGTGGTTAGAGCTGCGGCTAAGTTTATTACATACGTTTTTTTTTTGTAAATTAAATCAATTTTAGCAAATATTTGTTACTATTTATTGTTGATGCAATATTCTTTTCATCCATTCATTTTTGAAAAGGTGACAATTACCTGCAATGTCATATGTCCTAAAAACAGATAAGGCTAAATTGATTAGCAATAAGTATTTCACGAATAAAGTAATTGAAAGACGAATACAATCATTTTTCGTACCGAATATCGGAATAGAATAGAATAAATTTCAAAATTACACACAGGCAAAAATACTTCAAAGCAAGGATAATAATTAATTGAGGATTCGACTGTCTAATTGTAAATAAATTTTGCCTTTAAAAATTTTTACCATAATGAATAAAATATAATGTTATCTAGTATTGTTTTCCTTTCATTAAACTTTAGAGGCAAATTATCTATTATACTTGTTTTCCATTATCTGCCAAAGATTCATATTAGTGCTTAGGTAAAGGGTGTTTTTTTAGAGGTATAGATTTTTAAATTGCAATAAAAAAACGATGTATTATTAGATTGACATGAATTTTTTTTATTCGAAAGATATTCTTGTGGCTTTACATTTTATATATGATTTATGGCATATGACTGCCACGGCTGGCTCGGATGTAGTCCAATCTGTACGTCCAATTTTCCATGACTTCATAAGCGAATTTTGTTTAGCGATGAAGCGCACTTCTGGGTGAATGGCTACGTCAACAAACAAAACTGCCGCATTTGGAGTGACGCTAATCCACAAACACCGGATGAAACACCGTTACATCCAGAAAAACTGACTGTTTGGTGCGCTTTATGGGCTGGTGGAATCATTGGTCCGTACTTCTTCGAAAACGATGAATGCCACAACGTTACAGTCAATGGTGATCGGTATAGAGCCATGATTACTAACTTTTTCATTCCTGAATTGAAGAATCATGACGTGCAGGAGCTGTGGTTCCAACAAGACGGTGCAACATGTCCCACAGTTCGTGCCACAATCGATTTATTGAAAGACACGTTTGGTGACCGCATAATTTCACGTTTTGGACCTGTGAATTGGCCTCCAAGATCTTGTGATTTAACACCGCTAGACTATTTTCTGTGGAGCTATGTAAAGTCATTGGTCTATGCGGATAAGCCACAAACGCTTGACCATTTGGAAGACAACATTCACCGTGTTATTGCCGATATACGACCACAAATGTTGGAAAAAGTCATCGAAAATTGGACGTCCAGATTGGACTACATCCGAGCCAGCCGTGGCAGTCCTATGCCAGAAATCGTATTTAAAATGTAATGCTGCAAGGTTATCTTTCGAATAAAAAAATGCATGTCAATCGAATAATACATCGTTGTTTTATTGCAATTTAAAGTTATATACCTCTAAAAAAGACCCTTTACTTCAAGTTCAAAGATTGACACAAAGCATTATAAATGCGAAATATTTTGCTTTATTTGCGAACAAACCAAGCACATTTGAGAACAGATTATGTACGAAGATTAGGGATTTCGCTTTCTGGTGGACAGGCAGGAGTTACCCCCCCTAGTATTGAATTTTTTAAAAAATAATTTCCTTGCTTACATTTGTAATAGATTTAAAAATATCCAGATAATTATTTCTGAGATTGAAATTCAACTTTAGAAACTATTTACTTCAAGATTTAGTGACATTACTGCAAATAATGTTTGGAACTTGGATCAAAATTACGCATAGAGAAATCAATCAAAGTTAAACATAATTCTTCCAATATTTTAATTCACAATAAAAGAAAACTAACATAAATATGTAAGAAAACATATTAAATGAATATTTTAATACACCATTAAAATATGAATTAAGATTTTTCTTAAGTATAAAGCAGCATTTCTCAAATTGTGAGGCGCGTCCCACTAAGGGGAAGCGATAATCCTGTTAAAGGGGGAGGGGTGCGAGGATAACGAAAAGTCAAAAATAAAAATTTAAAAATATTATTATTTTATTTAAATGAATCAAAACGAAATACATTCTGAGAGAATAAAAAAATACACATTTACAATAATATAATATAAATATATCAGTACTGCATAATGTAATTGATCATTTTAATTCATCAATAATAAGTTAAGAACATGTTTAATAATTACTAGTCACCCCGTGGGCTTGTCATGTAAAAATTATATGCAAAATTTAATACTTATCTTTACAATTTGTACAGTTTATATCTAAATCGTATTGTAGCTTTATCGTAAAAATATTATTGAATTTAACACATGACTATCGTATGGAGGGGGATGCCATGAAAATTATGATTGAAAATTGGGTCTTAAATATTGAAAGTTTGAGAAGCACTGGTATAAATTAATGCAAATGTTTTAAAAGTTATCATTTAGGGTATTACACATTTAAAGTCGTATATTTCTCATAATTTTATTATCTTTTGCTTCAGTTATTTCTCTATATTTCGATTAAAGTAAAAACAATTATTTACAAAATTTATCAAAAAATGCTTAGAAAGATAGAAAAACTCAAATATTTCATTTGCTATTGCAATGATATTCTTTCGGTAGATGAAATTATATGAATTTCACAGATGTACATTTTTAAATTTATATATTGTATGTAAAATAAATGTTAAAGAAAGTTATATATTCAAATGAATAAATTATTCAAATTTTATTGAATTCCATGTAATGTAAAGTTATCCATAAGTGTTTTATTACATAGTATCATTAAAAATTGCTCTTGTATCTCACACCAAAAAAACTAAATAACTTCAAACTTTTATTTGAGCATTTTAAAGATTCGCCCACCAAAAAGTATAAAACCTTTTAACATAATTTCCTTTTTATAATTTTATAATCGAAGCTCAGTAAAAGAGCAATTGCTATCATTCGGCTATAGAAAGATATCTTGCAAAACATATTTTTAGGAAAAATTTCTTAAATTTAAATTTAATACGAAAATTTAATCTATTTTGATTCTTTTTAGTATTCTAATATATTCACAAATTTTAAAACTGTATTATAATTTTAATGCTTTTAATTTGATCCTTTTTAAGAGTCAAAGCTTTGTTAATTTCTGAAAAATTTTGTAAATATTTTCTGTTTTAAAGTGTTTTGAAAACTGAAAGCATCAAATTTTTTGTTTGTATAATCATGAAAATTTAACAATTGAAAGTAAATGAATTTAAAAATTTTAAACTTCCAATTTAAATTCCACATTTAAAGAATATGCAAAATAAAATACTTCTGATGTAAATGTTTTATATAAAATAGAAAATATGGTAGCAATAAAAATTTAAGAAAATAAGTTTATTTTTAACATATACACAAAACCACGCACACATATATATATAGCGAGCTATATTTTTTGAGTTGCGTTTCATGTTAATACATATTTCTTAAATTTGATTTATCAATAGCTATTTTAACCATATATATTTTTAATTTATTTTTAAAAAGTGAGAATTTATCATTTTCTACAGATCCATATGTGAAAAAATGTGTTAGACAACTAAATTTACAATCTTTAGATTCTTCATCATTAGTATGTTTTTAAAATTCAAAAACTGTGCGGGGGAGATTTTTTTGTCTAATCAAGAGAACATTATCAGTTAATATAATACATTTGAATGTAAAAATTACAGAATATATATATATACATTTGCAACAAAAGTCATTATTAAAATATGTTAATATAGATTTATTCTGATAAAAATACGATTTTATCATCAGATTAGAGCTAAGTATCTCTTAACAAAAGTAACATGTAATTTCAATTTGTACATAATCAAAATTTCTTATATACTTCTCTGAGCAAAACCATACAATTCTAGATGTTTAATGATAAAAAAACACAATTGCATTTAATTTTTATATAATATTGGATACAACATTGAATAATAATGTTAAAAAATGTATAAAGTATATTAGAAAACAGTTGACATTTTATATGTATGTAGCACTAGCTTTTACTCCTAATATAATAGGGCAAATTCTACCGGAACTATATTCAATGATATTCAGCATAATTGAAACTATTATACAATGTTTATTAAAAATATTATAAATTGTTTTTGAAATTATGATTTTTTTGGCACAAAAATTAAAAAATATTCTAATTTTTTTTAAAAAATTCCAAGTATGCATACAGTAAAAGCTAGCTCCAATATTGCATCAGTTTTTAAAAATATAAATTTTCACAGTAAATTAAAAAAAATAATATCAAAAATGAAGACATTTTTAAGACACATTAGCTTCAAAAAATTAAATGTCATCTTTTGAAAGCATATTTGAATTTCAGCAAAAAAAAGTCACAGCGACCACAGATGAAAACAGGCTAGTATATGCTACAACCAATCATATCTGCCTGTCTGGATCTTCTAGAAAACTGTAGTAGCTTATATAAGGAACTGGTATACTGAATGGATAGAAAAAGCCCACTTTTATGATAATAGGTGTACAACTTTGCTTCCACCGATTTGAATCTATGGCTGTAGCGGTAAATGGAAGTCGAAATAAATAGATCGTAGATGTCATACAATAAACTTAGGTATTTATAAACATAACGCCATCGAAATATTAGTCGATTTGTGACTGCATCATAAAGTTATTCCCAATTAAACATGTCAACTTACGAGCCAAATTCACAATTTCATTTGCGGAAGGTTTTAATTTTCTGCTTTAATATGAAGAAATCTGCGGCTGAGGCTCATCGAATGCTCTCAAATACCTATGATGAGGCCGCTATTAATGAAAGAACGTGCTGAGAGTGGTTTCAACGCTTCAAGGATGGTGATTTTGAAAACGAAAACCAGCATGGCGGTGGAAGAGAGAAGGTTTTCGAAGATGCAGAATTGGAGGCATTACTTAATCAAGACTCGTGTCAAACGCAACAAGAATTGTCAGGATCATTGGGAGTGACGCAACAAGCCATTTCAAAACGCCTGAAAGTCATGGGAATGATTCAGAAACAAGAAAATTGGGCGCCGTACGAGTTGAAGCCTAGAGATGTTGAACGGCGATTGTTTGCTTGTGAAAAGCTGCTTGCAAGGAAAGGACGGAAGGGATTCCTGCATCGCATTGTGACTGGGGACGAAAAATGTGTTCGTTACGATAATCCCAAGCGCGGAAAATCATGGGGATATCTCGGACATGCTTCCACGTAGACGGCCAAACCGAATATTCACGGTTCCAAGGTCATGCTCAGTATTGGGTGGGACCAGCTCGGCGTAGTGTACTATGAGTTGTTAAAACCGACTGAAACAATTACAGGCGATCGTTATCGAACGCAATTAATGCGTTTGAGCCGAGCATTGAAAGACAAACGGCCGCAATACAACGAGAGACATGATAAAGTGATTTCACAGCATGACAATGCTCGACCCCATGTTACGAAAGTGGTCAAGACATACTTGGAAACGTTGAAATGGGAAGTCCTACCCTACCCTCTGTATTCTCCAGACCTTGCTCCCTCGGATTGTCACTTGTTTCGATCAATGGTACACGGCTTGGCTGACCAGCACTTCCGGACTTATGAAGAAGTAAAAAATTGGATTGATTCGTGGATCACTTCAAAAGGTGACCAGTTTTTCAACGCGGGATTCGTACGCTGCCCGAAAGATGGGAGAAAGTAGTGGCCAGTGATGGACAATACTTTGAATCATAAATGTATACTAAGTTTTTTACAATAAAGCCTCGAATTTCGGGAAAAAACGGTGGGAACAAAGTTGTACACCTATTATGAATATTCTTCTGTGAAAAAAAGAAAATGAATGACAAAGGGGCAGTTGAGGAGAGCTACTGGAGGAGTGAATGAGAGTAAGAGTAATACTAACGACGCATTAAAACCCTTTCTTACAACCACACCAACGGGAAAACTTTAAGCTCAACAGGTTTCACGATCATCAGCTCCTCCTCTACAGGGCGGGTCTTAGAAGAGCTATAGGGCACCTTGAAGCAGAAAAATGGACCAAATATGTCATTCTGTTCTTTAAAGCGGTCATTCGGTAATTTTTCAATTTTACAAAAAATTTCAAGTAAGCCAAAAAGTTATCCAGATACATGACCAGTCACTTAAGGACTTTTAGCTACCTCTGATGATTCGGATTTTCTACAATAGTCAAACGGATTTCACTGCTTTGATCTCCAACATTGTTATAACTATGGATGCACAGAGACATTAAGCAAATACTTGTCAATACTTTGTGTAAAAGTCTACATATGAAAGAGACTATACTCGAGTACCATGCATTTTAGTTCCACTAATCAACAAATCTGAAGTGTCTTGATTAATGCGGTGTTTAATATTGTTTCTCACAAATATTTAATGATTCTTTCCCATTTCACTTAATTTTCATTTCCAGTTATACAAACAGATATTTACTATATCCGTGTGCAATGTTGGGATACTTCTATATTAACCTCATTATCACGGTTTATCGCCAAAAATTAATTACATGCCTGTACTAAATCGGCATATACTAAGAGTTATAACAACCGGTTTGATACTATCCAAAATAAAACTGTTAAAATATGCCGAAAGTCCTCATAGGCAAGTGGTTAGAAAATTTGTACCTAATTCTGTAAAGAGTGTTTTTTTCCACGTATAGAAGTTTATGTTGGCATTACTTTCCAAGATGGCGACCGATTTAACAGCTGTCAAGTGATTTATTCTCAGTTTGGTTTGGCAATTCATCAAAACGATCATCAAGCAAGGCGTAGATTCGTAGAATGGGCCCAAAACGAGATTGTCGTTGTTCCCGATTTTCATAAGCGAATTTTGTTTAGCGATGAAGCGCACTTCTGGTTGAATGGCTACGTCAACAAACAAAACTGCCGCATTTGGAGTGAAGCTAATCCACAAGTGTATGTAAAAACACCGTTACGTCCAGAAAAACTTATTGTTTGGTGCGCTTTATAGGTTGGGGGAATCATTGACCCGTACTTCTTCAAAAACGATGAAGGCCACAACGTTACAGTCAATGGTGATCGGTATAGAGCCATGATTACTAACTTTTTCATTCTTGAATTGAACAATCATGATGTCCAGGAGGTGTGGTTCCAACAAGACGGCGCAACATGTCACACAGCTCGTGCCACAATCGATTTATTGAAGGACACGTTTGGTGACCGCCTAATTTCACGTTTTGGACCTCTGAATTGGCCTCCAAGATCTTGTGACTTAACACCACTAGACTATTTTATATGGGACTATGTAAAGTCATTGGTCTATGTGGATAAGCCACAAACGCTTGACCATTTCAAAGACAACATTCGCCGTGTTATTGCCGATATACTGCCACAAATGTTGGAAAAAGTCATCGAAAATTAGACGTCCAGATTGGACTACATCCGAGCCAGCCGTGGAAGTTCTATGCCAGAAATCATATTTAAATGTAATGCCACAAGATTATTTTTCGAATAAAAAAAATTCATGTCAATCGAATAATACATCGTTGTTTTATTGCAATTTAAAGTTCTATACCTCTAAAAAAACACCCTTTATTAATCAACTCTTTATTTCTCTATTTTTGTTGATTTTATCATCGCATACCTAACTTTTAAAAGCAGCGATAAACTTATTTATATTCAAAATTAAAAAATGGAATCTAATATTGCATTTAAAAAATATAAATATATATTTAAAGCATTTTACACGTTTCACCAACTTGAAATATGTCATAAATCAGTTTCAGTTAAAATTGAATTAATTCAATAAATATTTCTTCATTATTACAAAGTAGAAAGCAAACCGATAATATTCTCGTTTTTCATCATATTCTATTAATTATTATATATTCATAATGTAGCATGCAATTTATTTTACTTTTTTTACGAAACATCCTTATCTATCTCATTAACAAATATATCCATAAATTTCATTTTCTCTTTGATGGTAATATTCTTTGTTAAAAATAAATAGTTCTTATGAATACATTATTGAATCATTAATATTCCGAAAAAAATCATAATACGAAATGAAACAAAAAATTTTTCAAAAGATTTGGATTCATAGTAATATGTAGAAAGGCTTTTAAATCTCTAAAAGTCTTCATTATTAGCATTCGGTGTAATATTTTTTTTAATATTTATGCTTAGAATGAATGAAACTGTATTCATGATTTATAGATAAACTATTAATTCCAAATAATTCAAAAAAAAACCACAAAAGTTTAAAAAAATTCAAATGAAGCAATTGTTCAAGAGCGAAACCTTTGTAAAGCAGTATTTTCATGTGGTAATTTAGTAAAAAAATGATTTATGTGAGATGTTTATACTTTTTTCAAAATCAAAAGAGCTCTTAGTTAAAAAAAAATATTTTGGCAATTAACCAAATTAAGGATGACACTGAAAATATGAAGACGTAGTTTATTTTAAAACGAAAAAATCCAATGATTTTACGAACGAAAACAAGTTTCCTCGTAATTCTTGGTATCATAACAACTGTTTTCTTTTAAAACTTCTGGGTTTTTTTGGAATAGATCTTCAGTCAAATCAGTCCAGAAAAAGCGTTTTAATTCCATTTTACAAGCATTCACTGTCCTATTGAAGCTTTTGTGTCTTCTTGAAAGTATTACAGGTCCTATACGCTATTATATTCACATCAAAATGCTTCAGAAAGGATCACTATCTATATTTATTTTTCAACCATAATTAATCTCCACCTTCGGCATAAAAGCTTCCGTAAGCGTCACGAAATATTCAGGATCATTGAGCTCTTCTTAAAAGTAAATCCATTGTCTTTTCAGAGGCCCTTTTTCAGTGTCATAAAAGCCTTAACTGCTGTATTAATTACAATGCCAGCACTGTGCAGAACATAATTGTGGTTCTACGGCGATCAAGACCTATTGTTTGCAAAAACGATCACGACGTTATTGAAGATGCTTGGATTGCCTGATAGTTTAAAATACATATGCCTTTATTTTTTCCCCACTTATTCGGTATTGCGATGCAAAATATGCTGACTTTATTTTGCACTATTTTATTGCAAGATTTCGGACAAGATATCCTGTGGTGCAAAGAAATTTTACTACAAGAAAATGCAAATTTGTTGGAAGTTTTCGGATATTATGAAAACATTCTGTTTCTTAAAAATTGCATTGAAGACACTTTTGGGGCTGTTTTGTTTCTTCTAACATTATTAGGATTTCCCAATGCCTTTGTGGCTATCACTTTGAATTTAGGATTCGAAAAAGGGGAATGAGCAGAGAAGGAGTACGTTTATAATGCTATCATTTATACAGGCATGAATTTTTCATTGTTCTTGTATTTAATATTCTGTGGGACTGATGTGTATGAATCTTCGAATTTAAAAAAAATGATTTTACCACCACATTCCAGACATATTAAGGAGGCAGTTTATTGAATTTTTTTGATTTTTTGAACACAATTATGGGTGAACCCTCTTAATATAAAAATATCAAATACCATATAATTATAGCATCAATATTTCTTTACATAAATTCTGAATCTACAAGAAGAATTTTGCATGAAGTTATAAATCCCTGAAGTACTCCAAAAATCTGTTCTCAATATCTTTTTAATGGATTTGTCTTTTCAATTATGTATATGACTATAATTATATAATTATTCTAAAAGATGCACCAGATATCTTGAAAAACGCCAGCATTTTGCATCCCACGTAAATTTCAATTACTTCATGATATATAAAAATAAATGCTGAAATTCACATAACTTATCAATAAATTAATTTTAATTTTTTTGTTAATATTTCATTTGCTTTTAATTTATTAAAAAAATAGGTTATGCTATTACTCAATATTTTTCCCGCTAAAACATAGGAAATTATTATTCAAAATACAGACACTTCTCCTCTCACGACAGATGGCGTTTAAAACGACCATTATGAATGGAAATGATCTCAAGTCGTTAACCTACAAATAGCACATATATATTTATGTAATAATAAAATAATTAGCAAAATAACCAATGTTCCCTAATCATAATGTACTTTCATTCATCTTTGTTACTAGTCAAGACTAATGAAAGAAAGAATCGCCGCATAACTTCGCCTAGAGAGTAAACGGAGTTGACGGACTTTTTGAGTAATTCTGAAAGTTATTTTCCAGCCATTACAACAATTGCTAGACATGGCTTTTATTTAATTTGTAGCAACATAAAATATTCTCAAGGATGCTCAACAGTAGTCTCTAAATGAGATAATGATTTTGTTGACAGAAGACTAGTAGCGAATTTATATCACTATTTAGGATTTTTGGGGATTTTATCCAAGGAGCATATACTCAGCAGTAGAGCTATGCTGTATCTCTATTTAGAGTTCAATTTCTCATTCATCTTTACCTATATTAGATTTTAACTTCTTTTGGTAGTTCAATTTAAACCAGCAATTTGGCTTTCCTCTAGCAGAAGCGGTGTTACTCCTCAGAAGGCTGAGTTAAAAGGAAATATATTCCCTATCGGGTTAGATATTTCGCTCTTTGAATATTTTTGGGTGCAATAGGCAGGAAAAAGAATTCCTGCTAGCTAAAAAACTATTCTATTAATAAAATACCTTAAATTTGGTATCGAAATACTATTTTAAAATAGTTTAAATAAAAAAAGATTCGACAATATTCATGTTACAATTCAATGTTCATAATTTGAATGTAGGTACAAAACGTCAATTAAAAGGAATTATTATTGATAAAATGTTCTGTTTGAAGAATTAGATAAACATTGCCAATAATTTGGCTCTGTCGAATTAATTTATGGAACTCAGCTTGTTATAATAAATATTTATATAAGGCTATTTACTATATATTATTATCTAAAATATGAATTATATAAAAATATAATTTCTCGACGAAATATTCCGACTTGATGCAGTTGAAAAATTGCTTAATGTATGCATCATTTATTTTATAACTTTCAAGGCAGCGTGGAAAAACATAATAATTAAGCAGGAATAATATATGAGCAAAACAAACCAAGTTAAAAAATATATGAATTAAATCCCACGCTGATGTGCTTGTATATTCTTCATAACTCATAAACTTACGTTTGAGTTACCTATTGTTCTCCTCAGAATTTAATTTACTTAAGAATTATTCGTGTATTTCAGTAATACATTGCTGTAGAAAAAGAAATCATTGCTGAGAGCAATGATTTCTTTTTCTAAAATAATAATAATAATAATAATGAAAACAGTTTTATTTACGTATAATTGTCTTAAATGAAGAAAAGCCTAAAAGAAAAATGTGGCAAAGCTAATATATCCGATGAGAATAGAATAATTTCTTCTTTATTTAGAAATGTAATACAATTTTTATCTATTTTTTCAAATGTGTTTAACCTACCAAAATTATAACCTAAACCATTAATCTCTCAACAATAGTTCATGCTAATTAAAACATTTAAATCATATTTTCTAATTCTATTCTTTAAAAAAAGATGTTAAAGTTTTCTAAAAGTTATAGTATAAATCTCTATTTATTATTCCTACTTAAGAAAATTATCAATAATTTCATGGAATAATTTTTCTTATTTTTCAAGAATTGAATATACTGCTTTTAAAATAATTACAAAATCATTTTAGAAATTTTCATCTCTAATACAACTTTTAAACTTTTACCAATCAACAGAGAGTGAGCTTTAAAATAAAAAAGACTGAGTGTCGTTCAAACTACAGATCAAGTTTTTTTTATAGAACTTGTAAAAACAATATCTAAAATTTTATACCAATTGCACACCAGACAGGATTCAAGTGCCCTTAGAAATCCAATGAATTAGACTTTGTGATGTAAGAAAATAAGAAAAAAAACTTGTTTAAGTGCAATAGAAAAACTTTTGGATGTGTGTTATTAAATTCATACGTAAACAAACGTATCTCCTTATGTAAGGCTATCTTCGCAAGAAACATTAAACGTAAAAAAACGCCTAAGATACCAAAAGATGGGAAATGATCCGAGTAATCCATTTTGATCATTTAATTTCTTAAATTACAATTATTTGAAAGGATATTAATTAAAAACGATAAAAAGCATATCCCGTCTGAAATTGTTGTAACAGTGAAGAGCCAGTTTGGCTGAAAACTGATTTTCGACGCCAACTTACTTCATTTTTATAACAATAACGTTGCAACAACAATGCAGAAGAATATTGAGCTGAATGTTTTTAATTAATATCTTTTCCACTAATGGTAATATCGGAATATTAATTGTCCAAACGACTTCCTCGGATCCTTCCTAAACTTTTAGTATATTTGGCAACTTCCTGCGTGTTGCGGTTCGCGAGTAGATAGACAGACATAGATAGATACGTTTGTTTACATACGAATTATAACAGTGCAGATTGTTTCAAAAGTATATTGATCAGAAAATTAAGAGTTGTTAAAATGAATAATTTTATGTAATACAATATCAAAGCATACATTTTTTATTTTACATAGGTCAACAAATGTTGTTAGATAGTAGACTATATTTTACGAAACAACTTCTTAGAATTTAACAAAAATGTTGTTTAAATTAATCAAAAGAAAAAGAAACTGAAAAATTATAATCTTTTGTATATAAGAAAAGAACCGTTATGACAAATTTATTTACATTTTTTTACGTATCCAGTTTTCAAGTAATGAACTCTTATGCGCTTAATTTCTTAGACATCATAATAAAAAAAATAGCTTAATGTATGATTCATGATTCAAGCATTTAGGGGTGGGAACTGATTTAAATCTTAAGTAAATAACCGTAATATGGATACATCCAATATGATTTTTATTTCATCAACATTCATTTCTGACAGCAATATAAAAGCATTCTTCAATTTATTTAACACTATCATGTAAAGACAATTGTGGACATGCAAAAAAATAATTTTATTTAAAATTTGAATCCATATGATACTAGCATGTAATGATAAGAAGCAAAAGTTTGATTATGATTAAATCTGGTTAAAATTTCATTTTTGTTTAGTTGAATTAAATGCTAAAAATACCTCAAAATTTTAAAAATAATACCTTTCATGTAAACAAATTTTTAAATTCATTAAATATATGCAATTGAGGTTCACAAGTGAATTCTGCCATAGAATTCTTTTTCGAATTATTTGCTCTTCATAATAAATATACTGAGTAATGTTGTATGAAAAAGTACACTTCTGATCATTATTAAACTAGGTAACAGAGAAAACTAAATCAATGTGTTAAACATATATTGAATGATTTGTGATCTAATTAAATTTGACAAAGCCTCCCCAGTTAAATAGAGTCAATCTTACAATAAATCTGAATAATTTCAATTAGAGATAAGATCGTTTACCTGATATTCTGAAAACACAACGAGTTAACGGATTCTGCATATCTGCACAGTAATGAGCAGTCTGCTGGTTTATAGCTTCGAAACCTATCTTACTGCTGTAATTTAATTGAATTGTTTCACTTGGGATTATATCTAATTCTGCATCACATAATACATTTCGATTAAACCTAGCATATACTTTTACATACGCCTATAAAGATACAAAAATTGCCAATATGAAAAAATTGATTAATTAAGAAAAGTAATATAAGATATAAAATGGACAAGAGAAAAAAAATACTTTTTTACTAGGATATCTATACCGGGTAGTTATATTTAAGTACTTCATTTAAATAATGGATTTTTTTTTAATAATTGACGAAAATACTTGCTACAAAGTTATACTTTTTTATTTACAGCATTGGCATATTTCACTAGCTGAAACTTCTTTACTTTATTGTTCAACTAATTATTTTAAGTTCATTAAACTATGAGATAAATTTATTTCTCATGAAAAAATATTTCAAACTGTTTTTCCCTTAAAAGAATTAGGTAAGTGTGTGTTTTTATGTGTCTCTTTATATATTTTTATCACAAATGCCTTTTGCAGAATAAAAACATGTGTTATAATAAAGGAATCTCACACGTCAAAATTTAATTAATGTTTATTAAAATCGCTCTTTGAAGCTACATGCTGAGCTACCGATTTCTGTCTTTTGAAACATTAGTCTAATGTGATGGAGGAGAGGGGGCAACACCTGAGCTCTTAACCCTACTCTTTAAACAATTACATCTCGCTGTCAGTAATGTCAGTATAACGACTTTCTACAAGGTCAAAGTTCTAGGGGTGAGTGAGTGAATATTAACGTCGCACTGATTAGCTACACGAGGGTGTTTGGCGACGGACCACGTAATTTTGATTCGTGGTCAAGTGACGTGGACGACACCTGAGCTAGCACCCCCTCTCCTAACCACCACACCACACCGACGGGAGGATGTTTCAGCTGTCGACAGATTTAGCGTGTATCATTGCCCTACATGGTAGGTCTTTCGTGGTACTGGGCTTGAACTCGTGACAAAGCCAGTCACGATCATATACCTATACCACTCGGCTACCACGGCCACGTCAATTTCTCGGGACTCCAGAAGTTAAACTGACAGCTAATACTGGTCGCAGTTCACGACGATGACCACTTGGCTACCTTGGCCATAACACTTGTCAATGTGGATACTGATGAAGAAGAATTGCAAATTCAAAATGTGTGGTTCTTTGTAATGCATATATTTTTAGAAATAACTGTTTTTCAAAAGTAATGTAGGTTTTTTTATCATTAATTCCTTTTAAATTTACAAAATGCTGGTTTTACTTTTAAAAAAAAATGTTTTTAATAAAACGAAAAATGTATAATTGAAAATACTTCATAATGAATCATTACTAAACTTAAATAAGCTTATAAAATATTTCAGAAACTTCAGTACAAATGACTTGTACGCGTATATTATACAGAAGAATATTTAAAAAATAATAAAAATTACGGAAAATTATCAATTTTTTGTGTATAAATATAACTGGAGAAGTAAGAAAAATATTTTAAAACTAAAAGTCATCTAACAGTCATTTTTTTTTAAAAAATAAAAACGTTATTAATTATTTTAAGATAAGAATGTATATAAATAAGACAAGGTTTCCCCTCTTGAGGTAAAACATTGCTTAAAAATGTCATTACACACTTGCAAGAAGCCATATGTAATGATGGAATTTTTTTTTTGTTCAGCAAAGCTTATTCAAGTTATGTAAAAATTACTATTTTTTTATTCTTAAAATTAAAAGAACTTTCCACTAGACCTAATAATTAAGCTCAGTGTTTTAAATAAATTGTTTGCTTTTTTTTTAAGTATTGTGAGACTACAACTACTTGCAATTTCATATATCAAATGAGATTTGTTATTTTACAAAATAATTCACAAACAGACTTATTTTGCCTGGAACTTTTTCATATTATCTAATTTGATTTATATAAAAAAATGACGTGCAGTTTCAAAAAGAATAGATACTTTGAAGATGTCTGATTAGAAATGCAATTTTCTATTCTAAATATGAATGTATCTGATGTAATAATGGAAATAAGATCACACAAAGCACTACGTATCAATATAAAAAAAGATAACTATTTTGTATTATTTTTGGCGAATGACATAAAATACGTTATGCAGTGTAAGATACAACATGTTTTCTGACTTCACTGAAAACATATAAAAAAATCTATTTCCTGATATTTATCGAGTCTTTCTAAAATATTAAATTAATTTTATTCAGTGCTATGAACTTATATAGTTGCGTTTAATAATGCATTACAATAATTTTTATACTGATTTTATTGAATTCTTTTCGGGCAAACATTTTATACAGAATATTATAAATTTTATTTTTCAAATGAAATGGAATGCTCTCTCTCTCTTTCAATTAAATAATCAATTAAAATATTAAACTAATGAATCAATATTCTATATCTTAAATGATTCCGTACTGAAATAATATGAAATGCGAACTAAAAGAGAGTTAAGAAAATAAAGAATGCACGCATTTTTGAATTATATTTTTCTTCTATTTTACAAAAGGCTATTGATTTCATAATTTCTTTTAAAGGAAAAGTATGAAAATGTATATAAATCCAATAGCTAATGGAATTGTGCTATTCAAATCATCTAGGTCTCCACATTCAAATGATGCAGAAATTTACGATGGATTTAAAACAGGAGGATTATGAAAACGTAAAATCACAATTATGCATAGACAGGAAACATCAGAAAGTGTATACATCTAAAGAATGTACGTTATTATCTACATCTTGGACTCTAGAATACTGCCTTCTTTTGAAACTCATGACTTTACTCGGCTTTTATCTTCACCCGAAATCAAAGGATAAAAAATGTTTTCAAAAGGTTTTAGCTGCGTCTATTGTCATAATTATGCATATAGTCTTGACAGTTGGACTTTGCAATTCTGCAGATTATTTCTTACAAGCTAATACGTCCAGAAAGGCATCCACGTCTTTGGCTGTTTCTATGGTTTTGAATATCTGGTTGTGGCACGTTTCTTTCAGGAAGCGACATGAAATGCGAAGAGTTTGTGTGTTATTGTTAAATATCAACCAGAATTCTCTAAGACGGAAATTTTTTTCAGTGTTCAATATAATTACTGCTAGTGTAATAATTGCACCAATGGTATGTACGGTTATTTTATGGCAATATGGATTTCAAAGTTTAACACTTGGAGAAAGAGTGGGACATTTCTTTAGGAAAATCGGCTTACCCGAAGGCTTGCGTGGAATGTATATTTATTTTTTAATTTTATTTCAATGTGGGATGCAAAATATGATGGCTCTACTTTGCACTCTAATATTCCAAGACCTTGGGCATTCCATCATTTCACTAAAAGAAAGTTTCCTTGAAAAAGGTTCAACAATATGTAACATTTTACAAATATATGAAAAAATTCTGATATGTAAAAACTGTATCGATAATACTTTTGGGGGATTTTTGATTTTATTAATATCCTTGGGACTTCTAAGCGCTTTTGCAAATATCACTGTACTTTTAGGATACGAGACTGAAAAATTCTCAAGAACTGAAAGCTTGTACTGTATGAATATCTTTGCAATTGTTAATTTTTCGATATTGATTTATTTGCTAATCTCGGCAGCTGATGTAAATGAAAAAGACAAATCATTCAGGAATGAAATATATCTCTATGTTTTCAAAAATAGAATAAGGAATATACCAAATAAATCTGTTTTAGATATAATTGCCTTCAGACATGAAAGTATCGCATTTTCAGCCAGTGGATATTTCAGTTTTACAAAAGGATTTATTTTGACAGTCCTCGGTGTACTTCTAACCTATTCTTTACTTTTGAATCAACTTCAAATGCAAGGAAATTAATATTAAAATTGCTAATTGTCTACACGTTGCGGTAAAATAAATTGAACGATTTACTTCTATGCTAAAAGTTCGTATTTTCTAACTAATATGTCTACTTCAATGTCATCTTCAATAGAAGAACTGAATTTGTTAACATAAATTTTAAGTAGGCAAATTTGGTTTAAGAAGATACTATTTATAATTATTAATTACATTCATGTCAAAATAATTTTCTTTTAAGAATATTCATCTTCTGAATAAACATAATTTTCCTATTTGGTACTCATATATGTTAGAATAAATTTGTTGAATACATGTTCGCTAGCTAAACAAAACCAATGTACAGGGAAAAAAAGCAAAATTTTGCTAACACTGATAAAAGTGAGAAACATTGTTCATGATATTTGACAATAAATGTAAAATATATCTAATTAGATATCATTTATTGAATGAAATATTCATTTATTTTATAGATATATAACTCATAGATTAGAAGTATGCGGGAAAATTTTAGGAATGTTATATTTAAAAAAAACACTAATAATGATCTGTAATATATGATGCAGTTTAATCAATAAATATTTGAACTGTTGTATGATCCCAAGTGAAATAAAATCTGTTGATTTATGGAAGAATAAACATAGAGAAAGAGAAGAAGAGAGCAGGTACATGTAGATAAACATATATTGAGAAGATACAAGACGCAGAGGTATATCCATCGGCAGTAAAATTGCTCAAAATCATTTGATCTTACATTTTTGAAAAAGAAACTCAACGTGGAAAACTGTACATTACAAGTAATTTCTCTTCTTACAAAGCAAAATAAAAAAAATAATTAAATTTAGCATCAAAAGAACGTTTCAACTGTAATTTTAATGTAAATAAACTCATTTATTAGATTATAATTATTTTTCAAAATCAGGGCAGTACTATTATTGACTTATTTATTGTTAATGAAAAGCCTTTACATTTTCGAAATTATTGAACTTAGATTGATATGTAAGTTTGAAAATAAATAAAAATAATAAAGTTTCGAATTTATATCATGTGGCTGATTAGATACAAAAAACGATTCCAAATTTGTTTCTTGTAATTCTATTGACTGAACAATACCATTTTCCCTTTTTTTTTTACCTTTTCTTAACACAGAATAGTCCTCAAATAATCTGAGGAGAGAAGTTTTTTAAGTCTACTACAGGGAATATAGAGAGCAAAATATTTTTTAAAAGCGTAAGATTTAGTAGATACACAGAGATAAACAAAACTACAATTTTTTGTCTATAAATTTTAGAGCCTCTCTTCGGAGAAAATTACTTATACCTATAATATACAAGAAGTGAACCTAATTTTTTTTTTTTTTTTTTTTAAATAAAAAATATGCTCTATTTTTAAATGTGCCGTAAAACATTTTTAACACCAAAGGGCTAGGTACTTAAAATTGTATCAATAAATGATGTGTTTGGATTCAAAACTTCTATCCATTAGATTCCAAAAGATATTGTTCAGTAATACAACAAGAAAGGCGGAAGATTAACTATAAATACAAATGATTCAACCCAAATTTTTAGAATATATATGTGTATGCACATATAATTTTTCGCCAAACAAAATTCAACAGCCTTAAGATTATTCTAGTAAAATATAAAGTTATTCTGTCAGGAAATTTTTAAAATAAAGAATTTTGAAATAGCAATTTTAATTATAAACACCCTGTATATCGCCAAAAGACTTATGCAATATCAAGTTCATATTTTCCCGGTTGTCCCAGTATAAAGACAACTCCGTAACCTTCAAATTTCCACTTTTAAGCCACCTTTCTTTAATAAAATTCACACGTAATACATATTAAAAAGGAAACATGGGCATGTTTTTCTTTTGGCAAGGAAAATTCCGAAAACGCATTTATAAAAAAAAGGATAAAAATTTTACACAGTAGTAATCAATGCTACGATCAAAAATTTAAGTTATATAATCCAGTAACATTTTAAACAACAGAAATATTTAGTGATAAACATAAATATATTTATAATTATGTAAATTAGAATCCTATAAAGAACATATTTAAGATGCACGAAAAATAAAAAATATGTATAATTCACAATAAAAGAATTATGTTTCCTTATTTCAAATAACTTTTATCACCTTTAAATGCTATTCAAATCTTATATGAATGTACTTTAATATTACACTATCTTTATTCAAAGTTGTGTAATTATTTCGAAATTAGAATGGGGACGATCTAGAATTTATCAAATGACGATGGATTTCTAACAGTGTTTAAGTGTATTTGAATAACTGCTTGATAGGATCGGAATTTGTGTGCATGCGATTACTCAGATTGAGAAATCTTTGTATATAGAGTACATGTAGCTATAGAATTTTAAAAAGTATCTTAGTAGCTGACTGTTCCCTTCACGTTTTACGAAAGAATTTTAAATTATTGTGTTCGTTGTATATGTTATGATATCTACATTAGAAGTGTTTACTAAATGAATTACACAACATTTTAAGAAAACGGAACTGAAGCATATGTTAAGTAACACTAGGATTAGGTACAATTTCTCCATATTTTCTCAATGACGTAGGAATATATGAAATATTTCTAAAAGGACTTGGAGTATATTTGGCAAACTCATTTTCAAAGAAGCCTCTTCAAATATCTAAATGCTCACGCATTTCGATTAGAAAGTATTTTGTATTAAAAATTAATATATTACTTCAGTTATTCTACTGCAGACGCATAATTGTCATCCAAATCATCCGAATAAATTTCTGAATAATCCGAATGCTTTTAGAAAATACAAAGGAATTCATATTTGTAGAAAAGGAAGTGAGTCATCGACAAGTTAATAACTGAATCATAAGGGACATATTTATGTACTTTTAGCGCAATGTCATATCAAATATAGTCGAACTTGTTTTTGTGCGGACCTTTTTTTATTATGCAATTTTATTTTTGTGCGACCGCGTAAAAAAAATTCTGCAGTATTTTGACGAATTGGCTTGTCATATGTAAAAATTCACGAAATTTTCGAACATTTATTGTGCTGTTATTTTTATGCAATTTTTATCAGGCGCGAAGAAACAGGTTCAACTGTATATACTGCTTGGCAATTGCTAAGAAACTGTTACATTTTTTTGGAAAAATTAAGACCAGACAAAGATTATGAATGCTGCAGTATTATAAACATTGCTGACTTAGGACAGCTAATATATATAAAAAAATATATATATAAAAGTGGGGTTTAACATGTTTTTTGGCCTGCCAACCTTCCCCTTTATATAAAAAATAATACTGAGTAAAAACATATTGAAAGTAATGGATAGAAATATCTAAATCCATTACAGGATGAAAGATTGGATGCATCTAGAACATCTATATAACTATATATAGATGTTCTAGATTTATCCAAAATAATAACCTTGATCAGTAAATATCAATGAATTTTTTTCTTAAAAATAGAAATACAATACCCGGCAGTCCAGATAATTCGGCCATACATTTGCAGGCCAAAAACCCCACGTGCAGAATGATACCTAACAAGACATTATGTCAGATGCAGAAATTATTGTTGCTTTCACAGTTAATGAAAATATGCCGCTAAATGACGAAAAAGTTAACGTTGAGGACACCGTAGAAATTACTAAAATAAAAGGAATCCAAAGAAATAATCCAAAGAAAACTAATTAGATATTTTGTAAGGATGATATGATAATGGTGCAAAATGGTACTGATATCATTACATCGAGGAATTAAAAGCTTAAAATAAAAAAGAAGAAGATGCTCTTTGGATGACTTTCAAACAGCCGCAAAAAATTTGATCTTCAGGTTAGAATGATTCAGACATAAATACCTTAGTAAGTTGTATGTTGACTATGGACACTAATGCATATTTTGCGACTGTTCTCCATGCTCTTCACTAAACTATCGAGGAGACCTTGGGCGATATTGTCCAACTCCTGTCTCAAGGCGGTTATGAGCACTTCACTGTACGGGGAGGGATGATTCTTTGTGCAGCATGTCTGCCAAGATAGTCCTAGGCATGTTCAATAGGATTTAGTTTGGGAGAGTAAGAAGGCCATTGCATAAGGAGTATCTTAACTCTGCAGTGTATACATTACATCAACGCTTCTGTGTGGCCACACATTATCCTTAAACAAAGAGTTGAGGCCAATAACACCCCTACATATTAGAAGATTGTCCAGAGTAATCTCTCTGCAATACCGTTGCGATGTAACGCTTCTTCGCTCATAGATGCGAAACTGTGTTCTGCTATTGTTTGCACGATGCCTACGCACACCATAATGCATGGGCTATACTGATCACGTTAACAAACTTTAGTGCATAAAGTGTGTCACGCACTCTCCACAGTAGTTGGTGGCCAGAATTATTTAACTTAGTGAAACGATATTTGTCGGAGAACATCACTCTAAACCAATTTTGGTGATCCCAACTAACATGCTCCTTACACCAGCGTAATCTATATCAAAGATGGTATGGGTGAAATGGGATGCAACGAACAAGCTTCCGTGCATATAAATCAACTTGATTGAATCGCCGTGAAATGGTTCTGGCTGAAACATGCATACCTATAGTAGTTGCAAAGTTTGCAGCGATCCGGCCAGGAGTGTAATTTCTGTTCCTTTTTGCCACGAGGGCTACCTAGCAATCCACTAAAGGTCTGGTGCTCTAACCTTGACCACCGATATGATTCCGAAAACATTTCCACATTAAGTGACCTTCTTTAATCATAAGATGACACTCTTTGATACGCTCATTGCGGCAACACAATGGTAAAACTTTGACCTGCTTCCAGTCGTCCACGTTTGTACCCACTCAAATGATGTCTTGCTGACACTTTGCTTTTAGTTATTGCAAGAACCACAAACAGAATTTCGGAGAATAAATTTCTATAACATCCAACTCTATTTTCATCAAACATTAAGCAGCCTGAATTTTTGTATGAATCATGAGCTTTGTACGAATCATCTTTTATGTAGATAAAGAGTCCTGGTCAACCACGCGCTCTGAACTTGAATTTATTTTTATTATTCAGCTGTATGAGACGCAATTTTGCATAAATAGCTTGTTCTTTCTCTATTGTCAAGCAGTTTATGTAAAAACACTTAAAAATTTAATTTAAATAAATCTAAATTGAAATTTCAAAGAATATCTTCGAGTTGCCCCTATGACCTATAATCTCAGCTTGTCAAATTTTACGCGTCTGTCTCGCTCAGTTTTTGTACTACATCGCAAACACAAAAACACAAATTATTTTTTTATTAATATAAATTAGTAATTTTAATTCCATTATATATTCTCAATATCTTTCATTTAACTGAGATGACCAAGAGTTACATTCGTTTAGTCTATATAAGATATTACTCTTGACAGAATTACGTATTTGCAAGGTAAATTCAGTATCACTAACGTCTTGAAATAATGGTATACTATAGAGAATTTAAACCACAAATTAGAACGATTATTGCAATATATTTTAATTCTGTATATTCCACGCCAATTGTATTGCCAAATTTTATCAATTTAAATAATCAGTGCATTTTACAGGGTTGACAGCAACGGTAGAAGGTAACATTTCTTTTCCTTTTGCTTTTAATTAAAAAAATTTTTATTCGACATCCATCGTTACTAGATTTAATCTTCATCATTATTAGATTACTCTACGTGAAAGGAGATATAAAAATAAGTTTACTCACATTTATTTATTTAAAAGGTCAGATAATTGATGAAATAAATAATCTTTTGTATAATTAATCCTTTCTGAAGGTAATTAAATATATATATATATGTATATATATTGACATATTTTTATATACAATACATTTTTACGAGAAAATAGTGAAATAAGTAAGCAAAAGATTTACTATTAAAACAGCTACCAAACACAGTCAGATTACTTTAGTACATCATTTCTCCTTTCAGGCTTATTTTAAACAGGATTAAATATTCCAAGATTATATTTGAAAGGAATAATTTAATATAACTCTCAACATACTTAAATAAATCCAAAATGTATACAAGTAAAGGAATAATAAGTCATAGATGAAGAAATAACTCCGATTAAAAATAACCATTCGTATATGAAGATGGTGACAGGATATTATTTTTAAAACACCAAAAAAATTATTTGCCAACATTTCAAAGTGATATAATTTTTACGAGCAAATGCTCATCTTAGATTCCAACAACCAGTTTCACAAATCATTTCACGTATTCATAAAATACTGGTGAATTTTTCTTTGTAATTACAACAATCGTTTTTGCACCATTTTAGACTATTACTTTTTTATGAAAGCAAAAAATCAGTTGATTTTTTTAAACTACTGTCACCTTCAAAAAAAATGTGGTATCTTTCATTTTATGAATTAAGATAAAACAAAAATAACTTGACTTTAAAATGGGGGACGAAGGGAAAAAAGAAAAAAGGTATTCTTAACTTGTATGTTTTTATTTGCATTTAAAAGGATTTTTTCGGAATCATTGTTTGAAGAAAAGATAATACTTTTTTTATTCTTAATAAATGATGATTTATTCAATTGTGAATTTTTGTTTTATTTTTTTGTTTTGTTATATTTTTTGTTTTATTTTTGTTTTGTTATATTTTTTGTTTTATTTCTTACTTGTTTTATTTCTTTTCTTAGGAGAGAGAGAGAGAGGAGCTTTAATTTCTTTCATAATACATTTTATTAAAAAAAATATATATATTTTTCAACTTCCCCTACTATTACTTCACTCTCTATCCATATATATCTTGTTAACATTTTCGATCGTTAGTAAAATACTTTCAATTCATCCATTCAAGATCAAATACATTTTTTAAACTTGTATTGGAAGACACTTGATGTTAATACAATTTTTTCAAATATTAATTAATTATTTTTTTTAAATTTTAAATTTATTCTGCTTTATTTCTGTCGTAATTACAAGTAGCTGCAACAGATGGCACGAGTACGTTTTTCTTACGAATTAGGAGAATTAACGTTATTTTTTTGTATTACTTGTGTTTAAAATTCATTAGTTCAGAAATTGCATGTTTTTGCTCAATTTTTGTTTTGAAGATAATATTCATGTTGAGTAATTCAGTAAATGCGCATTAGAAAGTAAAAGAAGAAAAAAACAGCTAACATATCTTTAGAAAAAAAAAATTTTATTCAATTTATTCAACCAAATTTTATAGTTTTAAAAAGCTCATTGTCGAAAAAATTTTAACAAATTAAAATTATAATTCGAATTTACTCAAACACATTAATTATCACAAATGATTTTACTCCATTTTTCAAAAGTGTCATCTAGATAAATGAAGACTGGCAGACTCTCTTTTATTGTGAATTGTCTTCAAGGCCTTAGGAATTTTAAATTATTCAACTAAATTATGAATAGTAGCCAACATACTGATTAACTGTGAGCAACATTTTTCTCTCATTGAATGTTTTCTAAAATAAAGTAAAAATATTTAATGATTCGACAACATTTCATCTTCTTCCAATCAAATTATATGCTTGCAGGCAAGCAACTATGGAATGGAATTATAATATGACTGTTACCATAAATTTGTAGAAATAAAATTAATAACTAAAATTTCTGTTGTAACATTTCATACGTAAGAAAGCACCTCCATATTTGAACCATTTTATAATATTCTCAATATTTATATTCCTATATAAATTTTCATTCATAATATGAAGCTTACTAATGGAGAAAAACATTAAGAACCTTTAATTGGCCAAAAGGCAGAAATATTTCAAAATTCATATTTTATTCACATGAGTATTATCTGCATTAAGGGAATGGAATAAACATAAAGGAAAAATGCCAAAAGTTAAATCAATTGTACAGTTAAAATAAGTTCTACATATTTCCGTTATATGAGCTTAAAATAATTATTTTGTTTTACTCTCCATTTTCAATTCCTACTACAGTAGAACGTCGTTTACCCTAACGTTTATTATCCGGAGCGTCAAGTATCCGAACCAGTTTTTTTTCAACTACATGTACTATATATGAATACGTTTTTGGAAAACAGAGCCTAAAAAATGCATGGAATAAGCTGCGGCCAGATTTAAAAGGTGAAGAAGAATTCAATGACGATCATAGGGAGGAGATTATTGTCTTTGTTCAATCGATCCCAGGATTTCAAGAACGCGAGTGAGTGAGGGAATATTAACGGCGCACACTGACACGAGGGATTTTGGTGACAGACCACGTAATTTTGAATCATGGTCAAGTGACGTGGACGACACTTGAGCTGGAACCCCCTCTCCTAACTACCACACCACACTAACGGGAGAATATTTCATATATCAATAGATTTAACGTGCATCACTGCCCTACACGGCTTCAAGAACATGAAGAAAATATGTAGAAACCTGGATGGCATGCGATGCAGAAGACTGTGGATTTCAAATGCTAAATGATGACGAGATTGTGACTTCCGCGCAAGAAGAATCCGACCCTGTTGGTGATGAAAGGGCTGAAGACGAGGACAACAACGAAAGTAGCTAGGGTTCATCAAATGCTGGCGCTTTTTCTGCATTAGACACTGCTATGGAGTGGTGCAAACAACAATCAGAGTGCTGAACTACTCAACTATTGCTGGTCAAGGGAATCAGAGACTTTGCAGCGAAAACACGAAGGTGTATAAGGGGTACAGCGAAAAATAAGTGATTTTCCACAATAAAGTTAAAATCGCGACATTTTGCTCCTATTTTGCTTTTTCTTCAAGCACGTTTCCCGCATGCAATGATTTTCAATATTCGCATAGTGTCCGGTTTCAACAATTATCCGGTTATCCGAACAATTGTGTATCTGAATGGTGCTTGGTCCCAATTGATTTGGATAATTGGCATTCTACTGTATTTATATTATAGTTCGATTAATAAGTATGATTGTTCCTCGGGTTTAGTTATTAGAGTGCATTCTCAATTATTTTCATTAAGTCTAGTAAGTGAAAAGGAAATAAAAATGTTTCACATGAGAAATATCTGATTCTTACTCCAGCCCTCTCACACCCACGATCGAAGGAACGCAACAAATTATAAGAAAGGAAATGCGAGTAGTAATGATACATTTTATGGAATGGAACTGGCTTGTTCCCAATTGTAAAAAATACACGTATAAACTGCCTATTTAAGGTGTAAAAATCCACTGTTTTGCTGTTTAGAGTTAAAAACATTATTAAGCCGCGCATTCACACCAAGGCAGTCAGCGTCTAGCCAATCAGAGACTTCATCTCGGGCGAGATGAAGTCTCTGATTGGCTAGACGCTCAACACTCGACGCTGGCAGCCTTGGTGTAAATGCGGCTTTAGACCTAAACAAACATTTCAACATTGCTCGTTTCAAACAGAGACGATGTCAAATTTGATTTCTTCCTGTGATAAAATTTTGCTCTTGAATAAAAAGAAATATTTTCAACAAAGGGTACACAGTAAACCTTGTATGTCAAGAAATTTTTGGAATTGTTTTCAAATCTTGCCGCAGCTGGATTTTTCTCCATCAGAATGACTGACTTCTAGTGTCAAGAAAAGTGATATATTGACTATAATATAAAGATGACAGTTTGAGACAGGCTTCGGAAAGTACTGAATGCGCATGGAGATAGATGGACGATAGAGGAAATTCAGGAAGATTTATTCTTTGTTTCGTAATATAATAATTGTAAAATAATATTTATTTGTAAAATATCTTCAAATAAATCAATTCGTATACAAATTTAGATACATAAATATATGTAAGGTAAATATCTATATCGATTTACTGAAAGTACAGCATGAATCCAAAAAGCATTGCCCTTAAAATAAATATTTATTGTGCTTAAGCTATTATATTAAGACATTTTTTCGATACATTGTAAGTATTTTTATGGATTTTTATAAGTCTATTTACCTAAACAAATTGACTTAGTCTTTCTTTCTGAGGATAAAAATGCTTCTTCAAAAATCGTGAACTTTAAGACTTAATTGCGATGAAACTCTTCGAGAAGAGATGAATATGGAATGGAAAGCGTTGGTAATCAGAATTAAACCTGCCACACAGAACTTCTTTTATTCAGAAATACTTGAATAATTGCAAAAAATACGATTTAAGTTTTCGCGTATTTACTGATACTTGTTCTGAAGCGTATGGTGTGGTTCGATATTTCAAATACATTGCATTTGTACATCCATGCAATTTTTTAAAACATTCAACGTATTCTAAACAATTAGATGATCGACTGAATATGAACAGTACGTTTTTGTAAAATTTCATTCCTTTACTAATTTTAGATCAATCTCACTATATTACTAAAACAGTGCTTTTCAAGCTTTCAATATTTGCCACCTACTATTCAATCATAATTTTCATTCCACCTCTTCCCATATGACAATGTATTGAATTCAATAATACTATACTTTGACTCTAGACCTATTATATGTCTTTAACCTCTTAAGTGACACCGGCGTTTGTAAACGTCTCACACAGCCAGTGCGTTAATTGCCCAGGGCACATATATATATACGAGGGTTGGGGCAAAAGTCATGGCAACTATTTTTTTTATGAAAATACCAGTCCGGTTGGAAAATGTGATATATGCAGACGAAAGAACAAGGTGTTGATTACATGTGAGGACAATGAATTTCACTGAAAAATATCATAACACACCAATTTATTAAGGTAGTATACAGGGCAGTATGGCCTTCACGGTACTAAAGCATGACAACACAGTACTCTTAAAGTTGACATTTTAAACTAGGCCTAAAGACCCTCAATGTAGTCTCCTGTTACTGTCACCACACGCTGCCAACGACATGGAAGGCACTGAGTTCCATCAGCCTCAGCATTTGCCGCATCATGTATAAATCGGGTCACCTATTGGGGCACATCATTAGCAACATTATCTCTTGTTGCAAACCACCTACTAAGTATTGTTTCCTTAATCTTGGGGAAAAGATAAAAGTCACAGGACGAAATGTCGGGAAAGTACGGTGGGTGCTCCAATTTTTCCACACACTGACAGGTGGTCTAGAACGTTGCTCATCACTGGTTGACACAAGTCCTTGCCGGAACTTTCCTACCCTCCGCGCTGCTCTACGGTATGGTAGAGCATTATTCCCAAGGGTTTCCAATAATTCACAGTGACATCCCATCGTATTTCTCCCTCAGAGAACGGCTATTTTGATGTAAGCGCGCTGTTCAACACGGGTTACTTTCATCTCGCATGACACTCACCAACCGACTAATTACACAGCCATCACTGCGCTACTATCAGATATCACAGGGTCATCTGTTGTTCTGCATATACCCTATGCCTGCAGAACTTCCACATGACACATATACAATTGTGATTACACATATTTACAAGAAAAGAAATAGTTGCCATGACTTATGCCCCAACCCTCGTATATATACGTGGGCTGTTCAGAAAGTATCGAGACTGAATTTATTATGCAAAAACATACATACATAAACAGGATTTGAGTCAATCTCCTTCGAAATATGTTCCAATGGCAGTTACACACTTGGCCCAACGATGTTTCCACTCCACGAAACATTTCAGGAACTCAGACTTTGAGATGGCCTGAACCTGCTGTGTCTAATTCTGTTTTATGGTTTCAATGTCCGGAAACCGGTGTCTTTTTAAGGTGTTCTTGATCTTGGGAAAGAGGAAAAAATCAGGAGGTGTAATATCCGGTGAGTAGGGAGGATGTGCTACTTGGATTGTTCCGTGTCTTGTCAGGAACTGCTGCACAAGATTGGCGGTGTGCGCTGGGGCTCCGTCATGATGAAGCATCCAGCTAGAGGACACCCACAACACCGGTCGTTTTCTGCGAACAGCCTCTCTTAATCTCCTCATGACGTCCAAGTAGAACTCTTTGTTCACTGTCTGGCCCTGGGGAGCGTACTCATGATGAACAATTCCATCTGCATCGAAAAACACAATCACCATGACTTTGATTTTACCTGCCATGATTTCTTTGGCCAAGGAGAACCGGGGGTTTTCCATTGTGACGACTGCTGCTTTGTTTCAGATCGTATCCGTAAACCCACTACTCATCCCCAGTGATGATGAGCTTCATGAACTCCGGATCGTCGCTTGCACTTTGAAACAAATCAGATGATGTTGCCAGTCGTTGGAATTGCTGATCCTCAGTGAGAAGACGTGACACAAACTTTTCAGACACTCGGCGCATGTTCAAGTTCTTTCTCAAAATTTCATCACATGATCCTACGGAAATGTGACACTCCTGTGCAATTTTTTGGACTGTTAAACGACGATCAGAGTGCACCACAGCCTTCACTTGTGCAATCTTGTGGTCATTGCGAGAGGTAGACGGGCGTCCAGAACGGGGATCACTGTTCACTGATTGACGACTCTCCTTGAATCGCCGGAACCACTCGAAAACCCGAGCACGAATCATCGCCTCATCTCCAAATGCTGTTTTCATCATCTCGTAGGTTTCGGTAAACGTTGTACCGAGCGTAAAGCAAAACTTGATACAGATTCGCTGGTCCGTGTTTTCATACATTTTCTTTTTTCGACGAACGCACGCAAACACTCCACGTGAAATAAGTCAGTGTGACTGAACGGCGCGCTGTACAGACCTGCCGATTTTTGTGAGACAAGGTGAAATATGCGCGCGCAGGATACGCACGGTCCTTTTGTTAGGGAATTTCTGGAATAAATAAAATAAATTCAGTATCGATACTTTCTGAATAGCCTTCGTATATATATATATATACATCTTCTGGAGTACGATCTCTTCTGTGCACTGCTAATCATAAAATTATTGCGAAGGCTCGGGATTGCAATCAAATGACTTGACAGTGTTTTTGAAAGATTTACTAATTTCGGAGCATTTGTTTATTTCTTTTCTAACCACACACCGCAGACTACATACGCTCGTCTTCGGTGGAATTAGGGATCTGAGGGATTAATTATAAAATGAACAAAATATCAAGAAATGTATGAACTTTTGCGTATAGCTTTATGTATGACAAGCTTATGTGTGGGGTCATTGATATATATTAAACTTGTTCTTAGTATCGTTAAATTAATTATAAAATACATTGCCCAGTTCTGTCGTATATTTATAAGTTTTATATATCAATGTAATTGTGTATTTTTTAGTTTTTATTATGTCAGAATGTATTTTTTATTTTTTTTTCTTGCAGTACATTAATAATTTTTTACAGTAATCTTTTGTTTTCCACTTTTCAAAATGCTCGTGCCCCCTCATAGGGTTATAACGCCCTTTTAGAGGAACGCATCCTACACTTTGAAAAGCACTGTACCAAAATATAAATCTCATCGTTATCATTTTTAATTATCAAGCTTGCCCGAACCGGCGGATTAAACTTAAAAAACAGCTTTAATTTAAAAAAATACCTGATCCTGAGCAAAAAGTTTCTGAAATTTAATTCAGTTTCTAAAGAATGCAAATGAAATTAATTAAGTAGATCCAAAAGTGCAGGAAACCAAAATTTATCATGGTTAAAAGAAACTTTTGCCACATAAGAGCTGCGAGTTAAATACTTCTGAAATATTTAAATAATCTGTAATGAAGATTCTTGAAGCAATTGATTTTCCATTTTTCATTATTATTTTTAAGGTAGAATGGAAATATGGAAACTGGTATCCATAAACTAGTAAATTATATTTCATTATTATAAATTTTAGTTAAAATTAATATAATTAAATATCTTTAGCTTTTTAACGTTTTCTATTAAAATCTTCAAACAGCAATACTTCGAAATGCTTTTCTTTCAGACAAAGATATTATAATATTTAAAACTACGTTTGCATAGATAATAATTGAAATTTTTATTCATGTAAACAGAAAATTCTAAAAAATAACTTATTTATTTTTATGATTAAACTAAGCCTTTAAATACAATTATTTTAATTTCCATTTAGAAATTATTTTGAATTTCAAACAGACACTCTCAACTTGCTTATTTTACAAACAAATTAAGAGATAATCTTTAAAGTTGTAATACGATGAAAAAAATTTCCTTATAAGCTTTTATAAGTAGTAAATTTGTCATCATTTAATTATGTTATGAATACTATTTTAAAATTTGTTATTTCATATTTAGCATCAATCGCTCTATCTCTGGTAATTTATTGTTCTCCTTTGATTCTTTCATCTTAAGAAAAAAATGTGCTTTATTTTAAATTCATTTTTTCCAAAACTAATCAATATTTTACCTTTTTAACTGATTTTATTTTTTGTAAGTGGTCATTTATACATTGAGTTATTTTTTTCATTACTTTATGTATAATAATGGAAAAAAGTTGAAGACTAATACATAATCTTTCTCATTTTTTATCAATTTCTACAATTTTATTTTTAGAATACTTTGAACTTAAAAAATAAAAATAAAAACTGACATATTTTTGATAAAAAAAAGTTTTGCTTTCAGAAGCAAAACTTTGAATCAATTGACGAAATAAAAGTTAAAATCATTCAATATAATAAAAAAGGTAGCTTTGTGGATTATATCAAAATTATTCTACGATATAAAAACTAATATATCATTTGAATGCATAACAATGGTCTATCTATGAGATCTGTCCTCTCTAACTTGGTTTTTTTCCTGTCCAGCCAAATTGGTATATTGAGCTATAACAACTCAACTCAGCAAATGAATGACACTTCTCTAAACAGCCTATAAATCTACAATATAGCCACACAAGTGATTTCCTAAATAATAGTCGCCATTAGATGATATGGACGTTGGGTTTTTTTTTTTGCTAGTTTCAGAGGCTACATCGCGTTTAAGATTGCTCATTTCTTCATACAATTTAGTTCATCTAGTCTGCCTGTCTCGTAATTAATTCAAACGTTTAAGTACATAAAATTAAATCATTACAAATATCTAGTTGCAAAAATCTCGTGCAAGATTTAAATGCTTCTTAACCCTTAATGTATTCGGATTCATTGAGTAAGTATTAAATGAGCGTGACTTCCATCTCAAACAACTCGAGGAGAAGGTACCTTGTCAAAATAATAGTTTTTACTCAAGTTATGGTGAAAAAATTGAATGTGAAAATATTTGTTTTTCTTTTGATGACTTATCAGGTAAGTAATTACTAAAAATTATCTGAACAATTTTTATTAGGAATTTTAGATTGATAAATTTTCAGGTTCGGATCCAAGAGGGTCTATGAAAAATGTAACAGAATCTGATTTGCTCTTAAACTATCTAACTTATTTTGTCGTTCAGTTCTAAAGGCTTAGATTACATAGTTATTATAATTATTTCTATATTATTGTTGTTGTTAACCGTTCTCCCTTTCAGATGAGACTGGAGTTTCTCACGGAAAATCGAATATAAAGCTTTAAACCCTATGGTCTTGATACCCAAGTCAAGTCGTTTACTAGACTGAATTTTATTTTCACGAGAAAATGTTATAAAATGTATGATTTCTCTTTTATTTCCTTTTTCTGAAAAGATCATAATTACTCAGCAGATTATCAGCAAGCTATTTTGTCAGCATTCTTCAAAGACATATAGTATTTAACCACTGGCGAAGAAGGAATGATGGCTGTATATCAAAAGTTCTGACCCGAGAAAAACAGTATCTTCTCAAAACTGCTCTCTAAATTAAATGATGTTTCCCCAAGCCTGTTATAAATCTTTTCAATTCATTAGATGATATAGAAAACAATCTCCTTAATATCAATCAAGGCAGCAAATTAATAGATAATTTATAGTATTGTTAACCTAAAACCTTCCTTATGCGAGGGCTGATTGATTAGTAGTCTCCAATAGCATAAAAAAAGTTTCCGACAAGGTAAAATAATAAAAAAAAAATATCAGAATGAAATAGATTTTTTATTCTTACATATTGTAAACTCATTTCTCAACCTGGTCACCAATAACAATTGCACATTTGTTCCATCATTCTATCCATTTTCTCATTCCGTCCATGAAGAAAGATTCTGGTTGGCTGCGTATCCATTTCTGCATGGCTGCCGGAAATTTAGCATTCTGAAGTCACCATTACGGCCCCGAAAACAAGAGGCAATCCATGAAATATCGTCATTCTGGTTTTCTGAGTGTTAAAAAATACAAACCTTTAATGTCAGCAGCAAAAAGCATGCTCACCATCTTTTGGGATGCAAGTGGTGTGCCTTACACAGATTTTCTGACTAAAGGATTTGCGGTGAATTCCAACAGGTACTGTGCCACGTTACCATCACTCAAACAACGCATACGCAGAACCACATCAGAAAAAAACGTCTTTCACGACGATGCAAAACCGCACTGCAGTGCACAAACACAGTACGTTATAAGAAAACTGAAACTCACAGTGGTTCCACAACCTCTTCATAGCCAAGATTTGCCACTGTCAGACTTTTGGTTATTCCCAAAATTTAAGGAGACTTTGAAAGATCAGCATTTTTCAACGGATTGTGAAGTTCAGGCAGCCGTGCGAAAATGAATACGCAGCCAACCAGAATATTTCTTCATGGACGGAATGAAAAAATGGATAGAACCATTCAACAAATGTGAAGCTGTTAGTGGTGACTATGCTGAGAAATGAGCTTACAATATGTATGAGTAATACATTTACTTCATCATGACACCTCTGTTATAATTTTACATTGTCAGAAACTTATTTTATACTATTGGAGACCTTACTTATCAATCACCCTTCATACATCTCAACGTTTTCATATATATATATATATATATATATATATATATATATATATAAAGTTGAGGATAAATTAGTGCTTCTCAAACTTTGCATATCGGTGACACAATTTTCAATCAATTTTCTTCACCCCCACCCTATACAATGACAATATATTGAGTGAATAATAACGTCACACTATTCATCTACTCTACGGCTTTTGGCGACGGACATCGTCATTTTGAACTAAAATCATATGACGAGGAAGAGCTGGAGCTTGCACCCCCTCATCTAACTTCCACACCACAGCAAATGGAGGACGTCTGAAACTTGACAGATTTAGCATGCATCACCCCTCTACACGGTGGGTCTTCAGAGGTATTAGGATCGAACTCATAGCACCACGGCCATGAATCCGTTATATTGATTACTGTACTACCACGCCCACGACAATGTATTGAATGCAATAGTAATGTACATTAACACTAAATCAGCAATATAACACGTGTTATATATCGTATAAATTATCAATATAAGTAATATATTTTGAAATGTTACTTTTAAACAATAAATATTTTAAATATGTCTTAAGTAATAGGATAAGTATTGTAATTTTTTACTTTTCTGAATATACCTTGTAATAAACTAACAATTTAAAAAAAAAAAAACCTTTAATTTCAGACTTTCCGATATGCTCGCGCCCGCCGCGAAGGATTTTCATGCCCCTTAGGGGGACTCAATCCACATTTTGAGAAGCGCTGAACTAAATAATGGAGTTTTACCTAAAATATTTATTTCACACCTTAAGAGATAAAAAGCAATGAATATTGCTATACATACATGAATAATCTACAGAATTCAGTGTCAAACTGAACTCGCATTATTAAGGCTGTCTTCGGTAAGAGTACGAGGGCTTAAACTAAACGCGAAACACATTTTTGGACAGAAAAATGCTTCAATTTCCATGGATATTTGCAATATTATTACTCATACCTCTGTTAACTATATAGTGTTTTGAAAAATTTTCAAAATATTTCATGAATATTTTCTTTTTCACTTTAATACGTTAGGGCATATCCCATTTAAGGGGTGTTGGAAACCTCTCTCTCTTTCTCTCTCTATACTGACAATGTTAAATTGGCTGTTTTCGATGTACCTTTTCTCAAAATCTGTTTTATGTACATGCTTGAAATTTTTCATACTATTAAAGTACATCTCTCTTATTATACTAAAATGAGCTTTTAGCTAATTTTGAATTTTTTAAGAAATTATGAAATATTTTATCAAACATTGCGAAATTTGACCCATTTTTTACTTAAAAAATTTGTAAAAATTAAATTTTTCAGTGTTTTAAAAAAAGCTTATTTTAGTATATATTAGACATCATTATAAATAATTCATAAAAAATTTACATACCTGTGAGCAGTTTTTTCTCAGAAAAAGTACATCGCACATTAAAATTTACATTTTGAGATAAATTGATTTTAAAATATACAGTGAGACTTCTAATCGGCTGGGAAATAAAAAATAAAAGGCTCAATTTAAAATAAAAGATACATGTTTTGGTTCATATCAGTCGTTACACTATTAAGCAAAAACAAAGTAATTTGTTTACAATTTTATAGCCATTAAAATGGGTGTGCCCCAAATTCAACGATTATTTAAAAATACGTTTTAAGGGCTTCTAAATACCCTAGAGGTTCAAGTAAGATATTTTTAGAAAGGTTAAAATCTATACAATTTGAAAATGTAAAAATCTCAAATTGTCAAAAAATAAGACTTTAGCTTTTCAACACCCTTTAACACTGCGGTATTGGAGTAACAACACGAAACACATTTTAAACCATATGACAAAAATACTGCTCTTTAAAGAATATAGAGCAGACAGAATATATTTTAATTTTCCATTTCTTTTATATTGGAAAAAGTATTCCAAATTTGGAGAACCTATTCTTTACCATTAACCAAAAACCGCCTTAAGAGTTTTACGTAGGGATTGTTATTAACTGTGTCCTGTTCATGTAAATATGCTGCTAATTAATATGAGCATATTATAAACTATTGTATTAAAATTTTGATATTAATGGATAAAAATGACTATATGTTTAAAAAAAACATGCTAGGTATCAAAAGTATAAGAATTTTGTTATGTGTGTATACTATGTAAAACAGATTTTGTGCTCAAAAATTCATTAAAAGTTGGCCATTTAATTTTTTAAGAAAGAAACTTAAAATCTGTGAAGTGATTTTAAAATGCTACTCCTCCCCTACAAAAATATACGTACACGCATAATATTTGACTTGCAAGTACTTCCAACTATGTATAACTAAAGTTGGTATGGGTTTTGCGATGATACGATTGGTATTTGGACAATACTTCTATCTATGAATCCTTATTGAAAATTTCGTAAAACATTTGCAAATTCTAACTTTAATTATTTTTAAAAAAAATAATTATTGCTTTGATTCAAAAATGCATACCAACATTTGTTACTAGTAACAATAGGTAAAAAAAGTCAAAGATTAGGCACAATAGAAAAAAAAAGCCTTAGCATTTTAAATGAAGACAAAGTAGTTATTTTACGTTTCTGAGATAAGTAAGTTTAAAGTTTTGATTATCATAATTCTGCGTTTTTTAAGTTTAGAGATTTCAAATTTTGTGAGTTTATAGAAAAATATATAAAGAATAATTTAGGCTAGAAAAACTAGATTAGGTTTTTTCACCGATTTTTGTCAATTGAATCGTACTGTGTCCCCTTAATATTTAATTTAATACATTCCTCATCATACGTAACAGTAATTTATCTAGTAACAATCATTCGCTAATTGAATACACGCCACTATCTTGTCCTATGCTGATTAGTTGTCAAATCTTCACTACTAATATTGAATGGAGTGCATTGCTGTTTCTCTCTCATTTTGAATACAGGATTCGAAACTGGTTTCGGCATTTGACATGCGGCCAACGTCCACGTGATTGATTATGGTAACATAATTATAATGTATTTCGAATCATTTGCCATGCCTCCTACTGTGAACCATTGTAATGAAATGATGATAACTGTGATGTGCTACAGTTTGAATAAGGTTGCTCTTTGTCCACAACTGAATAACAGATAAATCTGCACTGGAAACTGCAGGTATTAGCGATGTCTATGGGGAAGAATGTAATAGTGTATCTTCAGACGAGTCTTATTTCAATTAGATTTTCTGTACCTCAAATACGTTAAATAAAATGGCAATAGTTTAATGTTCTTTAGATAGCCCGGCACCATTTGATCCGCGGACCGGGGGTTGCGGATCACTGCCCTAAGTGATTGGGTGCTTTTTACCTTATCTCTCAAAATCTAACACAATATCAGTTCCCCGCGAAGAGGGTTACTTTCATTCTCCTAATAACGTTCGCCAAGTAGAATAGGACATTCTTGAAGAAGGGCTTGGTCGGCATAGTTTCTATTTATCCTATGTACGATAATTTCATTGAAAAGGAAATGCACTCTCTAAAGATTTATTACGGCAACTAGAGGAAGAATAGTTTTCCGGCTACTTGAAAGGAACCTTGGAATATTTACAAGAAGGCAGATGTGCACTTCTAGGTTTTATTACACCAAAAAAAAGGCATAGGATAATCAACAATGACCAAAAACTAAAGCATCAACAATAATCAAGAGGGCAAGCATTCTTTATCGATATAAAGATTTTACAACCTGCTTTCATGCTCATTTACAAGAACCATCTGATTCTGTATTCAGAGTTTCAAAAGTTGAATAGCCTTAGAGCGCAAACACGAACACTTTTTTTTTTCTTTGTACTATCATACCTAAAAAGTGTGACTCACGAATAACTGGGCGAAAAAAAAAAGAGAACAAACACATTTTTTTTTTACTTCAATATAACTATCTATTAGACTACGTTCTGATTATATTTATTCTTCAGATAGATTTTAGAGCATTTTGCAATTATTTTGTAATTATTATTATAAAGGACACTTACTTTAATTTTTTTAATCAGGAAATCCAACACTGTAGAACTTTCAAAGAATAATTGTGTAACAAAAGCAAGGATTTCATTTTTGCTTTTAAGGTTTTTGTATAAATCGAGGCTTTTTTCTTATGTTGAAGAGCTTGTAATATATGTTTTCTACAAATTTCAAAGAAATTATATCGGAATTAAGAGTTTCTGGTTCGAATACTCGACTTTTTTATACATCAATTGTTATAATAAAAATGTCGAAGTTAGTTTGTGTATTTTATAAATAAAGTCGAAGGATTAAAATGGATAATTTTAAGAATCTGTAACGAATATTTCTGTAATTTTTTGTTGTAAATATCTTTTTCATTTTGTTTTTTGTTGTTTATACACCATTAAAAATACGCTTTTTTATGCTTCAATATAATTTATTTAAAAAAAAAAATTCTTCATTCAGCATAACGTAAGATAACAGTAAAAATACGTTTCTGTACAGTAATACATTGTGTAATCTAGATATGTATTATAAATGTGAAAGTTTGTGAGGATGTTTGGCCGTCTTTCGCGCAAAAACAACTGAATGGATTTTAATGAAACTTTACAGTAATATAGCTTATACATCAGAAGAACACATTGGCTATAATTTATAAAGATATTGTGTGAAGTGTCCAAAATATAACGATATTTGTCAAGTAGGTAGGAAAAATTCTGCCATTCCGCAAGCAATTCTGGCGTGCGCTGCAAAAAAGCCCACGACAGCATATATATATCTTTTGTTTGTAAAGAAACCCTTTTGTTTTGGCTACGCATGGCGCTCGCTTCTAATTAATTCCTGTGATCAGCATAATCCCTAATTTTTTTTTTTTTTATATTTCAGAATAAAACTAAGTTTTGAAGGGAGAGGTTGTTATACATCTCTCTTTATTTGAATGCCTTTTTATGATTTTATTATGCACATTTGGAATTAAGAAATTGATCTATTTTTCACAATAAATGCTTTTATCCGTTATGGTACTTAAAGTAAATAAACTTTCCCTTCCACACTACATCATTTGGACAAGTTTTCAAAATTTGTTTGTGTTTAGTAATTAATTATAACGCTGTAATTTTAATTGAATAGGCGGATATTGCATTTTTAAGTATACAAATAATTATATATACTGTACTGTATTTTTTGGAGTTAGTTAATATTAACGTCGCACTGTTAAGCTTTTGGCAACGGACCACGTAATTTTAAGCCATGGTCAAGTGACGTGGATGACACCTGAGCTGGCACCCCCTTCTCGCAAGTACCACACCGCTCCAATTTAGAGAAGGAATATTCTACCAATACTTAACAGGAATATTCTTTGAAAACGATTTGACTATTTATTTTAAGTGAATGGTGTATACAATTAATTTTACAGTGGAATATCTTTAATTAATTTATTAGCTCTAACGGATTAAATTTCCCAAAGTGGAGTATTTTGTGTATGTATATCCCTTAATTTTCAATGTAGTGATCCAAAAAAAAATATTGTATGAAAAAACCTGCAGTAAATCCTAAGGCGGTGGATAAAGTATTAACGTGCATCACTTCCCCTACACGGCGGGTCTTACAAAGTTCTAATACAGCTCGAGCTATAACAGTAGCTAGAAATTTGCCAACTTGATTCTATCGTTAACATTTCACTATGTTTTTCATTGAATCGCCATTATAATTTAAGAAACGGCATTGCTTGCGAATATTACAATTTTAACATAAAATAAATACCACAGAAAGTAATATTACACTTTTAGACATAAATTATTTACACTATTTTGAGCGTTTATTACACAAAACTTTTAACAATGTGTTACCTTTGCTGAGCAGAGATCAGATCATCTTCCTCATTTTCTAACTCACAATCGGAATCAGAATCATCAAAAATTTAATCTTCTAAATCTGCTAAAACTTTCTGAATTTTATCAGTGGTAAGTCCCCTTTTACGTTTAGGCATTTTTTTAAAAATCAAATTGGTTTAAAATGAAATGATTAGGTAATCGAGATGACAAAATCGCTTGAAAAAATGACTATGCACTCTCCGCTAGTGAGAATTTAAGCATAAGGGAAAAAAGAGGGATTTCTAGATAAGGGTGAAAGAGGGAACTGTATTCCCCTCCTTTTTAAATACAAAAGAAACCGGTCAAGAAAATGATTTTCCAGGTCTGTAATAGACCTCATGCTGTTTCGAAAGCTGTTAAGAGGGGAAAGCATTGCGTGGCCGATACACCGGCCAGAGCCGTCTTTTAAAGGTCTGTTCCTTTTGGCCTTTATATCGGCCAGCCGTCCTCAAAATGTTAAGCGGGTACGGTCTACTTCTAAAATTTTCAAGGTGTTACGGTCCACCACACAATGGTGAAGGTATTGTGAGCAAAGAAAAAACTCTACAATATTTATTATAACTTAATAATAAATACTGAGTATGTACGTACCTACATAACTCCAATAAAATTAACTTGCACTTTTAAGACCACGTTAGAAACAAAACACAAGATTCAAGAATAATAATAATGACCCCAAGTAATATAATTTCAAATGAATATTTGTTGCGAACATATTTCATCTAAAGTTAGTGCTCGTAGTTATAGTCAGTAGAAGACAGTCTGTACACCGTCAGCCAACCTTGAATATTTCGCAATATAATCACTAGCTGCTAATGTTCAGGTGGTCACCCCCAAATGTCTTGGCTATCCACCGGTCAACCGTGATCGACTTAATGCCCACCCCTGATGTAAAGGATACTTGATCACAAACATATACATTTAGTGTTATAAAAATGCATGTAATGCATTTATTTTAATCTTTTCATTTTATTTTATAAAACTGTAGAATGTAATTGTGTTAGAAAGCCCACTGAAAAAATTGAACTCAGTTGAATTGCAATAAACCTTACTATTATACATTATTGTTAGTGACAAAAAAAACCCAGGATTCAAGTATTGACAAGAGTCCAGTCGAGGTGGTAAGATGTAGTTGTCGAGTAAACTGTTTCCCACACATTGAAGAGTTGTTGTGCGACTCGTGGTCGGGCGCTGTGTGGGTTGCTTAAGGCCCAAATGAGAGCGTTGTGCGTATTGGATACCCCTTCCCAGAGAAAATGTTGCTTCATCACACAACACGAAACTGGCAAAGTTCATATCTGTCGCACTTCGATTAAAAAGCAGTACGCAAACATGACACGTTTTGGACGAACATCTGGCTGTAATTACTGAACTCTGTACATGAAACGGAAGTAGGGCTTCATCCTACGAGGGTCTTTCGGTTGCAATGGCAAGAGTCCGTACACTGCTACTGGGAATATTGTCCACATCTTGCAACGCAACCTCTTCGAATATAGGTGTTCGTGCTGTTCGTGGTGTCCAGTACCTTCAATCGCGGTTCTGACAGATCCATGTTTCGCCAGCTTCTGATATACTCGAGTGAAAGTTTGATGAGTCGGTTGCCACCTCATTAGATATTTTCCCCCATACAACCGAATAGCAGCAAGTCAATTCCCGTTGTGTAGGCTGCAGATGAAGAGAACATCCGCCAACTCGGCGTTCGTATAACGATTCAAATTCATCGTATGCTGTCCATGTCTGAAATGAGGAAACCACATGCGCCAACCTTTCAAACTCGCATACAATGCCACCTATCACTTTCTACCGATGATTTCCTACGTAATAATGGCTCCTGACTATGTTCCCTACCTTCCCTCCAAGTTTGTACACAGCATTCGAGGACACCTTGTATATTAACTATTTGAGCAAAAGTTCATTATTTTTTATGGTATGATAATTAATCAATTTTAGTTAAAGAGTTATTTAAAAAAACAATGAGAAAATAAAAGTAAGCGGATTAATAGGGAAACAGAGAGCCACACATATATTAGATTGTTATTAAAAATTAGTGAAAATGTCAAATAATACCTCGAAATAAATCACTAACGCATCTGCAGTCTGAAATAATATTAATTAACTATCTAAGTTAATAACAAAAGAAAATAAAAAGGCGATATATTCATTAGAATACAAATTCATATGTTCGTTTTAATTATATTTACAACAGCTCTATTTTTTTAAGATAAATGATAGTTTTATTTGCTTTTGAAGAGCCTGAATTTTAGAAAATCGAAATCTTTTTCACTTTCATGACAAAAAAATTCTACGAATATCGTATTGAAAACACCAAACTTATATCACATAATATAAAATAAAAATATTCCATTATTGCGTACTAAATTTATAACTTTTTTTATATGAAATCGAATAGAAAACGTTCTCATACTAATAAGACTTTAAAGAGAAAAATTCAATTCAATTCTAGAAATAAAAAACAATCAGATATCACAAATACCAAAACTTAAAGTATTTATTTCATATCTGTAGTGGGGTTTGAATCACTTACCTGGCTTTAATTTAATATTTAGATTCTTCTGTATATTTGAAGAAAAACATTTCTTCACTCTTTTCCTGTACGGTACAGTAAAAAACTGAGGAAGAGCAAAATTTCATACAATCTCCAATGTTGAACATAAATATTTTTATTAAAAAAATGCATGCTTTAGTACGAGTGTAAAATATGCAGAACTTAAATAAAAATCAGTTATGTGCTATTTATTTTAATCTTACACTGCGTTTATTTTATCTTTTTACATGACTTCTCAACTATCTTATTCTAAGAAAAAAATCTCCCAGAAAACACACATAGAAAAAATATTTTAAGCCCAAAGAGAATAGCTTCTACGGTACATCGTTTTCCTTTAATAATTATAAAAAAAGAAAATTAAATCATAAAGTTTACCCCCTTAATATTAGATTATTGAGCACCAGAATTATATATTTAGTCATTTTCCATCTTAGTACTTTTTTTATTAACCTATTGATGATTATTTCCCTTCGAAATAATTAGATTTCATATTTATACTCAAAAGTTAAATTGAAATCTTCAAGAGAGTCCTATTATTGATCATCCAACAGTTAAGTTTTTTAGGAGTATAGTATCTCCTAGAATTAAGTGAAGAAGTGTTTTAGACTGAACTTGATGCATATTTAATACCCGATTACGATATTTTTTCTTCTATTGGTGAATATTATCTAAGAATTGTTCATTATGAAATTCAATATAATGTCTCTATTTTCGTATTTCTATATCAATTACAATATGTTATAAAAATCCATTAAACACTCTATTAATTTATTATGATTTAAATATATTTATATTAATACATATGTGCGTGTTGTATTTTATTCTCTGCGAAACCAAATTCGATTTTTCATAAATCAATTTAGAGGTTGCAAATTAATTAGGTACGCTTAGCAACTATTATAGATGTATGAGTGCACATGAAGATTTCTTGGGGATTTCTATATAACTAGTTTTCAGCTACTTTTGCTGAGTACATTCTGAATATTTATGTGGCTATTAAAAACAAATAGTAATTGGGAGCAATTTTAAATTTTTATATAATAAACGCTAAATAGTACTATATTTAAAAGATACGACGGGTAATTGATAAGTAAGGTCTCCAATAGTATAAAATAAGTTTCCGACCAGGTAAAATAATAACAGAGGTATCATAATGAAGGAAATTTATTACTCTTACATCTCTTGTAAACTCATTACTCAACATAATCACAACTAATAGCTACACATTTGTCCAATCGTTCTATCCAATTTTTTAATTCCATCCATCAAGACTGATTCTGGTTGGCTGCATATCCATTTGCTCACGGCTGCTGGAGCTTTGGCATCTTAGATTCATCAATATGCCCCAGAAAACAAGAGACATTCCGTGGAATATCGTCATTCTGGGTCATTGAGTGTCAATAAATTCAAAAATCTAATGCCAGCCGCAAATCATGTTCACCATCTTTTGGGATGCAAAAGGTGTGCTCTACACGAAATTCCTGACTAAAGAATTGACGGTCAATTCTAACTGTTTCTGAAAAAATATTACGATCACTCAAGCAACGCATTCGAAAAATCAGACCGGAAAGAAACGCCTTTTTTTTTTGCATCACGACAATACAAGAACGAATTGCAGTGCACAAACACAGGGCATTTTACTAAAACGTAAATTTGCATTGGTTCCTCGATCTTCTTACAGTCTAGATTTGGCGCCTTCGGACTTTTGGTTGTTCCCAAAATTGAAGAAAATGTTGAAATTTCAACAGTTTTCAACGGATACCGAAGTTCAAGCTGCCATGTACAAATGGATACGCAACCAACCAGAATCTTTCTACGTAGACGGAATGAAGAAATTGATAAAACGATTGAACAAATTAGTTAGCTGTTAGTGATGTCTATCTCGAGAAATGAGTTTACAATATGTAAGAGTAATAAATTTCCTTCATTCTGATACTTGTTATTAATTTATCTTGTCGGAAACTTATTTTATATACTATTGGAGACCTTACTTTTCAATCACCTCTCTTACAATGCGATATGTTTTCAAAATCTATTTTAAAATATTATTTTCAATTGAAGAACTTATGTTGCAATCATTATTAAGGATACATTACCAGTCAAACTAAGGTGAACTATTTATTATTAAAAGCAATGCTTTTATTAAAACGATGTCTAAAAGTAAAATGTAAGCCCAGAAGAGTAATTTTTCACTGCCTGTGGATGTTGGTTTAAAGAATTTTTTCACGAAATTGGTTGTCATGTCATTTTGCGTGGAAGAAAAATGATATTCAAATATCCTAAACCACAAAAAGAAACTCCGAATTTCTGAACATCGTGCAATTGAATCCAAATGCTTTCGCATATTATTCTATATGTCTTCGAGTAAGAAATGAAAATAAAATCAAAAACACCGAGATACTGTTATCATTTTGTTTGGGTGAAAAATTGGAATAGGCACATCTTCATACTGCTTTCGAAATTTTGGCAGGAGATTCCCAAGGTTCATTCTTTACAACTTGTGAAAAGAGGTTAACGTCATCATAGACAGAGAAGAAAAAAATGCATTTACTCTCAATTGGCAAAGTTTTAAAAAAATAAAGATACGGGTGATATTTATCCGAAATTATAGTAGGAATAGACGAAAAATCGAATGGTAACAATTGAGAAACTATTTCAAAATTCCATTGGGAGTCGATATTTTTGATAAGCTGACAGTGGAATATCAAAATTTACAATAAAAAAAGTCTGCTTTACTTGTATTTTTCTTATGTCAAATTTATCTTCATGACAAGAAAAGATTTACTTAATTTTAAAAGAAATTCCCATTTAAGGTAACTGGGACGTCTGCGAGAAGGAAAAATGAGCTTTTTTTACACCAAATTTAAATGGTACTCACTTAAATTAAAAACAACGGAAGTAAAATTATTAAGTTGAATTATCCGTATATTTATGCAACTGTTAATGCAAAAAAATTCCATTTTAAATTACAATTAAATCTGTATGAGCAATAAACAATCAAAAACTTTTTTTTTTATTTTTGAGACATTTTCTTACATTTAGGTACACTTTGCATAAAACCCACTGCATATATAAATATAAAATTTTACAGAGTTTTTGCAAATATAACAATCTATAAAATGAAAGAAATAAAATTTTAAAAAATAAATTTTTAAAAATTTTAGAAACTTTTTTAAATTTAGTCATTCAAATTTCCTTTAAAATTTACGCAGAATTGTGCTAAATCTAAAATTTGTGAATGTTTATTTAAAAATGAATTCATTCACTTTTTTGAAAATTTTTGAATCTTGCAAAATATCAGCAATATAGGTAAAGTAGATTTTGAGAAATGTGTACCGGAACGAACAAAAAATGCATTTTGAGAAAATCGCAAATAAAGTGTTTTTCATCTATGATTTGCAAAATAATATTTTTTAATGTAATATAAAGTCATACCATAAGTAACAGGTATATTTTGCATCATTTATCAGTTTTTAAATTGTAATTTTAAAATTCTAGATTATTTAGAAGTCTTTTTAATGACTCTTTCTTTACTTCATCAACACTTGTTGTCAATTGATTCACACCTTCCGTTTAAATTACCAAACATTTATGTCTATAAGTTTTAGTATTTTTACTTCTTTGAACATCATCATTACAAGATATCACAAAATTAATTGTTATAAAAATACACAAAACAAATGTCTTTGATTAATTAAAAATTCAATTTGATAACTTATATAAATGGAACTCGGTTTTTAAAATTATAACAAAATAAACTCTATTTTAACTTAAACATATGAATATTTATTTTAAAGTTAAACCAATAGTTGTAGACATATAGAGTTTTTTTTTTATTCATGAGCATTCAAATGTTAACAGTAAGCAGTTAGGAAAAACGAAATGTCTGTTTTGCAAGTTGTGCACTTAATTTAGAATAATCCTGAAGATCCACTTTGTACTAAATAGACTTGATTTATAATTTAAGAACTATACTGAGTATTTATTAACGTTAAACTAAACATAATAAACATTTCAAAAACCAAAAAAAAATGTTTTCAATTTTGTAACTAACTATTTAAATTTTCCGTAATCCTTGCAGAAAAAATGTGGAATTTTCAATAAATTTGAACATATAATACAGAAAATTTTTACATTCTTTGTTTAGAAAAAATAATTTTTTGCAATACATTTTATATACAAAATGGATTTTGAAGAAAGTGTACCTGAATCATACTTACTTCACATTTGCTTACAATTTTAAAATTCAATTTTCTAGCGTTCTATTTATCGCATTTTCATAAATAATGCATCTATGGATGCAGAAAAGTACCCTCTATTTTTTAAAAGTAAAATAAATTAATGCAAAGTTTAAACCAGTTTCACGTCCCACAGTTATCTTAATTTTCACACAAAGTTTTCTTTTTCACTTAAGTGAAAACGACGTTTGAAAAATTTAATAAATCAGACATACCTTTTAAATAATATGCATCACTTACCTGCATTATTACGATATTGCACACAATGAAAATATTTTATAAGAAGTTTGAATTATTAGCGTAAATGGCCATACCTTGTGTTATTTGTAAAAATTAAAATATAAATATCGCATTTTGGTTGTTAAATGTAAGATTAATGTTTTCGAAAGGCAGCTTATGGACAAGAAAAAAAAACTTAATCCGTGGTCATTCGCGCCTGTTTTTGCTACCGTCGTAGTTCGCGGGTTGTAGAGAACACCTCCAAACTTTTCACACGTGTATTTAAGTATGAAAAAAATATGTCAATTATGATTCATATTTATAAAGTACAAGATATGTTTTTTGTATTATACAAATAAAGTTATTAAATTTATTGCATACCAATGAGATTAACATTAACTTAAACTAAACATGAAAAATTTTCATTTTAAAACACATAATTTAATATTTTTTCATAAACACTAAAACGTATATACAAATAATAAATATACTTTAAAATTAATGATAAGGATAGTAGAAAGAAGAAAAATAATACTTTAATCATTTTCCAAACAGCAGAAGGTTCAATGACCTAAAATATGCAGCTACAAAAAAATTCGTGGTTCAGCGCATTCGTTTTGGAATCCTAGGGGGCTTTCCTTGTTTTGGAGTGTACAGATAACCCCGCGCGAGTGATCGCGGGTTAAGGCAGAAATATTAATAATATAAGAAACTAATATCAAGTAGAACAAAACTGTATGACCTGATCTACCATTTTATTACAGATTCATACATATGGCATTTCATGATTACCTATAAACGATATTACACAAATGCGTAGCAAAATAACAATACCTTTAAATCAGTGTCAAAATAAGAAAAATGCCCCAAAATATCTCTTTTTTAATACGAAATCGTATTTTTGCACATAAAATTTATCATATATTCTAAAAAAGCGTAAAATCGTCTTTCTTGCATAACCGCTAGCTTAAAAGAAGCGTTCCAACCATTGCACAGTTTTCTTGAATGTCAACTGAAAACTATTTTTCCTTTATTTTTAAGTTATTTTCCAAATATAGCCAATATATAGTTGTAATCACATTTGTTTAGTAATTTTGTGAAGTTCCATGCTTTATTAGAATAAATTGAAGAAAATTCAAAGCATTGTTTTAATTTTTAGCATGTCATTTTTTCATTGTAAAGTAAGAAAACCAAAACATCTTACATGAAATTTAAAATTTTAATTTTTATTTGGATGTTAAAGTACATCGAATTAGGAAAAATTGGTATTTAGTCTAATCATTCACTTTTTTACTGTATAATATTACGTTTTGGATTTTATGATTGAACAAATTAAATATTTTACAACTGATGTAGCTTATGGATCTATGGTAGGCTCAATGTTTCTCTCAGCGTATAATGTACATTTGTAGAATTTTACCTTTTTCAGGTAGTAAACAAAACCAGAGAGTAATATTTGCAAAAGTAAAGTAAATAACTCTAAAACTTCTTTCAGATATTAAAACTAAATTTTGAAGTAAAGCCAAAGCGTCATTTTCTTTTTCAAAAACTCACGGTTTGTCGTTTATTATGTAAATAAATTTCTTCGAAGTAAAAAAGAGTTAAACATCTCAAATGAAGTGAGTTTGTTCCTTTAATTACTAAAAATGTTGCTTGATTTAATTTAGCATTCAAAGTAGTAATTGAGGAAAAACAACGAAACCTGGAAATTTACAGACACATTTCATTAAAACTGTAAAAAGAATCCAACAAAATTCTATGTGTTGTTATTTCATCTAACATAATATTACTCAGAAAAGTACACATGAAGAAATTATTTTCATTAAAGGGAAAATGTTTATAAACTAACATCGAAAATAAAGTTAAAAATGCATAAAAAATGCATGTATAATAAAAACATATAGAAAGATGAACAATTTAAAGTAATTTAATTAAAATAATAATATCTTAATTACTTAATTAACTATTTTCCCTACTTGTTTACTTTCCTTTTTTAGATAGTCCTAATTGAAAAAAAATAATTAAAATTTTTTTTTCAGGAAATCGATGTATTTTTGTCCATAAATATGTTCCTTATTTCCTGTGGAAAATAACATAAGGCATACAATTTACATTCAAATTTTGTTCAAATTATATTTCTGTATCAAAAGTGAAACCCTTACTATTTTGAATAATATTAGAAATAATATTTTTCCTCAAAATTAAATTCATTAGTGACATTTTCATAAACAAGAATTACTGCATCGTTTTTCTTTTTGTTGTAGGACATTGACTTCTGGAGTGAAAAGTTAGGCACTCATGATATTTATTAAACTTTAAATTATATAAATAGTAATAAGTATTAAATATTAACTATATATCTTTATATATAAAAATCTTCTGTGCGTGTGTTTGTCACTAAACTTCTCCTAAACGGCTGGACCGATTTCGATGAAATTTTTTGTGTGGGTTCAAGTAAATTTGAGAATGGTTTAAATTCACAATTCGGTCCGATATCGCCCGCAATTAGTAAAAAAGATATTAATTAAAAACATTCAAAAAATACATCTCATCATTCACCGGCATTGTTGTAACAACACTATTGTTATAAACAAGTAATATAAAAAAAATTAAATCAATTCCTACTTAGATCAACCAAGAAAAAAATTATGTTAGCTACTTTTTATTAAATAGTTGCAATTAATATAAATATGTATAAACATATGACAGAATCACAACATTAAATGGTAATTAATTTTTATTAATTATCATTAAAGTATCATTTTGTCATCCAAAACAATCGTGTATATAAAATTTCATTTCAACTGAATGCTTTAACACGTGAGAAAAAAACCTTTTCAAATTTTGACATAATTCGCCAAAAGGGTCGCTATATCGCCAACGTAGCTGTATTTTTAATTTTTTAAATAATTAGTTTTAATCAATTAATTTTTATTAATTATAATTAAATTATTGAATTGTCATCCAAAATAATCATGTGAATTACATTTCAGCTCAATTGAGCGCTTTAAAATGTATTTTATTAACGATTGAAAATTCCTCCAAGATAAACAAATAAATAAACAAACAAATAAAATATGTATAGAGATCGTGAGCTAATAGTAGGGATTGAAAAAGACGTAAGTTGGCGTCGAAAATTAAATTTTCAGCCAAACTGAACACACTCGGTCTTTATTGTTACGAAATCAGACGATTCACGCTTTTTGGCGTTTTTAATTAATATCTTTTTAAATAATTTTTATATATGGAATTCTTCTGTGTGTGTGTATGTAACTGAACTCCTAAACAGCTGAACCGATTTTGATGAATTTTTTTGTCTGTTCCAGTTGACTCAAGAATGGTTTAGATTTATAATTCGGTTTAGAAGTGTTTTTTTTTAAATTATTTTTTTATTTATAAATTGTTGATCTTGGAATGTTTTACATTGGATCCGACAGACTGCGCTACGATCGCAGCATCGAATATTCAAAAATCTTTTATTGTGATTCAAGTTGGTCCCAACAGTTGGTGCTGTGATCATTTCAGGAAAATATTTTGTCACTTTGTGTTATTATTTTGTTGAAATAAATCGTATGATAATTAAATTATTACATTCAGATGTAATTAGTGTTTGAAGAGTTTTAAAGTGTGCATAAAAAAACTATACATTCTCCAAATTTAGTATGGGATTGAAGTGAGTATTTTGCATGATTTTCTATTAAATTTACACGTGCATCGACAACAATTATCCTAACCTACAAATCTATTTGTGTAGCTAATTGATTACACACATTATTAAACTTTTTTTATTTAAATTTTTTCTTATTGGAAATAGTTTGTGTGTGTGTGTTTCACTTCTAAGTAACCCAGAAGTATAAAACTTGGCAAATAATTACATTGTGTAACAGCTTTTTAATACAAATTTTACTCAAAATGGTCCAGGTTGTTAAAGCTTATTCATAAAAATTTGGAATTTTTGAATTTAAGATGTGTGTACAGGACATCGTCTGTTGGGTCCTCTTGTATATATATATATATATATATATATATATATATATAAAAATTATTTTGTGTTTTTAGTTACACGATTTTTATTTTACTAAAATTCGAAAAAAAATTGTTTATTCCTTTGAAAACGTTTACTTTTTAATGCACATTTTTTACAATTGAAAATGTTAGATCAGGATCCACCAACCTTACTGCTGAAGTGTGACAAGCCAATATGATTCAGTATTCCACTCATTAGGAAAATTGAAGCACTTCAATTTCCACGGCAATCCATACAGATTTAGTGAATAAAGCTTAAAAATACAGACTTAGAGTTTTATTATACAATAATCCTGCACAATTTAGTGATATTTATTAACATAAAACATAACTATTCCTTCAATATAAATAAAAATTAAATTTGTACACATATTACGTATTATGTATTTTCGTAAATGAATTACGAAAAATAAGAAATTAACACCCCATAATAAGAGTTTACATTTATTAAAATTAAAAATAAATATTTTTATGTGAAAATTCTATTTGCACCACTCCACTTTATATCGAGGTATAATTATTGACTTTCTGTTTGATACATGGTTCTGAATGTTCACATGTTAAATAATTACTTCACGGTCTAAAAATATATTTCATATGATAAAAAAAATGTTCACATAGAAAGGGTTGGCAAAATTAAATTTCCGTTACTCAGAGAGGCTTGGAAGCTGTTCTACAGGTCCAAAGAAAAAAATATTTAGACAACAGACACTTCAGATGATGCGCTCAAGATTTCTGAAATAAAATAAAATAACTTAAAACAAAATTCCCAATAGATGGTGCTGAGGGTCAGCACATTACAGCAAAATGTGCAAATACCACGCACAATAAGAGTCGAATGTTGTTGTTGCCACAATCAGATTAGAGTTGCAGAGTTGCCTTGGAGAGTAATTCTTGTGAAACTATAATAACTTAACAGTGAGAGTGCAGGGGCAGCTGTCAGAGAACTCCACCGTCTCCAGGTACAACGACGTGGACCGATGTCGCAGCGTGCTCTTAAAAACATGAACGTAAAATCCGAAAACACAGCACAGCTAGGCATTTTTTTCTGACAGAGGATGAAAATTAATCATGACCACCGTTGTAAAGGGTATTGCTATGGCGGTCGTGGAGGCAAGCAATGAATAGGTTAAGGTACTCTCAGCATACCGATAATTCTAAGTATCCTTGATATGCCCTACTCCACTGTCCAACATATCATGTGTACAGTTTTGAATTTCTACCGGTATACGATTCTAGCTTTCCAGCAATTGAAACCGTAGACACTCGGAAAACCTTCCAAGTATAATTTCTTGCAAGAATGTCGGTCGATGACTCAAGACCATGGAACATACTGTGGACGTACGAGGCCTACTTCCCTCTTAATATACAAGTGAATATAGTCATAATTGTCGAATCTAGGCGACAGAAAATCCCCCCGCGGTATATTCCAAGGCTTTGCATGATACGAATGTGACCATATGGTGCGGGTTCAATGCCTCATTCATTCTTGGACCCTATTTTTTTGAGCGAAGGTTTACCAATCTTGTTCTGTTAACGAAGAACAGTACCGTGAGGTGATCCTACGTGATTCCTACTCTCCAGCAACGTGGCTGCCTACAAGAAACCATATTCCTGAACGATGGAGCCCCAACCCGCATTACGAGTTCAGTCCAACAACTATTAAGGCAGAAATTTACAGACACACGTGTGTAAAGGACTGCACACATATGTGCACGCACAATCTTTACCTACAGTTTGATCTCCACGATCACTCGATCTCACGCCTTGCAACTTCTGGTTATGGGGATTTTTTAAAGATAACGTTTACTGGGACTGTTTGAAAACTGAGTTGGATTTAAAGAACAATACTCCTCGCCATATTAACAACATCTATGTTGACTCTCCCCGTTCAAGAATAGAAATCTTGATTTTCAGTATGGAGTGCGTGTATGTCGAACATGATGGCTCATATATATTTTTTTTTATTGAAAACAAATATAAAATCCCCGTGCACCACAAAATATCACACGGGGCTTACAGAAGTAAGTATTAAACACAAATTCAAGGGAAATAAACAATTAAAAAATGAGGTTAAGAAGAATTACAAACAGTTACAACGAATTTCATGTCGACATGGCTCATATATTGAACATGTTTTAAAGCACTGATTTGCATGCTAAGTACAGCATGTCCTTAGGAAAAGTTCATTACTTTTAATAATTTACCGGTGCAACATTGCAATGCCCTTATTGCATTCCTTTTGTGTAATGCAACTAATTGAGACATCCACAGTTTCTTAATCTCAGTTTGTCCTTTCTTCCCACGATAAATCTTAGAAACATCTAGTGGCTATTTTTTTTTTTAAAAAATATTTTTTTTATTTCAAAACCCTCGAGTGCATCATCTGAAATATATGTTGCCCAAATATCGTTTTCTCTTCAAACTAGTAGAATTGACTCCAGGGTTCTCTAAGTAGCGGGAGTTTAATTTCGCTAATCCTGTATATGTACAGCCAAAAACGGAAAACAGTACACAATTAATATTCTTCAAACAATTAAATCACCTCGGCATGACGTACAGAAATTTAAAATAGCTGTCAATTTATCTCGATAGAATTTTCATTCATACACACAGAGATATTTTCCTAATTCTGTAAATTTTGATTTCAATAACCTCTGAAGTTTTATTTCACGATGCAGCTATAAGTGATCCTTCATTTTGCAAGTATTACACATTCTTTTGGATTTGAACTAAATATTTAATTTTATGAAAGGGTCATATTTATAAACAGAGGATATTTTCACATAAATCACACAAACTCTACTCAATCAAGTTCAGCAAAATAGTTTTATAGAAAAAAATTGGATGTAAAAGAAATAGTGTTTATAGTTGAGGAGAACAGAGGAGATACAGATTTAACTTGACCTTGTAAATATGTAGAGCGTCACTGAGAATTTCTCCATGTGCCACTTTTGGCACGCGTGTCATATATGGAAGCCCCCCCTGGGTTAGATTGTGTACGATATTTTTCAAAATAATATTAGAGATAGTCTAAAACTAATTTTCAACTCATTTCTATTCTCAGCCTTACGCATTTATGAAAAAATTAGATGTAAATTATTAAATTTTTCAGGAAGTTTTTTTCGAATGGATGCATTACTAAAAAATGAAATTCAAATTAGTATTCAAGAAAGGTAATTTTTTAAAAATGTGGTTCCTCCTTTTTCAGAAGAAAACCAATTATTTTACTTTTTCGAAGCAAGTTGACTGTAATTACATTCTCGAAGTGACAAGTGAGTATTTACTAAGCATGTGTGATATGGGTTTTGTAGTTGAATACAGAGAAAAGCACATACCATGCGGATGAATTTACGCTTATGTCAACATAGCTGGTATGTATTGCACATGTGAATAATCGCACTAGTAATGCGATTTCTTAATTAACGATCTCTTATTGTCTATGTGTATTAATCCATTATTTTTGACATCGATTTCAAAAGTAACTCTTAGCTATTGAACTTCCTAATTTTGAATCTAAGTTAAATGGCCAGGAATATCCTCTAACTATTTCACAACTTGGAGGTCCCAAGTGTAGTTTGGGACACCAAAGTAACAGACTTTGTTACAATTTTTTTTTATTTTTGAATGTGGCAACTTTGATTAATTAAAGTTTTATAAACCATGGGAGCAATCCTGACCTACTTCCCTACCTTAAGCTTATAATATAATCAAATAAACACTTATGCCTTGATCCGATTGTAGATCGCCTGTCGAATCTTTCCTAGGGTTTTCTACACTCTTCTTCAAAACTGCTTCTCTTTTATTTACCCTTTTCCGAACGGATATTCTTTCAGTTTGCTTAAATGACAGAGTAAGGACTAACTACTAATTTTAACACACCCATTTCTAGGGTTTAAGCAGAAATAAAATTAGAATAAAATCATGTTATATATACGAAAGGTGGTTTTAAACTTAAACAATGGTTGAAGAATTTCCCTAAGAGGATTAACAGAAGGATTGTGAATAGGACCCGTAACAACTATGCTCTCCAAAATTCCCTAAAGACATTATTTTCATAAATTTAAGGCTATACAAAACCTTTTTGAAAAAAAAAACTTTTTTGGGAGACAGTAACAGTAAAAATAATTAATGTTTAGATTACATTATTAAGCTGATTCTGTAAGTAAAAAGTCAATTCGACCAGCTATTAGCTTACAATTTTTAAAAAAATTAGGAATTTTTGAATTTTTTCTAAACTCTTATAAAATGTTAAATTTTTTACAATTTTTTAGTCATTTTATGTGATTTATGTTTCTTGGATTAATGCAAACAAAAGTGATTAGCGATTTAAAAATGTTCCATTGTTGATTTTTAATAATTAATTTTCTAGTTAAGCCTGGAAAAAACACGAAATTTTTATTTAAATATTACATTTAGCATTTCGTAAAAAAACGAACTAGCGATCTCAGATCTAAATCCATGCTAAAGCTTATAGAGCCTATGTTTGGGAAAACATAAGAAAGAATTTCAAAATTCTATCTTGGACAGAAAGAAAGCCTTAGCACTTAAAAAACACGAACATCTTTAAAATTAAAAGTGTGGTAAAATGCATTTAGAGTTTGTAAAGACATAAAACAAAAACTTATAATGCCCGTAAAGCCCTATTTTTTAATATTTCACAATGTATGTTTTCTGCTTTAAAACACTACTTCTGTTAAATTGGACTGAAAACATTTTTTTTTCCTAATTCAAGATAGATGTTTGCATAATATTGATAGCACTTGTTACGTCGACAGGTTATTCAGATTGATCTTAACCTCTAATATTTTCACATAACTTTTGAAACACAAAGCATTTATGTACACAAAAGTAATGCTACTAACTTAAACTCAAAATCGCCAAGTTGGTGCATGAATTTTTTTTCAGTTTTAAATTAGAGCATTTTAGCAAGTTAGAGCATATTTATGACTTTAAAATATATTAATCAAGTACTACAGTACGTTCATGTAATGGAGTTAGGTACATCATGAAAATATTCAGTTTTATCTGGAATACTTGTATTAGAGAAAGCCTGATTGCAGTATTAAATGAGAGCGTTTTTAGATTTATCACGCATTCTCAGTGGTATTCTTTCCCTTCGAAATATAGTTTCTCATAGCAACCTGAAAATGTTTTGGCCAGGTATTTTCTTAAATTGAAAAAATTGATGATAAAGCTTCTAAGTTATATAAACTATTTTTAAAAGAAAAATTGGCCTTGAAATCAATCTGAATTAAGTAACAATAAGAACTGAAAAAACTCAAAACATAATAATGAAGGGAGGATTTTAGTAATGAAAAGTGAAACTAATAACCATTTCACACTGAAAAAGTTCATTGTACTCCAAAAATATTTTTAATAATTTTAAGTTATCCCGCGGTCACTCGCGTCTGTTTTTGCTACCGTCGTTACTCGCGGGGTGTAAAGAACACCCCAAACTTTTAACACGTGTATTTAATTATGAATATAAAATTAAGTCATTATGATACACATTTATAAAGTACGTTTTTTGTATTATACAAATAAAATTATTAAATTTTTTGCATACAAATGAGACTAACATTAATTTAAACTAAGCATACAAAATTTTCATTTTAAAACACATAATTTTATATTTTTTCATAAACCAATAAAAGGTATATACCAGTAGAAAATATACTTTATAATTAATGAGATAATGATAGTAGAAAGAAGAAAAATAATATTTTAATCATTTTCCAAACATTCACAGCAGACTGTATACAAATGCTCAACTTCTCGCAGAAATTCTCCGCCCCTCAGATAAATTTTTGAAGGTCATTACATTCCAATCATTCGAGAAAGAGGGATTGCATCAGGCATGAAGGTTCAATGACCTAAAATGTGTAGTTACAGAAAAAATCGTGGTTCTGCGCATTCTTCTTAGAATCCTGGGAGGATCTTCTTTTGCTGCGGTGTACAGAACATCCCGCGCGAGTGATGGTGGGTTAAGGGAGTAAAAAAGCTTTTAAATGAAGCCGAAACAAAAACCCAAGCTCAAAACACTTCCAATATTTTAAGAAACTATTTTGTTATGAGATCTGAAATTTGGTGGCAAGATGCACAATGATATGGGCCAACAGAAAATACAAAAAAAAAATCGGTATATTTGAGATTTGTAGGGTACTATGTATTCTTAAAGTGCATCAGTTCCTCATCACTGTGGGTTTTTAACAGTATGACTTAATTGCAACAAAGTTGACCACTTCCGGTAATGACCATTTTGCTTTCGCGGTATCCCTTGAAAGTTATAAAAACAAACAACGCTTTAGCCATCAAGGTTGCAGATCTGATGAATTAAATTAAGTTAGATTGTAAACTATAAAACATAATACTAAATGAAACTGAGATAATGTATTTTTTTAATTATAATTTATCTCCCTGTATAAAAATATTTTTGTACGAAAACATTAATGAAGATAAACATTTAAGACTAAAGTCTTAAACGTCTAAGTCGAAGCAGTCCTATTGCATGGTCTGGAAAAAAGGCTTTTTGTAAATACAGGATTAACTAAAACGGACCAGTAATAAAATTGTGATTTTGTAACAAATTGACATCAGCATGGGCTCTTTTTATTGTCAATTACTCATGACAATCTTTGAAGGAAGCAATAAAAAACCACTTAAAGTCTCCCACTCATTCACATTGATTGCTTTTTCTTTTTCAATTTCTACTCTATTAGTTCCCCATTCTCTCTCTCTCTCTCTCTCTCTCTCTCTCTCTCTCTGTATATATATATATATATATATATATATATATACATATATATATATATCGTTCAAATTTTCAATCGTTAATAAAATACTTTCTATTAATCCATTCAAGTTCAAATACATTTTTTAAAAATTTATAGTGGATGACACTTACCCTAATACAATTTTCTTTCTAATATTAATTCATTAATTGAAATTAAATAAGGAATACAGAGTGACAAACAAAAATAATAGTTCAACAGCATATATAGAAAAGAAAATCGTTTGTTGTGTCCCTATAGTGCAATGGATAGCGCGTTGGACTTCTTATTCAATATTCGTGGGGTTGAATCCCAACTGGGATGGTCTAATTTCTGAGAATTTTATTTCATTTTTAATATACTATTTTATTAAATTAATTAGATTTAATTAATGAATAAACAGTAACAAAGGAAAAAAAGTGCAACACTATAAATAAAAAGGAAAATGGGAAATTACATTCTATTTTGTTACATATATTGTGATTCTGTATATGTATATATATACATATTTATATTAAAATGTAACCCTTAATAAAAAATAACTAAAATATTTTTTCATGTATTCCGCTCCATGTATTTCATGGTGTTGCATTTCGTCCACCGTAAATAGAACACCAAGAAAGACCAGAGATGGAAGAACAAAATTTATTTCGTATGAAACATGCTGTCCAAGTATCAAATGATTAAATTTTAGACTCCTGTGAAGTGTAGTTCCTGCCAGATTCAGTAGCCAGTGTAGCTGCCATTGTTGGAGATCACCGCTGCGACACGCCTCGGCATTGATTCAAAGAGAATTTGGATGTGTTCTTGGGGTACGGCAGACCAAGCAGCTTCCACACGTTGCCAAAGGTGTTCTGGTGTGGCAGCTGGGTCAATAGTTGAACAACCATAGACCACATGTTTACTATCGGTGAAATATCCGGAGAGTGAGCCGGCAAGGGAAGAAATTCAATCTGGAGATTGACGAAGAACCTTGGGACAATGCGTGCCACGTGTGGTCGCGCATTATCCTGTGGAAATATGGATGTGGCCAAGCCCCGAAGATAATGAAAGACAACTTGCTCCAACACCTCGGAGATGTAGCGCTGGCTGTTTAATCTACCAGCAATGCTTACTAGAAGAGTGCGAGAGTGGTATCCAATACCACCCATACCATAATACCCGGTGCAGGACCATCGTGGTGTTGCAGACAGATGCGTGACTCGTCAGTAAAGACAACTTCATTCCTTTCTGTTGCCTACATCCTTCTTTCATCGCACCATTGGCGACGAAGACATCTGAGATTCTGCGTCAAGGTTAGACCAAGGAATGGACGTCGTGCGGACAGACCAATCTGCAGTAAATGGCGTCGAATGGTACGCGCAGACACTGAATAATGCGTTGCAGACTCAATGTGTGCTGTGATACGGTTCGTAATGTGACTGAGCGATCCATCACTGCCATGCGCACAATTTACCTGTCCTCACGTGAAGTGGTGCACTGAGGGGGATGCGATCGACCACGTCGGTCCATCGTACCCTCCTGTATCGAACGGTCACATATCCGCAATACAGTTGCTTTTTTTCGTCCAACACGACTTCTGATTTCTCTGAAAGATAATTCACAATCTCGGTAGGCCACTATTCTTCCTCAGTCAAACTCGGATACTTGATCAAAAGCTTCGCTGTTTTCTAGGAGACATAACTGATCGTTTTTTGATTAAACCAAGAGAAAAACAACTGCCGAACTTAAAATCGTCGAAATCTCCAAGCCTTAAATAACGCTTTGAGGTAACTACACAGGCACGCGGGATGTGTGTCTGCGCTGAAATTCTATTCATTTGTATATCTCACCTCCGCTAATGCACGTTGTAAATTTCATGCTTTTGCATGCTTCCTTCAGGGTGCTGCATTTATGGTGTCCAGCAGTGTAAATTGATATAATAGCTCATTCTTCGTTTAAATACAAAAAAGTCTTATGAAGATATTGTTTAACTAGTTTATCGCATGGCTCCCATTTGAGAAAAAGCAATTATGTGTCACGGAAATAGAGTGATGACGAGTATACTCGTCAATCAGAGTAAGTGTCCTTTTTAGAATATTGGATCAAAAAGATGGGTTTGTTTTACAAAATTGCCAATTTTATTACTAATACTTATTTATTTGGTTAACATAAACATATATTGCAAATATGTTACTCGAAAAACGCAAGGAAAATCAAATACATTTCTATAAAGACGAGTATTTAAATTCCTTCTGTGGAGTGGTAATCGTCAAAAAAATAATAGGATTAGGTCAAATTCAGCATTTACCCTTTTCAGGCTAACATCTAAAAATATTATCATCACATATAAATAAATTCATTTTGAGAACTTACACGCTGTTTCAGACGGTGCATAAATTCATTTTAATTATTTTACAATTTTTATTTATTTGTTTTACTTCGGCTTGATCTCAAAATATTCTATTAATCTTGATACTTGAGAATGTTTTGTTTTTCTCAAATATTGCAATTTAAATAGCCAATGGTCACTATTCTATACGCATAGCATGCATACTCATCACGACACATAATTTTAAGACTTCTCTAGAACATTATACTCGTCAATCACAGTTAAATGGATAATTTATTAAATCCAAATTAGATGTTTGCTTAGTAGCAATGTCAAATAATCAGCTTATTTTAGTCGTGTGTTAATACGATAATTCAGTTATGATGCGTTCAATGATAGAGCAGAAAACGTGTTTGGGCTAAAAACAATTTCCAGAAATATTGTTTATGCATACTGTAATGCATGCTATAATTATAAGACCGAAATGTAGGTGCGGTCAAATAACTGACAGATTTGGAATGGAAGCGCGACCGTACACGAAAACACTGTAGTATCGTCAAAGAGAGCTTGGATCTCAATGCGTGAGCGTCTCCCGTCTCAATGTCCAATCCTGAATTATGTAATTTTAACTAATTTTCACTTTTTTCTCTAAATGATTACCTTGCACTGTCTAAGTGTCTGTACTTTGTTTAACTGCGATATTCTATGTCATTAAATATATTAATTTACCCCGAGATTTTGTTAATTACTTCTGTTTTACCCCAAGTAATGGCGTAAGGGACAGTTGCAATGCTGTATTAAAAAATAAAATAATAGTTAGAATCAGTGTTGTGAAAAAATTATGCGTATTCTTCTCTTCAGTAAAACTATTGATAAACTTTCTTACTGCGTATTTTTCAATTTCATATGTATTTAACTGAAGGAAATTGTTTAGTAAAATAATACGCTCATGGTATATGTAAAAATATTTTCTGTCGCGAGTAATTATCTGCTTTTCAAGAAATTCTAATAGCATACTTTCAGTTTTAAGTCTCTAATAATATATTCCAGGGATGGCGAAGGCACACGATACAATATTTTGGGCACACCACTGATCAAACAGGTTTTCATTTTAGTTAAAAATAACAAAGTTCACTATGGATTCATCTTCATGAGAGATATCATTAGCATTTTTGACGCTAAACTACATGTTTTCATAAATGATATTATTACAAGAAACTACATGCTCTTCCCAAACATGAAAAGAAAAAAAAAAATCAAAGTTTTAGATGCCCATGAGAAACGAGATGAAGAATCACAGTTATTGATAAATTTATTTCCATAATAGATTCTTTAATCAAGGAATTTTTAGCCTATTTTCTTAGTTCAAAGAATTATCAGAAACCTCAATTTTATGTACCCTGATGTGACTTCGTTTGATAAACTAATAAACTTGCCCCAATTCGACTGACTGGTTGGAAATTGAAGAATTTATAATGCAACTGATTGATTTCCATTCTAATTCAATATGGATTCCAAAATTTATTAAAACAAGGAAAAGTTGGAGTTGATGTATAGTAAAAATACCGGTAATTAACTTTTGGAAACATGAAATTTTATTCCAGACACATTTAACTGTTTGAAGAAGCTGAATCAGGCTTTTACAACCATATTTCCATTTACCAATGCCTGTGAATTATTATTTTCAGAGATGAATAGCATTAAAGACTCGCTTAGAAACCGTTTTACAAAGGACTCCAATTTAGCTTGTATTCTACTAAAAGTAAAATCTTATAATCCTAATATGAGTTATTTGTCATCTATATAATGTGCAACCACAGAAATCACACTAATGTTACTTTATATAATTTGAATTACACTTATAACTAAAACATTTACTACTATACATTGCAAAATGTATTTTTTCCAAGTAAATAAAGAGTTCTGTAGATAAGTAAATAATTAATTTGTTGTAGCAAATAAAGATAGTATGTAGTTTTATTCGTTTCTCAATAATCACACGTCAAAATTATTTGACGGCATGTCTGTACAACAATAAACATTTCTTGAGAAAAAATGGCACGTTGATTCATAAAGGTTCGCCACCCCTGATACTTGAAAGGAACGCCACTTGAAAGGAATGCAAACATTACAGGCGAAACATTTAGTTCGATAACTATACAAAACATTCGAAACTATGCACTTCATTCTGTTATATTTCCTAATCTCAACATCTTGAATAATTCAACAGTCATTTTGTCAAGGAAAACATTTCCCTAGCAATGAAATTTAATAAAATAAAAACACCTTTTTATCGGAATGTTTCTGTGATTACTGAAGCCTGACAAAAGAAAATCGTCGCTGCTAAAAAATAAAGACATAACAGCACCATCATTGCGCCAAGAAGTAAATGAATAAAATAAAGAGCAATCTTTAAAAAGATCTTGGTAATGTTTTGCATGTTCGATTTTATTTATTCTATTTTATTTCTCGATAGAAGATAAAATATTAAGTGAAGAGCTTTGTCATTTATAAGTTTTCATAAAATAACTATCATTTTTTGCGTTTATTATTATTATCATAACTTTATTCCTGTAATTTTCTGTCAAGTGTGAGATTCTAACTTTTCTTTTGGTTTTTCTGCAATTGAAGACGTGTAGAAATATGGCATTTAAATTTCAAATTGCGACGTTTCAAGTAATACTTGAATTAAAAACTATTTTGCCTGCAGTCAAAACGTCAACGTTCTCAAATGTTTTGAATCTTAAATTTTCTTAGTTTCAAGCGAAAAGAAATTCTGTTTGTTCTATACAAAAGCGGATAATGATTTAGTATAGCTTAAATAGGTGCAGTTTGATATCCCGGGTAATAGCGCAAAGTTGTTGTTTATGTTCGCCAGGATTGGCAGTACTACAATGTGCTTACCTTGATATTTTTATCGTCTGTCGACGTGGTTTTTCCAAGGGTATAACGTTTATCAGAAATAACTTTTGTTTTTTTCCCGCAGTAACCCTATTAATTTCAGACGATTTTAATTCGATTTCTTTAAACATTTCAACATTTTCAGTGTAATTGTTCTATTGTTTTCATCTTCTGTATTATTTTGGGCTATTTTCGAATATGGATATTATTAATATGGGTACAAGAATATTTTTTTCTTAAAAGAATAAGTGTTGTACTTAAAATTAACGCTATAAATAGCTTATTTTCGTTTATTTCTGCGTTTTGAAAGTGCTTCTTTTTTTTGCGTTCTTTGTTCGATGAAATTCGTTGAAGAAACTTGCAGTGCAAGTTTTATATTGCAAGCTTTCAGTACTTTGTAATTGATATTCGTTATTAATTTTAACATATATTATTTAATTATTTTATTAATAATTTTATATAAAAATGAAATCATTACTATAGGTAAAAATCATATAGTATTCGTTATTTATAATTGTTTCTTTAATATTTATTTATAAATATTATTACACTTTTTGTTATTTATTTATTTTTGAAAGTATTTATTTATAATTATTATTATTTATTTATAATTATTTTTATGCTATTTTTATAACTGTTTTTGTTATTTATTTATAGCTATTCTTATTTATTTATAATTATTATGACGTTATTTATAATTATGTAATACGAGTATTCTTATTATGTGTGTGTAATACGATGATTATTCGTTTTTATAATTACTATTAAATTATATTATACACATATATGATTATTCTACATAATAATTGTTATTAAATCATATATGAATATTTTATATAATTACGATAGAATTATTTTATAAGATTATAATATGCTGCTTATAATAATATTATTAGTATATGTTATGTTTTATTAGTATTGTTACCTTTATTATATTATACTGATATTCATTATTTATTGATTGATCTAGGTTATTCTCAATCTCGTCCTATACCCTTCATTTGAATTACATTTCAATGTATTTTAAAACAATTCTTTAATATTATTGTGTATCATTAAATTACTGCTAGGTCGCCATATTGGATTCCACTCCAGGAACAAGAAGTGCTGCTTGGCCCCACTACCCCTGATATCAAACTAGTTCGCTGAAATATATGTATTATATGTTGAAGTGAAAGTTTTATTAACGTCGCATTATATAACACGATGTCATTGGTGACTGACATCGTAATTGTAAACTTCTGTAAAGTGACAAGAGTGACACTTGAGCTGAAACACCTCCACCCATCCTTACTACCACACCAAAGGGTCCCTTTAATTTAGCAGATCTCTAATGATAATTACAGCTTATTGTAAATTAATCTAACTAATGTTTCGTTAACATATTGCAATATAACATAGATGTGTTACAATATAGCAATAAACATGTACTGCTTGTAATATTACAATACATCTTATCTGCTAAGGAATTGTCATCGTTTTATCAAGAAAAATATGTTTATAGATTATAGCTGATAATATGAATCGTAAGGCCGGCTAGATGGCGTGGCTGGTTTGTCGCTGGCCTTCTGCACTCAAGGTTGCGGGTTCGACCCCGGCCCAAGTCGGTGGATTTTCAGGATGCAGAAAATTGACAGTGGCTATGTCGTATGATTATATAACATGTAAAAGATCCCTAGAATGTTTTTTTTGCTTGGATGATTTCGGAAAAATTAAATCCTAGTACATGTTTGCATCATCAGAGCTCAGGCATCTCCATCTAGGGACAAAAATGGGCGTCAAAATTACCTACGGTGATAAGAATCCACCTATATGGTGTCGTATTGAAAAGAGATACCAGATTCTCTGGGAAATGTACTAGGTCTGAAATGGTAATACACCAATCTACAGCTCATTAGAAATAAAAAAAATATGGAAAATCATAATTGAAATTATGTTTCAGTCTATCAACGATTCTGCTTTTGAAAAATATATTTAAAATTTTTAAATCAAAAATGTTGTTAATATTTATATGAAAAAATATGCTGAATACACTAGAATAGTTAAAACTACAATCTGATATCGCTCCTATTGCTAATATAAACTGTTTTCCATTAAGTAAAATAAAATAGTTACACAATAATAAACTAGAAAGTTGTATTTTTCCGTCTGAAGACATTTTAGTTATTTTGTTTCACAAATTAATGGCCTGTTGAGGTCACAATACATCTTACCCAAATTAATTGACAAAGCAAAATTATTTTGATATTGTCCATAAATGTTTACATTTATTAAGGAGGAAGAGATAATTCAGGAGACTAGCAGAGAATTTATTCTTTCTAAATATTATACGAAAAGGAGAAATATTAATTTTTGGTTGAAAGTGAGCAATTCTGGACTGATGATAACTTTTGGGGGAATTAACCATAATTTAATTTATAATAGTTAAAAATAGCTATTATCCTGAAATGCAAAATATAAGTATTTTGATGTTTCCTATTTCTGGGGAAATTTGTTTTTATACGAACTATTGTCTGGATGGAAAACAAAATCAAATGGTAAAAAGGAAATCAAAATAAACTTTTTTATGTCGGAGAGTTTGTGTTTCATTTCTTTTTTCCTTCTTTTAAAAGATAAAATGAAGCTTCTCTCAATAGTAATCATTCCTTCTCACAATCGATAAGATTGATTATAGATTTGATTATTTTTCCTGGAGGTATTTTCCTGTCATTCTTATATATCAAATATGTGATCTCACTTTTTTCTAGATGTGTGTGCTATAGGCGTCGTAAAGTCGATTTTTCTTTCTTAAAATAACTCTAAAACTCGAAGAAGATAGCTCCGGGTTCTTTCCTTTGCTGTTAGTATTCATTCCTCCCCCACCCTCGAAAAAACCCAAGAAAGACCATTTTTTGGCGCTTTACACTCCCAACCGATAAACGATTCCTATTTTTGAGCCCAAAGGGAATTATAGCCATAAGGCATACCACATTTGAATTTTCAGCAATGTATTCCGTTTTACTAGTGTAGTTTTCAAGCATTTTGTGTCATTTTTATAAGGTTATTTTTATCCTACAGTTTGTAGCCTAAAGTAAAAAGACAAATAATTTTTCTAATAACATATTAACCTCCAATCACACACACGCACATATACGATTCGAGTTATAATGAAAATGGTAGAAACGTTAAACCTTTTACTTTCTGATCTTTTTGAGGCATAAGGAATAAGAAAAAAATTTTATAGTATCAACTCTTAGACACTCAACTTTTCACCATTATTTTTGTTCAATTCCTACTATTAATTCACTCTCTCCCTATATATATATATATATAATCTTGTTCAAATTTTCAATTGCTAATAAAACACTTTCTATTCATCCATCCAAGTTCAAAAAAAAATTAAACCTGTTTTCGATGACACTTGACGTTAATATAGTTTTTTAAAATATTAATTCATTAAATAAATTTAAAAATGAATAAACAGTAACAAACAAAAATAATAAATCAAAATCATATATAGAAGGCCAAATCGTTTGTTGTTGTCCTATAGCGCAATGTATAACGCGTATGACTTCTAATCCAAAATTCGAGGGTTCAAATCCCACCGGAGATGGCCTAATTTTGAGAATGTGATTTCTTTTTTTTTTTACTATACTGTTTTAGTAGAATAATTAAATTTAATTAACGAATAACTAGTCACAAACAAAACAAAAAAGTTCAACATCCTATATAGAGAAAGGAAAATGGAAAATTGCATGTAAAATGGCTTTCTATTTTGTCACTTAATATTGTAATTCTATCATGTATATATATATACATATACATATATATATATATATATATATATATATATATATATATATTTATATTAATTGTAATTAATTCCTAAAAAGTAACTAGGATGGAATTTTTCCTTGTTGCCCAAAGTCGGAACGGACTTAATTTTTTTATATTATTTGTTGATGTCAGAACTCTCAGTGATTCTTTTTCGGAATAAAAATAAAACACTCGGTTGATTTTTATTTTATATTATCTTACAAATGTATTCGTTAAAATAAATAATTTTCTACTTTTGTAGATCATATAACTCTTTCCACAAAAGATTTGTGAAACGGAAAGACACAGTTAAACATAATTAAAGAAAAAAAAATATTGTATTTCAAATTTTGTCGTGGAGTCATGGTTGTCTGATCTGCATCTTGATGCAGTTGATTTTTATACAATAAATTTGTTAATGAACTGTCCTTGTTAATCTGTAAGGCAACCGAAGTAAAATATATCTAATGTTCTCTCTCGACTATCTTTATTTTAGTTAATTATTAATATGATAAGGTTGCAAATAGAAAATGGGCGCAAGTTAACCCAAATTAATAACAATAATAATTACTTGACATGAAGAAATACAGTTGCATGCGTTATCCACTTTGTACATAGATACAAGGCTTCGCGTTTTTTGATAAAACATACGAAGATAACCCAAAATATAGTTCTCACAGATATAACTCAAACTATTGTTATCTTTCTGTTTCTCCTCTCTTATTGCTATCTTCCTATTCGAACTCGAATCTTTAACTTTAAGTAATAGTAATATTTCATGTGTTACAGTTCCTTTACAGAAAGATGTTCTTAAATCAAACAATCAGTTCAAAGTATTTCCCCTTAAGGTAGTGTTTCTCAAACTGTGGGGTGCACCTCCCCCCTATAGGGATGCCTGACAATCCTACCAGGGGGCGCAAGCAAGTTGAAAATAAAATATTTTAAAAAATTATTAATTTACTGAAAGGCAGCACAACTAAATATACATTCGGACATAATTAAAAGTTAAAAAAAATTACACTGAAAACAATTCATTTATACTGATAATATTATAAATGTATCAGTAGTGCACAATGTATTTGATCATTAATTCATCAACACCAAGTTAAAAACAAGTTTAATATATAATTACTAGTGACCCCATGAGCTTCTCATATACAATATTTAATAATATTGATAATTTGTTATTTTATAATATAAGTCATATTGTAGCTTTAGCGGAAGTAAATTATTACTGAATTCAATACATTGTTATTGTATGAAGGGCGGCACGTAGAAAATTATAATTGAAAACTGGGTCGCAAATATTGAAAGTATGAGAAGTACTGCCTTAGAGATTAGTAAAAGGACCCAGAAGGAACCCTTTACAAGATGTGTAGGATAAAACTAAAGTTGGGACATCTACTTTCAAAAAGTTTAGGAAACAATAAAAACTGCATTCAATTTGCTTCGAAAGAATTTGATTCATGAAGAACGTATACGATCTAAAGAAAGTCATCGAAAAAAAAATGTTACAACCGAGAAATAAGAAACCCTTTTTCTGGCAAGAAAGACATACAAGAGACAAGAATATAATTAAATATCACTAAGGTGATGGGAGAAGAGAACTCGATATTCAAACACTATTCTACCTAAATAAAGTGCAAATACTTGATTAAATTTTAATTGTTTCCATTACCCTGATAAAATTCTTGTTTCTTATTCCTCCCATTATGATCATGGATATAATGTATAAAAACTGAAGCAAGAACCTTTAGCTGTATAAGACAATCCAAATTTTCTATGTTATTGTAAATGGTATCATTTTTTCATAATTTTCTACTATTAGATCACTCTCACCCTATATATATATTATATTTATGGATTATATATAAATATGTTTATTGTTCAAATTTTCAAACGTTAATCAAATACTTTCCATTCATCCATTCAAGTTCAAATACATTTTTTAAACTTGTAGTGGATGTCACTTGAGGTTAATACAGGTTTTACAAATATTATTTCATTAATTAAATTAAAAATGAATAAATAGTAAAAAACAAAAATAATAGTCCAACAGTATACATAGAATTTAAAATTGTTCGTTGTGTCCCTGTAATGCAATGGATAGCGCGTTGAACTTCCAAGGTCCGTAGGCCATGGGTTCGAATCCCACCTGGGATGGCCAAGTTTCTGAGAATGTAATTTCTTTACTATACTATTTATTAGAATAATTAAATTTAATTTAATGAATAAATAGTAACAAACGAAAGAAATTCCAACATCATAAATAAAAAGGAAATATACAAGGAAAATCACTTTCTATTTTGTCACTTAATATTGTTATTCTGTCGTACATATATATACATATTTATATTAATTGTAACTATTTAATAAAAAGTACCTAAAATAAAAATTTTCTTTATTGACCTAAGTAGGCATTGGCTTGTTTTTTATGTTACTTGTTTAATTTTGTTTGTTATTTTTAAACAAATGCCCTAACCTTTAAAAATTCATAGCAAAATGATGCATAGAACAATTCCCTTTGTAGTATTATTATGACTAACATAAGTCAGTATTTCCTTACTGTTTATATTAATATATGTTCATCTGTTACATAAAAATATATATGGCAGTAATTTTGTTAGTTTAAGAAAGATTTTTTTAAACAAATTTTTTTAAAAAAATTAAATATTTAATTTCACTAATTTTAAGCAACCACTGCCAAATGCTGAGTTTCGTTTAAAAAAAATCTAATTCAATATTTTAAAAATAAATAAGCTATTTGTATAATCTTAAATTATTGCTTTCCTAAACATACTTAGTAGTATTTGCTATTTTCTCTAATATAATAATAATTGTATATACATGCAATAGTTGAAGGTAAAGGAAGCTAAATTTTCAATACAACTGCAAATTTTGCATGCACCGCAGATATCAATTTTTATTTTTAGTAAGGGTAACTAAAACGTAGAAATGAACTGTTTTCTTCTCTTAAAATTGTGAGTGGAATTTATCAGAGTGCATACCTTTGAATATGTTCCTCAAAAATTTCTCCATCAAATTAATGAGAATGGAATGACTAAGATTTCAATAAGGACTAATAAAGTTTCATACATGTTTACATATATATATATATAGAGAGAGAGAGAGAGACAGAGAGAGATATATATAATTAAACTTGCAAATATTCTTGTTTTTGAAATCTAGTTGTTGCCGTTCATCAAGCAAAAGAACAAGGTTTATTTCTGTTGCATAATTTTATTTCTAGCAAACACACAGCGAGGCGCGTGCATCATAACCTGGACAGCACACACAGGAACATACAAAATGGGATCGCACCCAAATTGCTGCAGATTGACTAAATTAATTATGTTAATTCATTTAAATAATCATTATTTATTATGGCATAACTTTATAAATTTAACCAATGCCGTTAAATTTTTTAAAAAAATATTCGGTGTGCATTCCGCTTTTTTTCTTGTTGCAATTGTTCAATAGAAATTTTTGTATTATCAGTGGAATGAATTAACTTATAAGGAAATGTGAAAAAAATGACTTCTTTTTAATAAAGCAATTTGCCCTTTAAATTATGAAACTGTAGCTCAATTACAATTATTTTTAGAATAAGTTTTCTCTTATAATGATCTGGAATGTGCAAGTGATAACTTTTAATTTTTCAAGATATTTATGAGTTAATTTACATTTTAAGAGGGCATAGTACCTTTAAACGGCAAAATAATCCATTTTTCAAAAATATTTTTAAAAATTAATACAGACTGTTAGGAGCATTTTAAAACAAACCGCGTCAAAATCGGACCAAAAGTACGGCAATAGCAACAAAAATGTCAAACGTCAGCACTGGATTGTCCATTTAAGTCCACTGTAAACAAACCATGTTCGTTAGTTTCGGTTTTGAAATCGATGGTGTTATTGAAATTATTTTCTCCCCAGTTGTTGCTTATTTTTAATTTTATCTATTTTTAATGAGAGAAGGAAGTTTGCAACTCAACACTGCCCTAGTTCGAAGTATTGCTTGTTTACATTTGTATTTCATACTGTTTACTGCTGCTTTATTGAGTGTTATCTCGTTATTCTCGTAATTCGTAAGCTTTTTTAAAGTTTTGTTGATTGAAGTTTTTTTTTTTTGCATCTTTTAATTAGTAAAAAATGTCTAGTAAAGCTCAACGTAGAGGCAGTGACTATCGCCGAAAACGAAAGCGTTCATGCGAATCAATACACTCGAAATGTATCAGATACGCTTGCTGTTGACTGCATATTCGCTTCCGCTAAGAAATTGTGCAAAGAAAATTATCTTGACAAGGAAGTAAGAAATTCCAATCAATCTAATGGATATAGAATGATAAACATTTATATTTTATTATCTGAACTATCCAAATATTTAATATGTCCTAACTGCAATACTAAAGTAGTTCTAAAAGAAAGGATTTTGTATGGATTGATATCTGAGTTTTATGTTGAATGCTACTCATGCAGTACATTGACCACTTTTAAAAGTTCCTCGGTTATTGCTTCAAGTAAGGACTATGAAGTTAATACACGAATAACCTATGCTATGCGTACAGTAGGATTGGGTTTTTGTGGAATAAAGAATTTTTGCACAGCAATGGATTTGCCATCCCCAGTATCACAAAAGTCATATGGAAGGATAATGCGAAAAATAAATTTGGCCAATCGTGAAGTAGCAGACGACTCCATGAAAAATGCTGTGAAAGAAGAAGTATCAGCTTCTAGAAGTAATGAAATCTGTGTCAGTGGTGACGGTACGTGGAAAACACGTGGACACACTTCCCGTATTGGTGTTTGTAGTGTCAGTGGAGATGTTACAGGGAAAGTTATTGATGTTTCTGTTCTCTCTTCATATTGTAAAGGATGTGAAAAATGGCGAGGTCCAAAATCTGGACATTCATATGAAGAGTGGAAATTGAAACATCAACAACACTGTGTAAAAAACCATATTGGTTCTTCCAGTAAAATGGAAGTAGACGGGATGAAGGAAATATTTCAAAGATCGGTGCCACAACGAAATGCGAAATATATTAAGTATATCGGCGATGGGGACACAAAAACCTTCCCAGAGCTTCAAAGGACAGCACCATATTCTATCGAAAAAGTTAAATGTGTTGGCCACATACAAAAGCGTATGGGTGCTACACTGCGAAAATTAAAAACAATGAATCGTGGCAAAAAATTATCAGACGGTAAGAGTATCAGCGGTAAAAATCGTCTGACTGATAAGTTCATTGATACAATTACCACCTATTATGACAATGCTATTAGACAGAATAATAGCTCCGTTAGTGATATGCGTCATGCCATATGGGCAATTTATTGTCATTATAGCTCCACTGATGAGGAATCTATGCATCACTTCTGCTCAATTGGTGATACTTCGTGGTGCAAATATCAAAAGGCAGTTGCTACGAATAGTGTTTCTTTATTCAAACATAAAAATATTGTGCCAATTGCCGTAATGGATGAAATAAAGCCTATAATAGCAGAACTATCTGCACCAAAATTGCTGAAAAATGTGTGTGTGGGGGTAAAACACAAAACGCTAATGAGTCGTTCAACTCGACTGTTTGGAAGTACTGCCCCAAAACTTCTGTGTGTGGGGGGGGGGTCATCTAAAAATATTGTAGACATAGCAGTAAATGAGGCTATAGTGATGTTTAATGAGGAATGATGGGACGTATAAAGATAATGAAAGCTATTGGCTTTAAAATAGGACATTTTACTGTTACCTCTGCCTTTAAGGCCAATTATGCACGCATAAAAATGCCGAAATTAAATCAAAATCATATACATTAGAGGCCCGTAAGGCTAGCAGAATGAGAAAAAGCCACAAATGAGCATTTTTGCAGAACTAGAAAGTCCTACATATGAAGCAGGATCATTTTAAATATTATGTATTAAATTTTATTTGAAGTATTGAAATGTCATTCTTTAAACTTGATTTTCTCAGTTTCAATTTTTTACACTTTCCCGCAAGATTGTAAAAAGTTTTTACTCTAGAGCTACAAAATTGGCATGCATATTCTAGTCATAGATCTTAATTCTGTATGCCATAATTATGTTTTTTATGGTTTAATACATTTTGATTTGCAACTGTATAAAAATTGAAATTTTTAAAAAAAATTTTTTATGAATTTTTTAATTTTAAAAAATATTAAAAAAATATAAGATACTTTTCAATTAAGTGGTATACACAGAATAAAGGTTACATTTAAATTCAATGTAATGCAAAAATTGAGATTCTAAAGTGTATAATTTAAAAATTATCTTGCGGGAACAGGAGGTAAGTAATATACTTTTTTCACAATTTGGTATATATATTTATCTTCTTTTTAAAACTTTTTATTTATTAAAGAACAAAATTTCTCTAGTTTTCTTAAGGTTTATACATTGTTATAGATAATATATAAAATTCAGATCAAAATTAGCAAAATTTGGTAACTTATGATGAATCGTAACATGTATATGACAACGAACAATTTTTGTTCTCGCAAGGTACCATGCCCCCTTAACTTCATAAACAGGACTCTGGTTTGATATCACGGGTCAAGGCTCCAAGTTGTTGTTTATGTTTGCCTATATATAGATGGGCGATAACATTACAATATGATTACCTTTATATTTTTATCGTCTGGTGATGTGATTGTCATGTAGAATAACGTTTATGAATATTAACTTTTATTGTTTTTTCTCGCAGTAACTATTAATTTCAAACGATTTTAATTCGATTTTCTTAAAAATTTAACCATTTTCCTTGCATTTTAATTATTTTATTAATACAATATAAAAATACCGTTATTACATGTGTTAATATTCGTTATTCATAATAAGTGTTTATTGGTATATTTATTTATAAATATTATTAAACATGTTATTTATTTATAATTATTATTATGTTATGTATTTATAATTTTTATTTCGTTATTCATTTTTCTAATTGTTTTATTTATACATAAATATTATATTATATGAGTATACTCTTATATATAATTTTTATAATAATACATTACGGTGATTATTCTTTTTTTATAAATACTATTAAATTATATTTTACGGTATTTTTTATATAAAATAATTATTATTAAATCATTATCTATGAATATTATAAATAACTACTATTAAATTATATATATTACAAGATTATTATTATATACTGCATAATATTATTAGTAGTACATGTATTTTTTTGTTGTATTATATTGATATTCATTATTTATTGATTGATCTTGATTGTTCTCATTATCTTCGTATATTCTTCATTTGAAATATATTTCAATGTTTTTCAAAACAATTCTTTCAAATGAACTTCTTGTCGCTTTGTAACCGCTAGTCCGCCATCTTGGATTCCATTCCAGTGACAACAAATGGTGCTTGTGGAGGGATTTCTTTTTGCGCCATATCAGCGCTTGGAGAATTGCCCCGTGATATCAAACTAGTTCCCTAATTTTTTTCTCTAAAAAGCATTAATTTTTTATTATTTTTTTTTTCTGCTTCTTTTGTTATAATTCCTTCCAAAATATTCATGTTTGTTTTATGAAGTATATTTCTTACTGTGGGTTATTTTATGCTTAAAAAGATGAGATGATTACATGTTTAACATTATGTATCTTACTGTTTTTTTTCTCTTTTGAAACACTTTCATAAAGCTTATTTACTTAGGTTCCATACTAAGAGTAACAACAAAATGTTTAAAACGTAATGTAACTTATAATGAAATGTTTCATACCTCTAGAGATAAAAATAATCCATTATTTTAATTAATTGCTTAAAATTAATTACTTGCAAATTAAATAACAACTTTTATTTCAAAATTTTTAAGTAATTGAAGAAGCCCACGGCATTCAAAGAATTATTTGCTTCAAATATGAACCACAATAATACAAATCCTAGCCACAAAGTAGGATGAAAATAATAATACGCGGAATCAAACTCTCACACTCCAAAGTTACTTCCCTGCTAGTATCATCCTTATCTAGTAAACCACTATTTTTGACGAAAATATTTAATAACTGTCATTAGTTATACGAAACAGTTCTTTTTTAGATCTTATTTTAGTAAACTAGCAAGTAAGTTTTGTGTGTGATGATGGTTTTATATCAATTATTTATTACACATTCACAGTTCGAAAATTTAAGAGTTCGAAACTCGTCTAAAATTTAAAGAATTTAGAATGGGGAAAAAAACACGTTATCTGTTGGAAATATGAAACAAAGTTACTTTATACACTGGCCTCAAAAGTTAAGGTACAACATGTTTTTCGAAGCTCACCATAAAAAAATGGCAGTAACAATAAAAAGCATAGTTTACATGAATGATAATAACGAACTTTAAAAACATTAATGCAAAAACGATTGCTACCACTGTTATTTTATAGAAAAGAACGTATATTTATGAGTGAGAGAAAAATATGCAAATATCAAGCTTTCGTACTTTTGTGTGTAAGTTGTGTTGATTTTCAACAGTTGTTGGCAGTTTCGGTGACAATAGTCAATAGAGTTTAGAAAATGTCTCAGAGACGTCGTTTACCCAATTCGTTAAGGTGGCGGGCAGTTGGATGGATGGAATGGGATTGTCGCAGGCTGATGCTGCTAGACGTCTCAATGTGTCTCGTAGTGTTGTTCAGCGACTTTGGGATCAATACCAATCCGAAGATTCTGTGTCCAGAAGACCTGTTCCAGGCCGACCACGAGCTACAACACCTGCAGAAGACCGTTTTCTAGCTCTTTAGGCACGAAGGAGAAGAACCACTACTGTGCCGCAGCTCGTTGCAGACCACTTTCAAGCATCAGGAAGAAGAATCTCCGCTGCTACGGTGCGAAATCGTCTTCACAATGCAGGTCTGTATGCAAGAAGACCAGTTGTGTGCGTTCCCCTCAACGGACGACAGCGAAGGAACCGCTTATGCTGGGCAAGAGAACATGTTTCTTGGACGCAGCAACAATGGGCTTCTGTGCTGTTCACAGACGAGTCCAGATTTACAATGGAGAGTGATTCAGGGCGTCTACTGATCTGGAGGGAACAGCGCACTAGATACCATCAATCCAACACTGTTGAAAGACACAGTTATAGAGGTGGTGGAATCCTGGTTTGGGCAGGGATCTCGCTCGGTGGCCACACTGACCTGCATGTGTTCCATGGAGGAACCGTAACTGGTCTTAGATATCGGGATGAGATCCTTGATCCATATGTCCGCCCATATGCTGCTGCTATTGGTAACGACTTCATTCTGATGGATGATAATGGACGACCTCACCGAGCTGGGATTGTTGAAGAGTATCTGGAGGATCATGGTTTGGAACGAATGGAACGGCCAGCTAGATCTCCAGACCTGAATCCGATAGAACATCTTTGGGACTATCTTGGCAGAGAGGTTGCTGCTTTAAATCCTCCTCCAAGGTCGTTACATGAGCTGAAACAAGGCTTACTCTGTGTCTGGTCTTCGCTTCCTATTCCGGTGTCCGACAACTTAATAAACAGCATGGGAAATCGATGCCACCAATGCATTCAAGTTAGGGGTGGACACATTCCTTATTAGAACCCATTTTTTGTATTGTTTTTATGCCATTTTACCACATAACACTGTGATGTGCTGTTTTCTCCAAGAATGGACTTTTCCGCAGAGATTGCTTTTTTTGTTATAAATCGTTTTTGCAATACACTTATACAAATTTCTATGACGCATTCAATAAAAACTATTTAATGCACATATCCTCCAAATTTTTTGTTTCTACATTCATTCATTTGTAAATTAGACACAAAAACCCGGTTGTACCTTAACTTTTTGAGGCCAGTGTAGTTAAATACATATGGTGTTAAATTTTTAAAATTTAATTGAAACTTGGTGAATATGAATTTTAAAAAACGCATGCGCGGTTGCACATTATATGTTTATTTTCAGTGTTTTCAAATATAATGTAATACGGTGTGTGTATTCCATATTTCGAACAGGAAAGACATGGATTGAATAGTATCAATTGGTGACGTTTTAATTGCACTTAAGGGTAAACTTTCAAAACAGTTCAATTTTCAATAACTCTTCTAAATGTTGACAATAGTATTTCTAATGAAAAATTAATAAAATGTCAGTTATTTTCAAAAGCGAAATGCTTCTTCTTATTGATATGTTTATAAAATATACGAGGGTGAGTCGGAAAGTAAGTTTTCCCTGTTGACTGTGATCGGAGTTGCGTATGAAAATCAAAACATGGAATGAGACATTAAAGATAAAACATAACTTTATTTTTCCACTTAAGTACCAAGTACATTGAGACATTTGTCACACCACTTGATATACTTCAAAATGCTCCCCCTCTCTAAGAAAAATCCAGGGTTTTGCATACGGAAGAAGCGTTTAATGGCTTGTTTGACTTCGGCATTACTTCCATAGCGACTTCCGGCGAAATTCTTCAATGCCGGCAATAAATGAAAGCTACTTTGTGTGAGATCAGATATGTATGACGGATTGGGTAGGCACTCCAAAACAAGAGTTGCAATATGGTTTTGAGATGCCGTCACTGAGTGTGGTCTCACAATGTCATCCAACAACAGAACGCCGCATCTGAAAAACGCAGGTCACTTTTTCCGAATGGCCTCTTTCGATTTCGACAGGGTGCATCATTACCGAATGACATTGATGGTTCCAATCTCCAACCAGTCGAGCAACAAACTCCTGCCGTGTCCCAGAAAACTGTGAGGAGTCCTTTACCTAAAGGCGGAGTTGTTTCGAACTTATTTCGGACAGGTGAGGACGGACTTTTCCTCTCCATCGATGTGACTTTCACTTCGGGAATAAATTGGTGGACTCACGACTCATCCCTCTTCACAATCCAAAACAGAAAAAACCATTGCTATCCTCATGGTGACGCACGAGATTTTCCAGGCTAACCACATGCGTTGTTCCATGTGTGTTGGGGTCAGTTGTCAGGGCACCTATCTTGCTGACACTTTTCTTGTACCCAAAAATGTCATTGATATTCATTTGAGGAAGGTGGATGACATGACTAAAGCAAACTAGCATATCTCCATCGATGGAGTAGCGAAAAAACTTGGACATGAGTGAGCCCAAAAGTGGCAAAGTCCTGAATTTTCTTGGAGTGCTTTTTAAAGCCTACCAAGCGGTATAACAAATGCCCCAATGTATATACTTTGTACTTAAGGAGAAAAATAAAATTATATCTTATCTTTAATGTCTCATTCTACGTTTTGACATTTATGCACAACTCTGGCCACAGTCGACAGGAGGGGAAATTTACTTTCCGACTCAACCTCGTATTAAACTGTTTTATCGTAAAAATATGAGAAGTACAGAATAATTAAACAGAATATATTTTCAATGTGCTTTGCCAAAGAAAAATCAAATGTTAAGAATTAATTTATAGCATGCTAATAAAATCAATGTCAAGTTTATTTTAAGTTAAAAAAAAGTTGTAATTAAAAAAATTGTTTCCCAAAAGTAATTTCACATGAGGATTGCCTATTTTTATTTTTATAACGACAAATATGTATATATACATACAATATGTACTACATACATAATAAACTACAAAAACTTTCAAAACAAGAGAGATTTAATTGATAACTATAACATTAATCACGACAAACAAAGCAGTTTAATTACATTTCTCCCGCATCGTAATTGATATCTCTATTTCCTTCGCTACAGAAGTGTTAAAACCACAAAATATCCAATTAGGAAATGGAAAATTTTCTAGCAGAAACATTTAATTATTTTGTCTTCCGAAATGAGTTATTACCAAAGTGAGGAAACGAAATTATTAATCTACCTTCAATGCAATTAAATAGAATAAGTATTTGATACTTCACGAGATTTCTTTATATTTTAGTATAAAATACCAATTTAATAAATAGTCATAAAAACGATTAGTAAATATTATTTAATAAACTTTCATCACACAAATAATATTTGCGATGAAAATACCAAGTTTCTTTACGAATAAAAATGAAGGATACAATTTATCTAATCATGCAAATGAATTAAATTAGAATATTTCCTTAAAATTAATTTTAAAAGTAAAATTTTTTTCTAAAGTTGAAAAATATATGAATGATTTAACTATTCAGAGATTCTGATTATTTAGTAGAGGATTCCTTATTAAAAGATGATTTTATTGGCATTCTGACATAAATTTATAAAAAGCATTGTTTCAATTAGGAAAATTAAATGTATTATTTTTACTTTCCCTAACGGAATTAGAAAATTAAAACCAACTAATTAATTTTAATTTAATTTTTCCATTTAGGTATAAATTAAATAATTTATTGATTATCTTTATTCTTAATTTGATTATTTAAATCATGGGATTAAATCAGGGTTGTTACTTTCTACTTCTCTTAAGAATTATCTTCTTCAAATAGTTAATGTACTTTTGATGTTCAATCAGATCATTTCACATTTTATTAATTATATATATATATATATATATATATTCTGAAAATTTCTATTGATTAACATTTTAAATGATTTCAATGTGAAGTTATGCCTAAAGATTTCAGCTATAAAAACTGTAGAAGTTCCAGTTTTAAGAAAATGAAAAAATACAAGTAATGGTCACAGTTAAACTTTAATATTACTCTATAAAAACATAAAAAAGGTAAAAATTAACCAAGTTTTTATTTAAAAACCCTTAGTTGCATTATGAGTACTGCTGTACTTAATTAACATTTTTTACTTCATTTCAGGTACAAAAGACACTTATAATAATCTTATAATTAAAAAGCTGCATCCATTTTCTTCGGAGTTTTCTGAAAGTTTCTTTAATTTAAATTTGGTAGTTCTCTCTCTCTATATATTTTTTTGTGTAATTTATACTCTTTAAAAATATTTCAAAACATTTCAGAATGTTCTTTCAGAACTTCAGTATTTTAAGGATTTTTTAAAACCAGTCGGTCAAATTATTAAATCTTTAGACCAAAGTTCTCAAACTGTGTGACAACTCTACGAGGGGGGCGCGAGCATATTGAAAAGTCGAAAAAAAAGTTTATTTTAAAAAATTATTAATGCACTGAAAGTAAACAAACAAAATACATTCTGGAATAATACAAATAAAATACACATTTACATAGATATATTATTTTATAAATGTATCAGTACTACACAATGTATTTCATAACTCAATTAATAATACAAAGTTAAGAACAAGTTTATTAATGATCATTGGCCCCATGGAGGTTGACATGTATATAATTAAAAACAAAAAAATAACACTTATCTTGATAATTTTATACGGTTTATAATTTATCTCTTAACTGACGATTATTCTCTTCCCAATACCAAACGTTTTCCACGTAGAAGTGTATATGGAATGTACTGAGGAGGAGGGGGGATAAAGAGCGCGTACGTGATGTATTAAGGGAGGGAGGAATAAAGCAAAAAAAATTTCTGAAATAAGTAAATCCATTGCAAACATTGCCAACGTCCTTTTATTGCATTCCAAAGCCTTCGAAATAATTTTGTGGACAGCATTACACAGAAAAGATCGTACTTCAGAAAAACGTATACATACGTATGGGGAAAAAATGCTTTGGCTTAGCGAGACGTTTATATACACCAGAGGTGCTTAAAAGGTTAAAGTCGTATCGTAGTTTTAGCATCAAAGTATAGTATTATTGAGTTAAATACATTATCATTGTATGAGGGGGGACACGATTAAATTATGATTGAGTATTGGGTCGCAAATATTGCAACTTTTAGAAGCACTGATCTATAGTCACAGAAAACTTTCTCTCTTTCTCTATATTGACAATGTTAAATTGGCTGCTTTCGATGTATCTTTTCTCAAAATCTGTTATATGTACATTCGTGAAATTTTAACAGAATTAAAGTACACCTTTCTCATTATACTGAAATGAGATTTTAACTAATTTTGAATTCTTTAGTAATTTTGAAAATATTTTATCAAACAATGCGATATTTGAACCATTTTTTACATAAAAATTATATAAAAAATAATTTTTGAGTTTTTTTAAAAAGCTTATTTCAGTATATATTAACTATCATTATAAATATATCATACAAAAATTACATATCTGTGAACAGTAGTTTCTGATATAAAAGGTACATCGAACATTCAAATTTACATTTTAAGATAAATTGATTTTAATGTGTACAGTGAAGTTTTTAATCGGCTAGTAAATAAAAAAAAATTAAAAGGCTCAATTTACAACAAAAGATACATGTTTTGGTTTATTTCACAAGTTCATCTTTTAGGCAGAAACAAAGTACTTTGTTTGCATTTTTCGCCATTCAAATGGGAGTGGCCCGGTTTCTAATATTACTTAAGGTATCATACTACGTTCGGTACCGGGATTTTAAAAAAGCGTATAAATGCATAATTTCCATGATATTTAGCGTAACTCATATTATATAATACATGCATAAAATTGTTTCAAGGAAGCTAAGACAAAAAAATATTTAAATACATTATTTTGGCAAAAAATTAACTTGCAATAACCTTTTTCAAAACGTTCTTTTTTTATAAATAATGCTTTTATAATAATAATATTTTGCTTAGAGAAAGTAAAGACTTCTCTCCAGAGAGTCTCAACTAGGATTTTTGAAAAATTCACATTATTTTCAGAGTTATCGCCGATTGAAATATTTATCGGCATTTTTTTCTTGCAATTTCTCCCCTCTGTTGTGTAAAATATGGATAAATCCATTTCTAAGTTATGTGTTTCAAAAATTCTAGTTGAGCCTCTCTACAGAGATCTGAGCTATATACAGGCAAAATATTATTATAATAGAAGCATTTTTCATAAAAGGAGACCGTTTTGAAAATTTGTCATTCTATGTTCATTTTTGTCAAAATATTTTACTTAAATAACTTTTTATTGTAATAATATTTTTAAAATTACTTTATATACGTTTTCTAATCTAAGTGACACTAAATATCATAAATATTATCCATTTATACGCTTTTGTAAAATCACGGTAGCGAACGTAGTTGTATACCTTAAAAATAGGCTTTAAAAGTTTCCAATTACCCTATAGGTGAAATAAAAGTACCTTTAGAAAGTTTAAAATCTATATAATTTAAAAACGTAAAATTTACAAATTGTCAAAAAATCAAGATATCAGCTTTCCGGCTGCCCTTAACTAACATTTGCATTAGATTTAATTCAAGTCAACTCTACATAAAGTAGTTTTTAAACTAAAATAACAGTTAAAGAACAATTTCCCAAGATAATTAGTAGAAGTTCCGTGGATAGAACTCGTAACACAGTGATTGAAAGCTTTTGCTTTATGTGAGTGGCTAGAATCTAGTGCATAAAATGTCTATGGGAATTAAATCGTTCATGAAATATAAAAATTAACCTTTTGAGTATGTTAGAATGCATGTTATTTCTATATTTAAGACTATACATAAGAATCTAAATTTTAACCTTTTTTTTCACCGAAAAAGACTAACATTAATATAAATTTGTAGAATTAGGAACATTTTCCCTTTTCACTCACATGCATTTTAATACTAAACTTAAGAAAAATAAAGGATCCGAATTTTTTCAAGGAATAAACAAAGTTACAAATACAGTTCGTTATAAAAGACAAGCATATAAAAAATGTTATACGGAACAAAAACAGATTCTTCCGAACAAAAATGAGTACTATAATTAAATCGTCCGTTATATAACAAGGAATGACCTAAAGCGACAGTAAATTGTTCTTTATATAAAAAGGAAAGTAACTAAAACGACATTTAATATAAGAATTTTTTTCCAATCTGGAAAAGTATTCTAAGTTTGAATTTTATTTCGTACGCTTACGTGATGCTTGACTTATATAGGATTGAGATTGGGAAGTCTCGATCGTCACAGACGGAATTAACAATAATTTGGAATAATGGTTTTGATTATTTTTTTATCTCTTTCGAACCCCATCCTCTTTTATAATGAATGTTTCCTAGGAGATATTGCCATTAATATGGTTTTTAAGTATGCAAATATTCCTTTTAAATTTATGGAAGTTTTCGAAACATTCGTTGATGTAGTCCAAATCTAAAAATAAAGATGTTGAAAGAAAAATTTACTAGCCCAGTGTTTCTCAAACTGTTGGGCGCGCCCCCTAGGGGGCACAAGCATATAAAAAAGTCGGTAATAAAAGATTATTTTAAAAAGTTATAGGAATTTATTAAAGGAGACAAAACAAAGTACATTCTGGCATAGGAAAAATACACGTTGCTCTTTTATTGCTATTTGTTCCAATTTAAAAATCAGAAAAGAACAGCAACATAATACGTTTCATCTTACTTAAAAGTATAAATTATTCTTACTTAAAAGTAACAATAACTTACTTAAAATACATACGAGGCATATCCAGAAACTAAGTTCCGTTTCTATTTATATCCGCTCCAGCGCAGCGATCGCAGTTCCGCGCATGCCCGACAGACGCTCAGTATCAAGGAGAAGAAGCATGCGTCATTTTTAGATCACTGTCAGCCACGTACGTTCTGTTGTGCTTGTTTACAATGTCGGTGTTGATTGAAAATCCCGCTGCGTGCGAAATCAGATGTGTAATTCGTTTTCTGAATGCTAAGAAAGTGAAACCAGTGTAATTCGTTTTCTGAATGCTAAGAAAATGAAACCAATCGAAATTTATCGGCAAATTTGTGAATTTACGGACAAACCCTCCTACGAGGATTTGGCTGGGACGTGTTTGGTCATCCTTCGTACAGCCCTGACCTCACTCCTAGCGATTTTCATCTTTTCTTACATCTCAAGTCTTTCCTTGCCGGTAAACACTTCAACAATGACAAAGAGCTGAAAGAAAATGTTTCCAGCTGGTTGAAGACACAGGCGGCAACCTTCTATGAAGAAGGCATAGAAAAACTTGTGCCACGATATGACACATGCCTGCAAAATTTCGGCAGTTATGTGGAAAGGTAGTTTAAGAGTTTTACATTTTTGTCCAATAAATGTTTTTGCTGTATCTGTATACAATTCATTTTTATTAACAAACGGAACTTAATTTCTGGATATACCTCGTATTATTAGAAAGTAACACATATACAAAATTTAATACTTATCTTGATAATTTGAGTTGTTTATATTTAAAATAGTGATGTAGTTTTAGCGTGAAAGTACATTATTATTGTATTCAATACATTGTTATTGTATGGGGGGCGCGATGAAAATTATGATTGAAAACTGGGTCGCAAGTATTGAACTTTGAGAAGCACTGTGTACTGGCCCACAAAAATAACAATAGTATAACCTGCTCTGATACAATATTACAATGAAATAATATCTTCAGTTCTAACTGAGAAACTTTTACAAATACCGTGGAATATTTACTCAATAGAAACATTTGCAATATAACTTTATTTTTTTCCTTGCAATTTGTGACGAATCTATACGGAACTTTATCACTAACCTTCTGAACCGACCTTTTTAGGGAAATTTAATTCCCTACCTATTTCCAATCAACTCCAAAGAGCGGACAGGATTCCTTGTTATGTAGATAAGATTCAGTATTTAAGTCAAACGAAATAGTAAAGTTAGAGCAGTAGGAGATAGATATTGAAATATAGAGTTATAGTGATTTTGAATTGAAATATTGTTGTTGAAGATAAATTAACCTCATGAAGAATTGAGATTCCGAGTGGTAATTATTATTTTGAATTTAAAGTCTCACTCAAGTTTTAAGAGTCAGATTAAAGTTAAATGTTCAATAAGAACATTATTAAATATAATTCTGGGATCTCTTGTCGTGGTAATTTCTGTGTGATCGTTATTTAATAAATTAATTAATTAGATCATTAATTAATTGAGTTAATTTAAAAGATATTATCTTTAAAACCTCATAGTATTTTTAAAATTACTGTTAATAAGTTTATTTGATTCTATTTGGGAAAGATAACCAAATAAAGAAAGTTATTTATAAAAATGGCTACTGGTTCTTTTATGACTCATAATTATTCTAGTTCTCAAAGTGAGGTTCCTAGAGACCTTCACAAATTCTACACAAATAATCACTAAAGGATTTAAAATAGCAAGCATTGTGAGGTTTTATTTAAACCTCTTGATATTTATGGATTTATATATATATATATATATATATATATATATATATATATATATATTATATAATTTATAATTCATTTTATATGACTCATGGTAAACTGAACAGTGAAAAAATAGGGTGTTCCAGAATTCATTCAAAAATAATCTTCAAAAAGAATTCACACAGGTTTATAATTAAAAATTGCAAATTTTTTATCATTTCGTCAAGTGAACAGTATAGGGTTGCATTTGTAATAGTATATTGGATATAGCTATGATTTTGCTGGCAACATAACACTTAGTTGAAACTTTCCATGACCGTTTTGCATAAATTTGGCTGCATTTATTTGATACAGGACTAAGTCTTCTTCTTTGAGGCATGAACTGTCTTGACAAGAACCTTTCAGATTTGAACTCCTCCAACAAAAAGCCTAACGCTGTTGAAGCAAATGATCTAGACGACCAATTCTGATCACAAAAACGAGAAATTACACGACCCGGAGTTTTTAAAATATTGCTTAACAAGGAAAATTCATTGTTCTCTCCTATAATGTTCCATTTTTAAACAGTTAACTGTGATTGATGAGTATACTAGGCATGCGTAAAAAGTAGTGACCATTGGTTATTTAAATTAAAATTTTTGCGAAAAACAAAACATCTTTTCAAATTTTAAGATATTTAAAATATTTTGAAGCCAAGCCAAAGTAAATAAAAATATTAAAAATTTAAGACAAATTCATGTTCCTCCGTATGCACCGGCTGAAACAGCGTATAAGTTCGTTATTTATGTGCTATCATACTGTTTTTTTAGATGTTAGCCTAAAAGTGGCAAAGGCAAAATTCGGAAGGTGGATAATTTTTACCAATTTTTTTTTAATAATTTTTTTTTACCTTTATATAAATTTAACTTTTCTTCCATTTATAAAGTAAAATGTATGTAATATATGTTTCTGTTAACCAACCAATCAACCAAGTAAATAAATAAGTATTAGTAATAAAAAAAATATCAATTTTATAAAATAAGATCATTTTTTGATTCAATGTTTTCATAGTGACTCTTACTCTGTGATTGACGAATATACTCGTCATTACTCAATTTTCGTGACACACATGGTAGCAAGCTTTCTCAAATGTTGGCACCACAGTTAACTGGTTGAAAAGCCTGGTCCATCAGCTGCCACGTGGTCTTTTTTTTATTTTGTTGGCAACATTTTACTACAAAAATTGTGCTGAATTCAAATCTAGTATGAATTTCGAGACACCCTTTGTTTCATTTATTAGTTATCATAAAATATTAAAATGTATTGTTTCTAAATAAAAATTCTTCTTCTCTTCCAAGATTTTATTTCAGATCTTTTTATTCGTATTAATCCTCGTGATATAGTTATGCAAAATACAATGAAAATTGCGAGTTTTGAATTAACCGACATATTTTACTGCACGCCTTTTGAGCAAAAATCTTTAATTAAGAAACAATTGAAAAAAACGCAACAAATAGAAAATATAAACGTGGAAATGAGATTTAACTAATATTCTTTCCACATTTGAAAGAAAATAATAAAAATAAATTGAAAAAATTTTTATTTATATTAATTATAATTTTAAGATGAACCATTTTTCTGCACTAATAGCTGTTAAAAAAACGTTTTGCTTCGTTGTAATGCGACGCCTGTTTAACTTAAGTTAAATTGATTAATTTATTTCGTTAGATCCATTTTAAATAAAACCCGGTTCTAAATTTCAGTTGGCGTCACACTATAGCTTAAGTTTAAACATTAGATCTTTTAAAGACAAATAAAACAGGACACTAAATTAAAAAGGCCGTTCTTTATATAATAATTAATTTATTTAAAGTTATAAGATTGAAATTATGTTAAAAATTCTAAAAGATATTCATCATTACTTAACTGAATAGTTTCGGAGAGAGAGGAATCATGATGTTGGCGTCCGGAGAGTCCCAACCGCGATCACCGTCAAATAGGGTCGTGTCAGACCAAAATCGGTGATAAAAATTGTGTCAGAGAGTGTCTCACAATTCGTCGTGCATGCGCTTATATTTCGCGGCGGTTTTCTTGTGTATTCTGGAGCGGATTCTTTACCGAAACTCAATCAGCTTTTCTGATTGGTCTGGAGTCAGCGGAAGGGATATCCTCTCCCGGTCAATGACATCCCCCAAACGCGGGAAATTCCCAAAAACATCCCAAACCATGATGTATTTATGGGTACATTGCCTTCTTCCAGGCGTGGGAAACGCGTCACCCTTTTCGGTGGGGTAAGAGACGCACCCAACGAATTCCTTTCGTTGTAAACAACAACAGGGCAGATATAAAAATTACAGTTGTAATCCCTAGGGACCGGCGGCCCCCATCACTCCTCCCCTCTCAGATTAACAAAACTAAAATGAATGAAAAACAAAAATTTCAGTAAGTAAACGAAATACATAAGTGGCCTAACGTCGGCAAATGTCTATTCACAGACTCCTGTTCACGATCAGCTGTCCACGTCTTGATGGTAGAGAAACAAATCTTCTGGGGCTTCGTAATCTTACTGAAGTCGTTCGTGGTCTTGTGCTGTTTGAATCCCGCTCCATCATCGTTTAGATCTTCCTAAAGGAATCTGCTAAACTGCTAAAAAAAACTTTGTCTCTCAGGGAAACCATATTAGTAATGAAAAAACAGTTATGAGAAAAAAAAATAAAACTTGGCCCTTTTTGACTGCCGTCGAAGATTCCAAGCACTAACCTCCAACTCCTCTCACCGCTCATAAAATAAAAATAAGAATGTTAAAAAAATACAATCAGTTTCTGAAGTTCCTACCCAATTCCGTGAGGGAAAACCAAATTAACTATCAACAACTATAATGACGTTAATGTACGAAGAGGAGAAAAACAATTCACTGAATGGATCACCCAAACAATTCACAAAGACATCAGACACAGACTGACAAATAGAAATAATTAAACAATCACAAAGAATCGTGTGCCACTAAATAATAAAAAAATATTAGACAAATAACACGTAACAATGCAAATTTAACGTATCTAACAACTGCGCAACTCACAAAAACAACACTTAGGAGTACTGAACAAAATACATTGATAAGAAATAAACGCCAGTGAAAACATTTACATACAATTCAAGCGTGGCACCCAGAAACAGACACCTCAAAATCGTTTAACATCGAAATCTTGACACGACTAATGTGAAGTGAATGTCCCAGACCACCAAAAAAATACTAGCAGAACTCTTCACATACTCAAAGCATAAGAAATTTCAATGGTTCACTAAGAGCATTGATAACAATATTTAATGAAAATAATTAAGTAAAAGTAAAAAAAAAATTAGAGATTGAAACGATGGGTGTGCATAAGTGGAGAAAAAAAAAATTGTAACTTCGTAGAATGCTTAATAGCCTAAGAAATTAAAAAAATTCACTACAAGCATTGGTTACAAATGAAAGTTTAAAAAAAAATTAACGTAATTAATTAAGATTTGCAAATTAAAATTCTATAAATTAACGAATCGTATAAATGATAAAAAAATTATAACCTGTAAGAATGCTGAGTAGCCTAAGGAATTTTTTTAAAAAAAACTTCACTACGAGCATTGGTTACAAATGAAATTACGAAAAAATATTACTGTAATTAAATTTAGAATTGCAAACTATGAGTGCGCATGTGATCAGTATGCACCCCCACTGTTTACAAATGCAACACAAAAAAATACATGCCATTTCCTTGCGCAAACGATTTGCTGCATGCCGCAAACGCCAGCACAAGAGACAGAATGAAATTAAGATAAAAAAAAAAAAAAAAATGCAAATCCGATTGTAAAAAAAAATAACTATATCGATTAATATTGTTTAAAATAAATTTAAGGAGAAAAAAAAAAAATTTCTTCCACATTCAATACATTTGAATTTCCATTTGAGAAATGAATTCAGAAATCACAAGTGCAGTTGAAAATTTCAGAAAAAAAAAATTAAAAACATAAAATTGATATGCAACCCAAGTCATATGAGGCGATACATACAGAGTAAAGTAATTTAACTAAAAGAAAATTATTGCAAGTGTTACACAAAATTAAACATAGTTTCCAATATATAAAAAATATCGCTTAACTAATGAACATAACTTTTAACAATCCTCGTAATACAATGTATCCACAAGTCCAAATAATATAAAACTCAAAATGTTTCACTATACGCGCAACAAATATACAAACACGAAAAAAAAAAAAAAAAACAAGATCCTCTATTTACAATAATACCGCTAACTCAATTCAACGAAAATCCTCTAATCAATAACTCAAATACAATTCTATAACAAAAACCCAAAATTCTCAGTAACCTTAAATGATTCCTCGATAATCCAAAATTGCCTTTTACCTCAGATCGTTCACATCTTATGCCTCAACAACACTAACTAAACTTATCTGCACCTTCCAAATAATCGATTGCTCCACAATACCATTAACTAAAACCATCTATGCTCATCAACTTATTTACACAAGATCTCATATACTCAATAACACTAACTAAACTTATCTGCAACTTAAAAATAATCAATTGACTTCTCCACAATACCATTAACTAAAACCATCTATGCTCATCAATTTATTTACAAAAATCTCACATAAACCTCAACTAACACCTAACCAGACTTATCTTTAATTCAACTTTCTATGTTCATCAACTTAATAATTAATCGACTTCCTAAATACCTCAAAAAGATTTCTAAATGTACCACTTAATCATTAAAACCGTCTTTGTTCATCAACTTATTTACAAAAATCTCACATAATCCTCAACCCGAACTTTCCTAAATACATCTCAAAATATTCCTAAATGCACCACACAATCATTAATTGAACTTATCTATGTTCATCAACTTATTTACTCGGAACTGTACCAAATCGTTAACTCAAATTACCCTATCTACATCAAAACAACTTCCTCAATTATACCGTATAATTATATCAACTCAATTTCCCTTGCCCAAAATCCTAAAATCAAAACATCCTTCAGTACATCAAACAGTTTTATCAAATAAACCATGACTTTCTTTTCAATTCAATTATCCATTTCCATAAAAAAACAACTATCGAATAAACGTACACTTTGAACACAAACTTAACTATCTCAATAAAAAAAAAAAAAAAAAATTTCCCAATTATTCAACAAATTCATCAGTGCAAACTTTTTATCTCTCCTTCAAATAACTTTCTTAAATATTCTATGAAATCCCTAACTCAAACTTATCTAACTCCTTACAAGTAGTGAAACAACAAAAAAAAAAAAAATTCACACCCAATCCTATTCCAACAGTTTCAAATTCTCATAGCAACAACGCCAATCCTCTTCCAACATTTTCATCCTACAACAACGTAAAAAACAGGAAACCAAGGGGGGAAGGAAAAACACCATTTGGAAAAACCCTTTGGAAAAATTTTGCTTAGTCTCTTCCCTCTGTCGCGACAGCAGTGGGGGGGGGCGAGGGGAAAACCCCTCCTAAGGCGGCAAGAATCCGACATCCAAAAATTCCACCCCTGAACTGATGCTGCCCGCGGGGAGGAGTCCCTGCGAAAAAGGAGTAACCAAGAAACAGAATGTCCAATCAACAAACAGTATTCGCCCTTGACCGGATGGCATGCGGGAGGGGGGATTACGGACGAAAAAGGTGCGGACAAAAGCTCTCCCCACGTTTTCGAAACGAATGGACGAAACATTTTCAACACCATTAGCTGACCAACAACAAAAAAAAAAATTACCAAATAACAAGCAGAACTGCGTATTAAAATCCAGAACAAAAAAATTGAATCAACATCAACACTCGGCTAAATAATCTACCCACGCGATAACATAAATCAACACATGTAAGCCTAGCATCAACGACAAAAAAAAATTACCATTTTGATAGACCAAACGTTAAAATTCCTAGTAAGTTTAGCACACAAGCGAGACACAATTATTGACTGCAAATTAATTTAACAACCACAATTAATCTAAACCAACGGAAATACTATCTCGACAAACAAAACCTTCAATTCCTAGTAAAGTTTAGCACACAAGCGAGACACAATGATTGACTGCACATTAATTTAACAACCACAATTAATCTAAACCCCTGACTAAACAACACAAAAAAAAAATTCCAAATCTATAGCAAAACAACCAACACAAAAATTAATTGAGCATTGAAACACAAGAAAATTTTAAGTCAAAGTTAGCAATCATCTCACATAAAAAAACAACATGCGCGAGAAAAAAAAATTATTAAAGTTTCAACCTAATTTCTTATAGAAAATATTCAAACAACCATCTCTATCCATATCTTAACAAGCATAAATTCCAATGTTATCATCATTTAGTAATACACAACCACTTAAAATTAATACACCAACAAAATTTAGCAATAAATTAATTCTAACAAAATGCCGTTACCAAAAAAAAAAAAAAAAATTAATCTTCTATGCAAAATCAAATTTAACCAGAAAGTACACAGTTATACACAATCAAATCAGCATAAACTAAGTTATTCAATAAAAGAACCTTTTGTATGAAAAAAATTAAAATTACTAGATAATAATAACAACACAAATTATGTAATAGATGAGAAAAAAAATTTCAAATATGTATGTATCGTAACAACATTCAAATTTCATGACAGGTGTCCAGAGACCCCAAAATTTGACTTTTGTCGCAAACATAAATTAAAGCTTAAAATTAATAAAATTAAAAATTGACGTACGTACATGATTATCATTGAATAACACTTGCATTACACAAAATTTATTTAATATATTGCACAAAACACACAACATAAAAATATTTTATCTAGAGTTAAAATTGATATTAACCACAAACAACACTATGTCATTTAAGCATAAAATCAAGACATAAAACAAACTGCATAAAAAAAATTTAACTGGAATTCATTAAATAACAGGAAATCATTAAATAAATGAGTACAAAATTTGATATAACAAAAAAAAAACATAAAACATAACATGAAACAAGGTGCAAGTATGAGACAGGTACCATTCAATGCGTGCTCTCGAAAGTGACGAAGCGTAAAATTGTAAAAAAAATCAAGTCTCCCTCAAATATTTTAGCGCGGAAATGTATTAACGAGCCGAATTACCTGCACGAGCCCTTAAATTATACCGTGGACCTGGAACAATACCCTTAACCTCCGTCTCGTCTGGTTGTAAATCACCCAAATTTTTCAAATGCAAATATGAAAATCTCTTAATAAATGGAATCATCCGATTGACATGCGTGTTAAATCTTTTCCTCAATTGTTCTACATGTTGCACCCTATAATTGACATTAGAAAAACGCTCTATCACTCTGTAAGGACCTTCGAACTTAGGTCTGAGTTTTGGAGATAAATTGGATTTAATGTTAGGCGTCTTTATAAAACACAAGGACCCGATTTTGTAATCGTAATGATGTTGTTTTGTCGCTCTCGTACTCAATTCAACATGTGATGCCTCCTGATCCTTTAGATTATTTAAAACTTTATTGAAAGTATGCTCCAAAGACGGTAAAAGTTTCTCGACATATTCATACTTATTTTGTGGTGTATCGGAATTCTTTTCGTAAGTGTAGGATAATCGAATATCTCTGCCATGCTCTAGGAAAAAGGGAGATGTGTATGTAGCTTCATGGATCGCTGAATTTAATGCTAACATGGTGTGCGGGAGTTGCTCATCCCAATCGTTTGTGTTTTGTGAAATTGATGCAAGGATATTGGCTAGCGATTGATTGGGTTTCTCTACCCTACCGTTGACGTGAGCGGAATAACTTGATATGTGCCTTTTTTGAATACCCATGACTCTGCAAAATTCAACAAATTCGGAACTCTTAAAATATGTAGCGTTATCTACGACTAATTTATGTGGGCAACCCCTGTGTACAATGTAATTATCAAAGAAAGCTTTTGAAATCGTACTGACCTAATATCCGGAAGTGGAACTATGTGAATATATTTTGTGAATGCATCTATCATAGATAAAACATAGCTATATATATATATATTACCTTTAAGCGTGGTTTTTAAGGGACCGAAAATATCCATATGACACGTTTCTCCTGGTTCAGTACTTTGTTCAACAAGTTGATGGGGCGCCGGGGGAATTTTAAAAGCGTTTTTTCGAGATAAGCATATGGTACAAGAACGAACAAAATTTTTAGTATCTTTATACATATTGTGCCAAAAGAAGTTCTCGCTGAGTCGATGATAAGTTTTAAAAAATTTAAGATGTCCTCCATATTCTGAATGAACTGATTCGAGAATTTTAGCTTTTAGACAATGTGGAATGCAAACCTGCTTTCTAGTGGTGTTAGACCTGGGTGATCTCGAGGGGCGCTTGGACAAATGACATAACAAACCTTCCCCATTGATAAAATAGTTGCTGATTTGTGGGCTAACGTCATTTTGATCAATTTTTTGTATGATAGTGCTTAAAACAGAATCTTCGCGTTGCATATTAATAAGATCTTTAGAGTCCGGTAAAGCTATTGTGATGTTGTTAATATAACGAGAAAGATGATCTGCGACTGAATTTAAGGATCCCCTGATGTAGTGTATGTCGTAATTAAATTCTTCCAGAGCCAATTTCCAACGCAAAATTTTGGGATTTTTATTAGAAAGAAATCCTGCGAGAGGCTTATGATCGGTAAAAACCTTAAATTTTCTGCCTAACAAGAAAGGTCTAAAAAAATTTAATGCTGTATATATCGCGAAAAATTCTAAAACCGTTGCGTTATATTTAGATTGTGATGGATTTAATTTCTTAGAAAAAAATATAAAGGTTTGACTTCAGAGTTAGGATATTTTTGTTCTAAAACTGCCCCTATGCCGCGAGAAGAAGCGTCCGTTGTTATTTGTAACTCCGCGTTTTGATCAGGTAGAGCCAAGACCGGTGGATTCAATATGGCTTTCTTAATATCATCAAATGCCTCCTGCGTTTCAGAGGTCCACTCAAATGGAGTGTCTTTTCTCAATAAATTCGTTAAGGGAAGTGCACGTTTCGCGAAATTCTTGATATATCTCCTGTAAAAATTACAGCACCCTAAAAAAGATTTAATTTGTTTTTGATCCTTTGGAACTGGAAATTCGTTAATTGATACGGACTTATCTTTATCTATAAGAATGCCTTCCGGCGTTACCACAAACCCTAAAAATTTACAACTTTTTGTTAAAAACTGACATTTACTCGGATTAAATTTTAAGTGGATTCTTTCAAAGCGTTCAAAAACCTTACCCAGTAGTTCAAAATGTTCATCTATAGTTTTAGTGAATAAAATAATGTCGTCTATATAAACCAAAGCTCCGTTGTGTAATAAATCTCCCAGGACCTCCTGTGCAATTGATTGAAAAGCTTTAGGCGAGTTTTTTAAACCGAAACATAATCTGTTAAATTGATATTTATCACCGTCGGGAGTAGAGAATGCCGTCTTATGCCTGTCCGCAAAGTGTAGTGGAATTTGATTAAATGCTGACTTCATGTCTAATGCCGAAAAATAGTTTGAACCCGAAATTTCATGTAAAATGTCGTCCAATGTTGGTATAACGAAGTCTTGAGTCAAGGTTATTTCGTTGAGTTTCCGAAAATCTAAAACAAGGCGCCATTTTTCTTTCTGTTTAACAAACAAGGCCGGAGTATTATATTGAGAATTAGATTTCGAAATAATCCCCGCCTTTTCTAAATCTGTTATTTGACGTCGAAATTCGTTTCTTAAGTTGAATGGAATCTTATAAATTGGACATTTAATGGGATAATCATGTTGTAAACTGATTCTGTGATGCTCCGTAGCGGCTGCGGATAATTCTACCGTAGAGCGAGCGAAAGCACTTTTGTGCGAAATTAAAAGTTGAAATAATCTGCTTCTGATTTTACTGTCCAAACCTGAAAGGTTGAAATCTTTCTCCGTGAGTGGGGTAAAATATCTTGAGAAACGGGAAAATCAGAAGAAAAGTCTTCGTAATTATTGACTGTAATTATTTTCATGTTTTTGTTAAGGGTGATTATGTTATCTGAATCGTTTCTAATTTCTAAGATGGTGTCATTTGTCTGTGGATTAATCTTGATTCGCGAGTGAGTTAAATGAATGTTTTTAGTTTGTAGCTTTGCTGAACTCTGAATAGTGGCCAATGACGTCGAATTAGGTAATGTTTCAACATGTATGCGAACATTTGTGACCGAATGGGGACCCACACAAGTTTTGTATTTTAAAAATCCATTTATAAAGTTACTCTGTACGATACGCGCAGGAGTGAATAATGAATAAGCGGAATTGAAAAATTATTAATTAATAAACGGTTTTTACCTATATCTAAAACTGCATCCCATACTTTCAAAAAATCGTATCCCAAAATAGCGCAATAATTATCGTTAATCTCTTGCTTTGTTATAAAAAAAATATGTTGAAATTGAAATTCCCCCAATGACAATTGTATTTCATAGCAACCGATAATTTCTACCGTGTCTCCGCTTACAGCTTTAATCTGAATTGAAACATTAAATTCCCTAAAGTTATCATTTTTTTATTTTAGTGAAAAAGAATTAGACATTAAAGATACGGATGCACCTGTGTCAATTAAAATTCTAAACTTGTGATGTTTAACGTTAGCCTTTATTATTGGTAGATCGAATATATTGTCTCGAGATTGAATCGGAGAAAACCGCTCCTCTACCGAATGAAAAAAATCTAAATACGGCTTTCTCCACGGGAGTTTAAAGTCTCATTCCTGTGATAACGTTGAAAACCCCTATTCCCAGAATTTGTGTGTGACCCTCTCACCGAATGCCTGGGGGCTGCGTAATTGTCGCGGAGAGCAGATTCCCTGAAATGTACATGTCTCCCTCCTGGCCTGGGGTGATTTGAAAAATACTCGCTAGCGGCGTTTCTCCGGGGGGCTGGTAACGGGCAGCGCGTTCGTCCCTCTGTCTCTTTCTACATTCCGCCTGTCTATGTCCTTGAATTCCACAATAAAAGCACTTGAAAACGTTCTCTCTTCTGTTAAAATAGTTCCCCCCTGATTTACGAGCTGTAACTGCACTTGCCTCTTGTAGACGGCCGACCCTTAAATTTATTTCTTCTAATCTATCCGCTAATGCTGAAAGAACTGGATTTTCCGTTTGTGCGGACGACAAACCGGATCTCTCTTCGCTAGCTATTTGGTTTAATTTCATGTTCTGCTCTTCTATCAATGCCGCATTGATTGATTCGTCTAAATTCAAAGGATCGCGAGAAAGAACAAATCGGCGGATGTCATTTCTTAAACCACTTATGAACCGAGATTGTAACAATTGGTCATTCGCATTTCTCACCGCGGTATTTTGAGCCGAATTTCCTGACTGGAAAATCTGTGTTCCCAGTTTATTGATGCGTGCTGCAAATTCCTGTACGCTCTCAGAAGGACCCTGGATACACGATGAAAATAATTGGAGACGCGTTGATAAAGGTACAGCTTTTCGAATCTTCCAATAAGAATTCTTGCGATATCGTTATATTCTGTCAATTGACTGTGGGTTGGGTCGGATAGAAAAATTCCTCAGCTATTCCCGTTAATTTTAATTTCAGAATTGTTACTTTCTCATCGTTTGACCACTTGCCTAAATTCGCAACATCGTTTATTTTCTAAGAACCTGCATATTCCTAACGATTCACCTCCGTCGTACATTGGAATTAGATCAATTAGATTAAATTTCCCGGACGCCGTTTGCGTCAAAAGGGGGTCTGATTGTCGTGTACGTGGCATGTTTGTTAATTATTAGTTAAGACAAAATTTCTAGCGAGTCTAATTCACAACGAAAACCGTTAATTGAAACAAAATTCAAGCACTCGTGCAAGGCAACAGAAATTCATGAACTCTTAAATTTAAATGAAACTTTTAACTAATCGGCTCTCGCGTAAATACATGCATAGAGAAAAAAATTCACATCAATATTGAAAAAAAATTAAAGAGCGCAAATACCTGCGTCATCGCACCCTGCGTACCCGGACTCTCTGACTCCAAAACTGCAAGAAAAAAAAATTCACAGTATCAAATTCGAGCAATACATAAAATACACAGTAGCACACGAGATGAAAATTTGTCCTGATGATCCATCAAGAAACGTTTATAAAAAAAAAGATGTAAAAAATGTAAAAAAAAAAAAATTTTCTAACTCAAAATATGTAAAAAAAATTTCTAACGACCAAAAAAAAATTAAAATCCTGGTCACTGGCACCAGATAATGCGACGCCTGTTTAACTTAAGTTAAATTGATTAATTTATTTCGTTAGATCCATTTTAAATAAAACCCGGTTCTAAATTTCATTTGGCGTCACACTATAGCTTAAGTTTAAACATTAGATCTTTTAAAGACAAATAAAACAGGACACTAAATTAAAAGGCCGTTCTTTATATAATAATTAATTTATTTAAAGTTATTAGATTGAAATTATGTTAAAAATTCTAAAGAGCATTCTTCATTACTTAACTGAATAGTTTCGGAGAGAGAGGAATCATGATGTTGGCGTCCGGAGAGTCTCCAACCGCGATCACCGTCAAATAGGGTCGTGTCAGACCAAATTCGGTGATAAAAATTGTGTCAGAGAGTGTCTCAATTCGTCGTGCATGCGCTTATATTTCGCGGCGGTTTTCTTGTGTATTCTGGAGCGGATTCTTTACAGAAACTCAATCAGCTTTTCTGATTGGTCTGGAGTCAGCGGAAGGATATCCTCTCGCGGTCAATGACTCCCCCAAACGCGGGAAATTCCCAAAAAACATCCCAAACCATGATGTATTTATGGGTACATTGCCTTCTTCCAGGCGTGGGAAACGCGTCACCCTTTTCGGTGGGGTAAGAGACGCACCCAAAATTCCTTTCGTTGTAAACAACAACAGGGCAGATATAAAAATTACAGTTGCAATCCTTAGGGACCGGCGGCTACCCATCAGTTGCTTTTTCTGAAAAAAAGAATCAGAAGATTTTTAATTAATTATCTGAGTAACGTCAAACATAATGCATTTATGAAAGAACAATTCAGCATCATGTCGTATTAATATCCAAGAAGTAAACATTTTCTATCATATTCCAACATTCGACTTACAAACCTACTTGAGAAGTGATAATTCATCTAGATTCCCGAGATTTATTCAATTTTAACATGTGATAGTTCTAATTTAGACAGATTCTCTTTCTTTGTTTTTTTAATAATAAATAATATTGATCCAAGGAAAGCATTTCCATAAGTAAAAAAGTAATAAGTGTGTTACATTTAAACAAAACATTAAATATTCTTAAATAAAGATCGCTCTATTCAGATAATATTTATTTATTATTTTAGTTATTTTTAATAATAAGAGCTTGTAGAGAGAGGAGAAATATTTATATTATCATTTATAATTATTATTTTAGAAAGATTAAAAGGGCTATTTTTTGCTACTTTTGCGCTGAAAATGACTGAATAGAAATAAAACATACAAATGCTTATATTATTTAATAAAAATAAAAGTACATCTTCATGTACTGCACAATTGCATGTACACTTTTAAAATTTAAATAAAGCACCATTTATTAAAGTCAAAGGAATTTAATTGCAAATGCATAGGTTCCTGAATCTCTTACACGCAAGCATTAGATTTAGTGAGTGTAATAACTCTTCGCTTTCAATACGAGAAAGTCTTAAAGTCAATGTAAAATTGTAATGAATTTCATCAAATGAAATAGTTTATAATATTTACCTATTGTTGAAACTATTATAATGGGAATAATTCATAGATGTTATAGCGTTTTACTATCGAAGCCACTTATGTACTGCGAGAAATAGTTTTCTCTTGTTAAGAGCGAACTTGCGTAAATGTGCATAAAATATTAAATATACTTTGCTTAATTAAATTAAATTTTAATCTTTAAGTCTAGAACTATTTTTCTATGTAATAAATATGTGATTGCATTGAGAGTTTATAGAATTAATCTATATGAAATTAATAGTTTTATTTTATCTCCACTGCGTGCAATATATCATGAAGTAATTTTTAAAATATTTAAATATCATGTACATCAAAAGAAACTAATCATTACTGATAAGGATCCAATTTGAATTCTACTTAAACTTTTTGGAAAAAATAAGATATTTAAGATACCTCATCCAATAATGAGTCGATCAACATCCAACCATCAATTCAGTGTTAAATGTTACTGAAAATTATTAACGGTGGGTTGTAAACCGAGTTGAGTCTCAATTAATTCTTGAGACGTGAATTTACAGAATGAGCCATTGTTTGTTAACAGCCAAGTTCAAAATAACACGAAAGCTATCTTCACTAGCCTGTTAAAGTTCAATATCGGTCAAAGTGACGAAGGTGTCACTTAAGCTTGCAATCTACTTTCTAAATTTTCCCATCATTCCAAAGTGAAAACTTGACAAATTTGACAGGCATAGTCTCTTGACACAACATCTGTTTTGTGGCAACATGACTGAAATGCATAATTCAATAAAAAAAATGCATGCAACAAGTTTGTGAACATGACTTTGTGACGAGCTTTTATCGCGATTTTTATTTTCTGACCTCTTGGGGTTCTTTGGGGCTAAATCTTTCCAACCAACTCAAGAAGAAGAACTTGTATATGTTAATTAGGAATCATATACATATTGGAAGTTTAGCATTCTCGAGGTCGCTATGTGGAATCATTAAGTGAAATCATTAAAGGTTGCTGAATAGAAAGATAGTTGCAAGGTGATATGATATATAGTCTAAAACATTAATCTTAACCCTGGATATTAGCCTAACAGTGTTGATGCAGATTAATCAAAAGTGGATCCAAGCCCAACGGAGTATAGCCGCATTAAATCCATAACAGAAGTGATAAGGACCACAGCTTTTTATTTAGGATATAGCGGTAAGCTTGATAAGTTAAACTTTAAATATAAAAGCCTTTACTATTGAGATAGTATTTAATACATAAAGTTAGATTCACAGTGGTCAGTTGTGCTATCGATTGGTAACACATGTTGTGTCTTCTCGTTCTTGATCACATTCCTTAGTTTATTCTTGTTGTCGTATTGTGTTTAAACTAAGATCTTAATAAACAGATTTTAGTATGAATGACTATAGTAGTTCTTTGTTCCTCCCCACAGACACAGGTTGCTTGGATAGTGTACAACGGAGCTCCCCATTGGCTAGAACCTCGCAACTACTGTGACCACTCACGTGACGTGACGGTTAGTCAGTGAGGTCTTACAATTTAAAGGTTGTCCTCATGGGGAACATAAAGATCTGGAAGATAATGACATTCAACTAAGTTAAGATGTGGTTGAATGTTTTTCAATGCTAAAATAATACATTTTCTGTACTGCTACATCCTTCAACCACGTCTGTTTTATTAATAATATCATGTGAAAATTCCAAATAAGTGTAACTTACCTTTTTATTTATTCAAGTCTCCAAGTGTATCTTTATCTTGCCATCGACATTATTTTGTGACAAACTGAAGAAAAGTAGAAAATTCAGAACTATCTCATTCTCTCTGATAAACATATTTTTTATAATATTATGTTAGTGCAATACAAATACGGAATAAATATTAAGTAACTGATTAAATACAATAATAATAGAACTACACGATCCCTGCAAACGATTGTATTTAATTTTTACAATTGATACTGCATATTACAAGCGTCTTTAAATGCAGGGTTATCAGAAATAAATGATCCGATTACAAAATGTAATAATTTCCATATGAATAAGCAGAAAATGATCATTAATATCTCATTGTACAGATAAAATATGAAATTTTGAGTTTGTAATTTTTTTTGTGAGAAATAGGTGGCAGTAATGCGTTGTAATTGTGAACAGAAGTGGAGATATCGTCGCAGTGGGAGAAGGCATTTTGTGTGCTATCGTTGACAAAAAGTCTGTCAGTAATCACGGTTCAGCGTGAATTTCGGAAAACCTTAGAATTCACCGATGTTCTAAGAATTTAAGAAGATTGTATAGAAAGTTCTGTAGGAAATAGGGTACCTGTGTAAAGTCAAAAGTACAGGGTGACCAGGTTTGCAATGATATTATACGGGTGACTAAAAGAAGTCACATATATTGAACACATTTGTGAAAACAAATTTTACTTTACGTTAAGAAACGTAACATACGGAAATAATTTTTATATTTTATCTTTATAATGACATCTTAATTATCTTTTTTTGTTTATTCATCTGGGAATTATTAAATTTGTAACCGGGTCATTTATATATTTCTAATTACCCAGTACTGTAACAAGTACTAGGGTAAAATGTAAAATTAATATGATAATAGGCGTACCAAATTTGGAAGAATTATAACTTTTTTAATATGTTGTTCAAAATGTGAAAAGGTCCAGCGTGTGTTATGCTTAAATGTGATGCGTATGTTGTGTTTATTGATCTAAAATGTTATAAAGATATATCAAAAATAATAATATAGCACAATGGTAATTTTATATTATGTTAACACAACACGCAACAGATCAATAACGTAATCATTATTTAACTCTAATAACCATTAAAAAATAAAAATACTTTAACATTGATTCTAACAAAAATATTCCCCTATATTTTTTTTCTTCGTACGAAGAATAAAATTATATTTTAATTACATTTTCTATTATTGTTTATAGTCTATTTCTGTAATCCTGCCGCCTGGGTGGTGTAGTTGGTTTTTCGCTGGCCTTCTGTACCTAAGTTTGCGGGTTTCGACCCCCGGCCCATGTCGGTGGATTTTCATGATGCAGAAAGTCGTCAGCATCCGTGTCGTATGCTTATGTGGCATGTAAAAATTTTTGAGTGACTGTTTGGCTTAGGTGCTCTCGCCAAAATTAAATTTCTAGAACAAGTTCACATCTTCAGAGCTCAGATATCTCCCTCTGGGGGAAACCGGGCGACAAAATTACTTGCGTCTATTGGTATCGCCTATATGATGCCGCACCAAAAAGTGATACTAGATCCTGGGGAATGTACTAGGTCCGCAAAGGTAAAAATACCAATCTGCAGCTCCCATTGTAATAGAAAAATCTGTAATTCTTGTCAATCTGTCGTCTCTCAGATGGGTTATATTATCATTGGTAGGTCCATCTGAATTACAGTCTTACAAATATTTTTCATTGCCATCTCTCTAACGTCACTTTATCTACCATTAGATACATATAGCTATCATGCAACCTTTTTTTTTTGCCATTTGACGAGAATGTTGGTGGATTGGAAAAAAAGATCGAATATCAAACCTGCTATCAGCTAATAAAACAACTAAATATTTAACTTGCATTATAGCTTAAATAAAAAAAGTAGTTGTAGCGGAAAGAAAAAAATAAAATGTGTACGCATTTTACAAAAGGAAATGATTGTTTAATTAATCAACGATAAATTACCCAATTCAATCCTAAAATTTAATTATGAAAATTTCCATTAAATCTATCCCACAATTATCTTCTTAGGAAATCAATATCCGAAATGCACCCGTTTAATATTAAACTTAAATAAATAAACAATGTTAATGAAATTATTTATTGTTTCAGCATCCTCTAACAATAAGCTCGAAACCTCATTCCCTTGAATATTATAATCACCAAACGATTTTCTTTAATTGCTTATACTACATTTCCAGAAAGATAACTCAAAATAAACAATAGCTTGTGAATTACGTATCCCATTCGTTATTCGTCTCACATTTCCTATTGTATTTTTATTCCATGGCGTTTACTGCTCTCGAAATCCACGTCTTAGTTATGAAATTCTTATTTCACAGTCTTTTATTGCTAGAGAGATGCTATTATATTCCTGATCGAAAGTAATCAAAATTTAATTTGTTATCCTGCGTAGAAACATTCATAAACCCTTGCATGGTGATCTCTGAATATCTTACTCACACACAATATTTGTCATTCCAATATTCCATAATAAATTTCGTTGTGTCGATCATACTATACAATCAAAGTATGGACGTATAATAGTGGAGAAACTGAAGACTTGCAAAGGATTTGTTAGCGATATTTATCAGTTTACCTCTTGCAATTATGATATAAAAGGAAATTTACTGTTATTTATAAAACTGTCTTCTGTGTTCTGTAATATTAGTTAAAGTTCATATCCACAAAAATTGTAAACAAATGTACCAAAAAGCAAAAAACTATCATTATTTCAGTGAAAATTTATTCTAAAAGATTTATTTATGCCGCTGTTAATTTTAATAATCCTATAAAGTGATCTCCTAGTGATTAAGTAGTAGCGTATCGCGTTTCCACACCACAGGTCTGGATTATTCTGTTTCCGGGCTGGACAATGTCGACTCAGCCTTTCATGCCAACTGCGGTGGGTCGATCAATGAGTACCAAGCTTGCTTGACAGCTGAACCCTGGGAGTCTCGCTTCAGTCTGATCACCTGACATTTGCTCATTCACCTCAGCACCCAATGGTCACGTATACTAGGATGGGTACAATAGGCATTGGCCTTCATCGGCTGTTGTGCCACTGAGTGTGAGTTTTATACAATAAAACAAATCTATACTAAAGGAGTAAAAAAATTCCCGGAAATGTTCCCTGCAGTCACGAAAGTGTTCGTTGGTGGCGCAATATCTGTGTCAAGGGTTGGTAGCACTAATAAAGTGCTACCAACCCTTGAAACAGATATTGTCAAACTTTTAATACTTGCGTCCCAATTTTTAGTCATAATTTTTGTTGCACCCCCTTCATATAATAATAATGAATTGATTTAAAAAATAACGTACTTTGATGCTAAGGCTAAAATATGACATTAATTATAAACCGTACAAATTATAAAGATAGGTATTAAATTTTGTGTATAATTTGGTATATGGCAAGTCCATGGGAGTCACTAGTAATTATTAATCCTGTTCTGATCTTAGTATTGATAAATTATTTATAAAATACATTGTGCAGTACAAATAAATTTATAAGTATATTATATCAATGTACATTGTATATTTGCATTTTACTTTTATTGTGTCAAAATGCATTTTGTTTTGCTTCGTTTCTGTAAATTTATAATTTTTAATTTTTTTATTTTCGACATTTTGAAATGCTTGCGTCCCCCTTGTAAGGTTATCACGAACCCTAAAGGGTAGCGCCCCACAGTTGAGAAACGCGGCACTAATAAGAAAAACACAAAGCCCTCTGGAATTCATTGCCTGTACTGTTGGCAGATCATTTCTAAAAAAGCAAATTTGTTATTGTCGTTTTTTGCAATGTCGTTTGGAGCAGCGTGCAGACATCAAATTCTATGTTTTCTTAGAGAAATCACCCACTGAGACGTTTGAGATGCTGAAGATAGCATACGGAAACGATTCCAGCATCAGAGGATTTTTAACTATTTCTATGGCTTAAGGTATCCGAACACCCTAAAATCATGATGTTTTTTTTCAATAATGGACATTTTTTATTAGTTTATTTTAGAGGCCATCTTATTAGCTTAACCCCTTCGGGACCAGCGGAAGGAGAAATAAGTGCTTCCCAGGGCCCGTACGCTTGGAGAGGATACGCACGCACGAGACCGGACGAATTTCCCTGCTAAACTTAATTTCCTTCAAACGTTCAAAAAAAGTTTTAAATGTAATCAAATACGCTAAAACTTACAATTTACTATCGTTGATAATTAACGAGTATAGAGTACAAAATTATTCGCTATATTTAAAAAAAAACAATTGCGAATTTTAAAGAAAATGTTTTCATTTAAAAAAGATAAATGTTCATTTAAAAAAAAATCACGAAAATCCCATATTTTTGCATATAAGGATATAGAATATTCTAGAAAACTAAACCAACTTATTCAAAATATAAACAGAAATCCATAAAACCAAACATCACGAACTTTTAAATGTCCGATTCTTTCGAAAAATCTAATCATGTGCAGTTGCTTATATTCATAAATATCTCTGATCTAATTTAAAAAAAAACTCAGAGCCGAAAGTACATATCGAAGTTTAAAGTTTTCTGAAAAATCATTCGAAAAAAAACGGTTTTTAACCGCCATCTTGTGCTTGTAAAATTTAATATTAAAACGTTCCTAACTCTAATCACTCCGGTGTGATCATGGGCCTACACGTAGAGAAAGCTCAATCAGATATATGATACCATGGGCCGTGGAGGGAGAAACGCGTGTTCACATATACACTCAGGAACATTGAAAATATCGACCCAAGAAGGAAGCTAAGTACAATCGCGAAACTTTGCAAATAAGTACAGCGTAATGTGATATGCAAATGATCCAAGTTTTGTGCCAATATGCATATTCATACACGCAGAGGTGGCACTACAATAAAGAAGAGGGTGCTATATAAGCCAGCGCAAATTCGAAGATTCAAAAACGTGACGATTACCCGCCGATTGTAGGAAGACTTTGCTAAGCGAAACATGCCAGGTAAAAGTGCTAGAAGACATTTCTCACAGTTAAGAGAGTTTGAAAGAAAACTGCAGGCTGGTTGACGCACCGTGTTACTGGCCAGGTGGATCGTTCGGAATGGGCCGTTAGAAATTGTTGGGAGCAGTGGACACGAGAAGGTACCCACGCGTGGAAAACCGGGTCTGGAGCGACCAGGAAGACCACGAGGAGAGAGGATTGAAGGATCGTGCGGCAAGCACTTGTGGACCCCACAGTTACTCGTTCAACGATAAGAGCAGACGTAGGCGTAGCAATTGTTCCACAAACAATTTCCATACACCTTGCAGAAGCAAATCTTAAATCCAAGCGCCCTTTCCGTGCGCTCCCTTTAACACCGGAACATCGGCAACTGCGTCTACAGTGGTGCCAAGCCAGATCAATGTGGAATGTCACAGATTGGCAAAAGGTTGTGTTTAGTGATGAATCCCGGTTTGTTTTGGGGACAGATGATATTTGTGTACGGGTGTGGAGGCGCCCTGGTGAGCGGTACAATTCCCCACACTGTTCTACGTCACACTGTCCGCACAACTGGTGTAATGGTCTGGGGGGCCATAGCCTATGATAGCCGGTCCACTTTTATTGTGATGCGTGGAACCTTAACGGGCCAATGTTACGTTGATGATATTCTTCGACCCCATGTAGGACCTTTCCTAAATGGTCTAGAAGGGGCAATTTTCCAGCAACATAATGCTCGTCCGCATAGAGCAAGAATTGCTCAAGACTTCCTACGTCATTTTCAGATTCTTCCATGGCCTGCCCGCTCCCCCGATTTGTCCCATTTAGAGCACGGGTGGGATCAGCTAAAACGGCAGATGCCATCGTGTCACTCTGTACATGATTTAGAGTTGGCTGTTCAAGATTTGTGGGCCCATCTGCCTCAGGACAACATAAAGTGTTTAATCAACTCAATGCCGTACCGTGTGGCGGCGTGTATTGCAGCTGGAGGCGGTCTTACGCGCTATTATAGTTGCCCAGTACTTGTGTCATTGCACACCCTGTATTTGTTTAATTGTCTTGTTTTTGAGATCAAGTGAATATGTCATCGGTGCCATTATGTGTATTAAATTTCATTTCAATCCGATGCTTTCTTCTTGGGTCGCTATTTTCAATGTTTCTGAGTGTATTTGATCATGGTCCTGATGGGTTAATAAAAATACCAAGCTTTTTATTTACCATTCACCAGAATTAAAATTAAAAGTATTTAAGGTATCCGACTACTTGCGATAACGGTTTTTTGAAAAAGGAAATATGAGATTTGATCATGGAAAATTACATGGATGGGAACAAATTAATAAAAATACCACGATAAGCTTTTTTTTTTATTTACCATTCACCAGCATTAAAAAGAGCTTATAAGTATTTAAGTAAAACACTTCTACTGTTATGCAGAACATAAGAAAATTTCAGCGATGCCGTAGTTTTCGAATAAAACACGTTTACACTAGATGTCAATCTTGTTTTCAAACTATTTTACTCGAAATGTACTTGGTATTGTTATTAAGTTTTCATAAAAATTTTGCCGCTCAAACGTGGACAGTGATTGCTCAAATGTGTTCTTTTCGAAAAGTTTTGAAAATAATTTGAAGAAATTTTTTCTGTATGTTCTGACCAGATTTATCAATCACTATTTTATTTCAGAATTTATAATACTTTATGTGAATATAATCACTGTTTTTTTTTTTAAGCAATTTCATATAATCACTATGATAAAGTGCTCTAGATTTTGCAAAAATTAAAATCTCTCTTATCCGGAATGTCATTTCAAACATGAATAAGAAAGTAACACATCAAAATCACTAAAAAATGTCATAAAATTTTTATTCAGAGTGGGCCCTTTTATGTAATATTTTGTACATTTTCACCAGTTTTTTCATATTTTAATTATAATTTTTTTTTCTGTTTTCAATATTAGAATTTTTTTTCTTATATTCTAAATAAATCTAAAAATCGCAAAAACATCTCCATATCTCCATTTTTTCAAAAGAAAAAAAAAGTTGTCGCAAGTAGTAGGATACCTTAAGATGAAATTGAAGGAACATCGTTTCATGAAATAAGTTGAGGTGATCCAAAATGCGATGAAGCAGCTGAAAAACCTTTTCAAACAATGGATTTCAGGCGTTCTTTGAGCAGTTATATACACGATACAGCAAGTATGGGTATGTAGGGGGAGTATTAATTTGAAGGTCAATTAGATTAAATTCTTGTTGTCTTTTTTTTTATAATTTGTAATTGACCTCTTTCGGGAATTTTTTGTCCCTTACATGTATGCATTTCACTTTAAAAAACCTGGCATAGTCGCAATTGGTATTGATAAAAAAGAAATATAACGTAAAAAGAGTTTGAAATTTTGATTTGATGGTGATTTTTGAAAAGAGAATGTAATTGATTTAAAGCATTTTTTTTCTTCAAATTATCTCAGTTGTGTTCAAGTCCAGAAAAAGCTATTTTAGAATTATTTATTTTCAATTCAATTTGATTTCGTAAAGAAGTCAAATTGTTGGATACAAATTCTGTATTGTTCAGATTATATATGATATTCGTAGATGTGTGAAAGTGACAATTTTTTGGGGTTATACAACATTATGCTATCTTTCATCTCTCTATTGCTCTATACTTATCTACAAATTTTATGTTCTATGAAAAATACGGATTGTACTATTTAAGTATTAAAAACAATTTCAAATTTATCAACGATTCATTTTCTTACATTAACGTAATTTTAGATGTTTTAAGGTATTCATATTATATACAACATTTGTGTGTCTACAATTTCTACAGAATTTAATCAAAATCAATCAAACACGTTGCAACCAATTGAAATTTTAAATATGTTTAGTAAATATATTCTCTTTTATTTTTCATACTGATTGTAAAAAATAGTAAAATATTATTTAAAGCTTATGTTTAATAGTAAAAATTTGCATTTAATTATCAATATAAATTATTTTCCATCAAATATCTGATATAATTTAATATAATAAATATGTTACTGTTTGCAATAATTATAAATGGATAACTTGAAAATAATCATTTCATATAAAATTCTATTTTTAAGGTGGAAACTGTTTCATTTTTCATTATTTCCCAAAATGAAATATTTCTTCGTAAATTTTCTTTGAGTCCAGATTTATTAATATGTATAATCAAACTTTAACGTTTTTGGTCCATTTCTTACAAATGTCGTAAAGTGTTATTTACATTGATATTTTCTATAATTTTACATAGTGATCAATTTTAAAATTTAAAAAAAAGATGAATACCAACAAAAAAAATCTTAGTTAAGTATTATAAGTTTTATTGAATAATAAACAAAAACACCGCTAAGCATACTGCAACCGGTCAAATGATCAGTGTTGAGATTTTGTGTAGAAAATGCGCATATCATCTTGTTTCTTTTGTACATTTGAACTCGTGACTTTTTGTACAATTGAATACAATGAATGTAATATTTTCTTATTTGCATTTTTTTATTTTGAGTAATATTTGTCATATATGCAGTTTTCTATCATAATCGGGGATAACAGTTTGTTTTAAAAGGTTATCGGATCAGAAATTATGATGAACATGATTATTCCACATTGTATTCAGTTAGTTGCTCATTTCTGCAAAAGCGTCGTGTAGTTTGTTCAATCAGAATAACTGAGTTAAAACTGAAAGATTGGTACCTAAAATTTTAGATTGGAAGTAGCATTTTAGTATAACAATAGGTAAAAAAAAGTATTGGTCAGTATAGTAGCTTAAATCTTATTTTGATAGCCTTACTCCATTTCACATACATGTTTCTGTTACCGGGAAGAATGTCGAAACAATCAAGACAGTATAAGTTCTTAGATGGACATAAGTAATATAAGCACAAAGTTTTCGAAAACCAATGAAGACGAGTTTTCTGAAAATGGAAATATATTGGTTGAAAATGGCAATGAGCCTGAATTCACAGATACGGACAAAGAGAAAAATATTGTGGATACATGTTTTGGACAAAAAAGTATGATATTAGTCTCAAGTTTTTAAGAAGAGATAGAAAAAAATTGAGCAAGATGTTGCGATTAAAGAATCTGTTTGGTACACATGAAAGATCACTACTTCAGAACCTTTCAGGCAAAAATTAGGGACAACAAGATATGCAAAACGTCCTGTTATGTAGCATAAAGTTAGGACTGTATTTTCGGTGATAACGGATCACCGTGTTATGAGCCATGTAATAACATTAACAATAGACGAAGCTAAGAAAGTACTTGAAAAATTGTTAATCTCAAGAGAAATTAGACATGACCGATCAAATGGCAAGAAAATATACTACCAAACCTAAGACTTGCCGATGGCTCCTACAAGTATTTTTTCTATATCCTTAATTTAGCTGGTATAAATGCCGGGATTTTGCGCAAGCAAACGACGGAAGGAAAATATCCCGAGAAAATATTTTTGAAGTTATACTTACATGGAACACGGCTACAAAATACGAGGTACCTTACCAAAAAACAGTATTACACTCTCATCATAATTATTAAGAAAAAAGAGAACAATTAATTAAAACTTCCATAAAATTTAAAAGATACACTATCAAAATTATTAACAATATCTCAGAGCCGTTCTAAGAGAAAGCTTCTCACCTGTATCTGAGGACATACTACCAGTGAGAGAGCGAGAAATAGTTGAATTGGCTAATATGGAACATATTTAATGAGGCACCCTCCCGGAGGGAGGTGGTAGAAATCTGTGCTCTTCTCTAATCCGTCCTTTTGCGGAACGAAATCCGAAAGTAGACACGGAATTTGGAAGATAAAAAAGATGAAATGGAGAATAAAAGCAATTAATGCCACGGTGCTCGTGGTACATGATGTTAAAATATAGGGGAAGGACAAACACTGCTGAATCGCGTAGTGATGACGGGAGTGTCACTGAACGGCGAACAAAAAAATAAGGCTTTGACACAAAAAGTGCCCATAATGTGATGCAATCTGCTGGAAAATGAGTAAAATAAAAGATGATCCACAAAAGATGTGGAAAAAGGAGAATAAATGACATGGAATTAAACTACCACGCAAGACCTTTTCAAAAGAATGTGGATTTAAGTCCAAGTAATTTAATGTAGATGAAATCTTGCACACACACAAAATGACAAAAGGTAAAATTAGAGAGAATTAAAAGAAATTGAAAAGACAAACCAAAGACTATATTCAGGATCTCCGAAGTCTTTTAAGGACTGGAAAATGCTGATATATGTGATGAAGAGCAGCTCTGGGTCTTATTGCAGAGCTTGGGACCCAGTTATCATAGGCAGGGATGACTCGGATAGATTGGTTAGGAAATTGAGGTAATCTGTAAAAAACTTTTTGGACTGCTTTTTAATGAAATCAAGAATTGGATCAATTTTGAGATCTTTGAGCAAGATTTCGTTTCTGACAAACCAGTGAGCATTAGTAATTTTTCTAAGGTGTTTATTTTTAAAAACGTGCGATTTTTTAAGTGAGTTACTGCAGAAGAAGCCTTGATGGCAGATGCATATAACAAAATTGGTCGGAGAAATAATTTATAGAGCAAAACCTTGTGTCTGATTGGGAGCTTACACTTTCGAGAAATTAAGCAATTGAGCGTTTGCCTCACTCCTGCCGCTTTTTGAAGTGTAGCACGGATGGGGGGGGAGAAGTTCAATTTTGCGTCGAGAATGAAGCCTAATTACTTAAACTCAGTGACCCAGGGGACGGGTTGGTCAAAAATGTAGATATTGGGTAAGTTTCCTATACACTTGAAGTTATACTTCTTTTTACGCGTTAGGGAGGATGAGGGTAAATTTTTACGATGCGCGCGCACACCGTCAAGACACCGATGCGCGCGCACACCATTGTCTAATATTTTAACATGCAACTTTGTTGGTGCTAGGGGCTGATATTTGGGGGATCGTAAAAATTATTGTTATAAACCATATCTGTTGAGACGCATCCCCCGCGGTGCATTTCCCCTCTAAAGCTTTTTGGCTAATATCTCCGAAGCCAAGCCACACAGTCCAAACAGACCTTGCTCATTCGATCCCTATCTATCTGCTCATCCAGTTCTAATAATCTCATGTTCATAGGGCTATTTCTTCTATAGTTTTAATTGTTTTAAAATTTTAAAATTTGTTTAAATTCACAATATATTGGCTCTTGTTTGAGTCTCGGACTTGAGATTTGAGCCAATTGTTTCACTTTTCGAAACCCATCCAGTTATCTACTTCATCCCCATTGTGTAGACATGAGGAGCGCATAAGCAATAAAATATCATGCCCCCATTTTAATCCTATTTGGACTAGAAAAATCCCCCCTAAGGAATTGAGCTTGGGACTTAATTTTTGGAGGTCTGTCATATTTTCTTATTTGCGAGTACTTTTGGCCCCTCCGGTGCTTCCCCAGTAATAACTCGAATCCTATGCCATTTTGGTCTACTGCACCGACTGGATTCAATTGTTCTTCCTATGAGCATCGTAGACATATTTTTTTAGGATCATAGCCCCATTTCTTCACCCATATTTAAAATTTTAAAATTAGTTTTAAAAGTTTCAAATTTTTTTTAAAACCCGCATAGCTCTAAAGTTTTTTGAGCTTCGTTAATGAAACTCGGACCATACATTGTACTCGTTGAACTCTTTCAACAGTTATAATTCGTGTATAGATAATGGGCCAAATAGGGACATGCTATTCATATGGGTTTCGATTTTTGATGACGTCATGATATTACAGAGATAGAAGGATGAAACTTCGGGATCACCTACAACTCTGTGTATCGTTGGGACGTACGTGACCATTTACGTCACAGTTGCCCTCCCCCGGGGGAGTAAGTTTCGTTTTCTTTTCTCGAGCTAGCGCCACCCCATTTGTACTTACAGACTTCGGACTGGTTCGAATGTATTTCTCATGTGTTTCCCCACAACCATGCCGAGTTTCAAGTTACTGAGTGTCCTGCTTCTAGTTTATCTTATTGTTTTAAATGTTTTAGTTATTTTAAAATGCCCATAACTCGGCGTATAACACTTCAGGCGGATGTCTTAATTTTCTCAGGAGTGATTCTTCCCACCGAGACATTCAATATGAGGTCTCAGGTGTCACAATCGGTTCACCTCCTCAGCAGATACAGTCTGCGAACCCCTCTACCCTCGTTATTGGTCATATTGTCCCTGTTCAGGGGTGTTCTAAATTTATTTAAATCGTGATTATCTCGGGTTTGGTTGGCCCGATTGACTTAAGGTTAGTATCGTTCAACTCTGCTCGTGACCGCCTTTCGTCCTTGGCCCAGCTTGCCCTGCTCAATATTTTTAGAAAGATTTTAAAATCTTGTTACGCCAAAGAAGCATAATTTCTTTAGAGCGAACGTAAGTACACACGCACTTTTTTTATTTCAGTTAGCAGTCGAGCTTTCCATCGGTTTTAGTGAAGCCCCTAAACAACAACAAAAAAGGTAGAACAAATATGAAAGGAACATCGTATAAATCTACTACAGATTCTTATCAACGTAAGACGTGTCAAATAGGATATTATAACAAAAATAAAGCTATCAAAATTTGTTCTAAATGTGAAAATTATGTTTGCGAAAAATGTGCATTGGAGACTCCATGTAATGTGGAAAAAAGTGCGATGAATAAGGATTTTTTTAAATGGAAACCGAGAATATATATTTTTGTTTGGTTGTAATAAAGTTACTTTGTTTATTTCCTTTCTAACATCCACAATCAATGAGGAAACACGAAGACCGGTAATTTGACCAGCTATGGTAGAAATAGGTATGTATTAAGTGCAGGTATGTTTAGTGATAATATGCAACAACACATTTTAAAAAATATATATAATATAGCAGAAACAAAAAGTAACCTCAAATATATATATTATTCATTTCAACAGAACAAAACAATTTGTTCTTAAAATTCAGTAACAGTTTTAAGAGAAATATTTTACTGCTTCATAAAAAGTATCACAGAGTAAACAGCCACAAACCTCCAAAAATATATGAACGAAAGAAGCTGTTTCGAATGTTTATAAATGTTTGCAATCGATCGCTATTTTGAAAAAAATGATTGACATTTTTCAATATGTATGATAAACAGCAGCTTTTCTGAAGCTTTCATACCTTTAGAAGTTGTACGACCTCAGTCTTTGTAACAGTGGAACAACTTCATCCATAAAGTGATGTGCATATTTCACATTCAACATGAAGTTTTTTTAAAATCATAAACCGGAAAAGAAGTAAAAACTTCAAAAAAAAAAGAAATGGAAGAACGTTGTTTTACTGAAAACATACAATAAATGTGGCTATACTAGCATTTACTGTTTTATTCTAGTTTTGTTTCAGTTTTTTCAGGGTGAAGTTATGACTTCCTACTAAAGCAATATGCCGAAGCAATGAGATAAATTCATATGATGTCGTAATCATACGATAAACGCAATCACGTGTTTTCAGTGTACGCCACGTAGTTCCCTACATTTGCTTTTTACAAAAACTTTTTTTACAAAAATATACATATTTGTTAACGATGAAATAAAACCGATGGGTAATTAACTTAATTTAAAACAGCTCTGATAAGGTTTTTCTCATTATCTAATATTTTAAATTTAATCTTAATGCGTGGACATCTTTATCAAATTATCAAATATGAAAATGTACCCGGATTTGGATTTCATCAGTACTAGTCTAAAGTTAACTTTAAATTCAATGCCAAACACGTGATTACTTTAACCATTCGACCGTCATGGATTTAGCCCATCAGAAGAAAAATGTTCTTTCCTGTTGACTAAGTAATTCTTTTGGCTCCAAGTAATTATCACCTGTTTATAATCCATTAAAATTTCATAATAGCAAACGATTGGTAAGTTTATTGTTGAAGAGAACCTAATTACTTGTAAATAGAGCCATTATAATGAGCCAGGAATACCATCAATGGTTGCCGTAGCTCTAACCTCTGATATTCAAAGTTGGTCAAACCGTTTTCCTCACACGAGTTTCTTGCCTTGGCCCTATTAGACCTGAAAAAGTCTCCTGGACCTGATGGTCACCACCGCAAAATGCTTGAAAATCTCAGCACCAGAGGAAAACAAAGGCTAATTAACATTATCAAACTGTCTTGGAAAATAGGACGGCCACCTTTCGAATGGAAAAAAAGATTTTTTTAGTGACGCTCACAAATTTAAACCTACTCATCCTACTGTGGCTGCTCTTTTAGATCTCTCAAAGACTCTTGATAGGGTTTAGAAACACAAATTGATTTTAAAATTACATGATTCCTCTAACATCCGAGGATATACCTTATCATGGATTTCAGACTTCCTACAGAAAAAATACGTCAAAGTAAAACTTGATGAAACTTTTTCAGCTACATTCGAGCTCATCCAAGGCGTATCTCAAGTTTCTATTCTTAGTCTTACACTGCTTTCTATGTACTTAGCAAGTATAGAGTAGTTGCCATCTTTTGGGATAAGAATCGGAATGTTTGCAGACGACATAGTTCTATGGAGCTTTGCTATTGATATATCTGAGTTGAAATTAATACCCAACGACTCACAGACAACTTTTTGTTGAACTTTGTGGCATAACTAAAACTTCGTTTTAATCCTCTCTTGCTGCGTAGTTATTTCATCTAAGTATGTTCAAAAATCGCGTATGGTTTTTATTACATATTTCAAATATACGCATTAAATCTATATTTTAGAGTTACAATATATAAATAGATTTTTTAAAGGGTTTTTATTATAAACTACAGAATCAGTTCACAAAAATAAAAACATAAATTAAAACATAAACAGGAGCAGCACGGGTTGCACATATAAATAGTCGGAAAGGAGACCGTGGGAATCGCGGATTGCGCAAATTTTGCAACATCTACGTTGCCTGTGAAAATCACGGGATGCGTTGTGAGAGGATTAACCCTTTTAAATGAATCGTCCCCTCCTTTACTAGAAACAAGCATCTATATAATTATCAACCCAAACTGAGTCTAAATATTCAGGATTTTACTACTGAGAAGTATCCTAAATATTTAAGACTTATTTTATACCCGGAATTTACAAGTAAATAATATTGCATATCGTGTTTTGAAGTGTAGGAAGCATCTCTACATCCTAAATACATCCCTAGTAAGAATTGGGGAACTAATGCGGTTATGCTTAGAAGTGTTTATTTGACTCTCATTCCGAACTCCGTGTAGGTCTGCGGTAGCCCAGTGGTCAAAGTATCGGATGTTAGAGATGTTATCGGATGTACCACTAAACACCTACCGTGTAGGGCAGCGATGCACGTTAAATCTGTCGAGAACTAAAACCTCCTCCCGTTGGTGTGGTAGTTAGGAGAGAGGTTTCAAGCTCAGGTGTCATTCACGTCACTTGACCATGGTTCAAAATTACGTGGTCCGTTGCCAAAAGCCATCATGTAGCTGAACAGTGAACCGTTAATATTCACTCGCTCGCTCACCGTGTAGAATAGGCCACTGTACATTAAACCCGCCAAGGCTCAAACGCGTTCTTCTGTTTCTGTGGTGTAGAAGTTAGAAGAGGGTGTGCCAGTGCAGGTGTCTGTCTCGTCACTTGACCTTGGCTTAAAATTACGAGGTCCGTCGCCAATAGCTTTCTTGCAGCTTTATATAGCGACTTTAATACAACTCTCACCCACTCACCCATTATTCGATGGGGTATAATAATGTCAATAATTTATAAAAAAGGGGTACGCAAATGAATGTCCCATTTTTCGAAAAATTTTTAAGGGTACCTGAAAAGATCCTCTAAAGATTAAAAAAAAAACGCTCAAAGATACAATTTGTCCAATTGAAAATAATGTATTTATTTAATAACAAAATATAAACAACCTTATAATGCACTATAACTAATTAGATCTTCCTCGGCATAAATATGATAAATAATTTCGAGACCTGTAATCCATGTTTATTCAAGTTTAAAATAACGCGTGTATCTTTTAGATTTTCAAGCTCATTAAATTATCGGGAATTTTAATGAAAACAGGTTCCACAGTGATCTACTAATTGGTTATACCATTACAATCATTTAATGTGTTCCTTTATTTCTTTAAATTCTATTCTAATGCAGGGTTTCTTCACACCAGTAACAAAAACCCATTTATTTACTAATTGCAGAGGAAAGTTTCACGCTAATGTGGAACTAATATGCTCTAATTAAATTTAAATCGTGAATTAGATTGAATTTTCTTGATGCCTGATATGAAAGCATTTACGAAATCATTATTTATAAATGGTAAATGAAAGTTGAAGCCTCTTTAGAGTTTGGGTCCATTTAAAAAAGGAATAAATATTAGCAAAACAAAACTATGCTATCAACAAGAGTTTAGAAACGTTTAAAAAGACAATTAGCTAATTAGTTTGTATTTTTCCATGAACGTACAAGAATAAATTAGAGAAAAGTTTGATAGCATTTATTCAAGCAGAAAGTTTTTGATGCCTGAGCTTATATATTAACTAGCAAACATTCATACTTAAGTTTATTTTTCCAAGAAATAAAATATCTAATATATTTATTCATACAAATGTGTTTTTTCCTACGGGAAACGAATTCATTAAAATTTAAAAAAAAGAATATTTGCGTCACATTTTTATGCGATTTGAAATTAAAATAGTACGCTCCTTTGACTTTTTTCTGTTGCATGACTTCTTATGATTCTGAAGCTTTTCATTCTGAAGCTTTGAGAATTGACATATTTAACATGCATAAACCTCTCTACACGATTTGTGTTACTTACCTTCAGATTTTGAAACCGCAACTCGACAGCTCCGGCAAAGAGCTCACAAAGAGTGAGTGAGTGTATATTAACGTCTCAGAGTGCAAAACTACTCATGGACTATTGAAGACGAACAGTCATTTTGAGCCATAGTCAAGTGACGAGGGGATGACACTAGAGGTGGAAATGTTTCTCTTCTAACTTTCATTATTGCGGTAGTTTAATGACCATGGTAATGGACTCATGACCGGAGTGTCACGAGTTCGAGCTTGGTACCGTTGAAGACACGCCTTGTAGGGGAGCGATGCACATTAAATCTTTCGAGAATTCAAACATGCTGAAGATGGTGTATTATGGTTGTTAGGAAAAGAGGTCACTAAACCATGGTTTAAAATTACTAGGTCCGTTGCCAAAAACTGTCGAGTAGCTGAAAAGTGAGACGTAAATATCACTCACTATTCTTAACTTTCACACTAGACCAAAGAAAGACCATTTGAGCCTTGATAGGTTTCACGTGCTGTTTTTTCCTCTACGCGGTGGATCTTCAGTGGTACTGGGTTCAGACTTTTGACAACCAAGCTCAAGGAGAGAGTTATGCCTGCTCTCACTCCCTCTCGCTCTCTCTCTCTCTCTCTATATATATATATATACACACATATATATATACAGTAGAACCTCTATATTGCGAATTTTTCTATAGAACGAACTTTTTTCTTGGAATCAAGAACATTTCAAGAGCATTTCGCTCTCTATAGCGAAGTGCATTTTCTATGTAACCAACTTTTTCTTTTGTGATTTATTTTTTTCTCCCTATTTTTAAAGTATTTCGGAAAATTTCAAGTTATTCTCTGTTTAATATATTTTATGGTGGTAAAAAATCTTGAATTGGTTTTATTAGATCCTAACTCGCCCAGAACAACAGAGTTATGGATGTTTCATCCAAGAAGTGCAACCTATAACCACCATTGCCTTATTCACTAGAAACATTTTCGATATGATATTTTACCCTCAGTGGAATTTTCCCGTGTTTCCGTGCTGTAATTATAAAACAATGTATGTTTAATATTACTTGTATGTTTTAAATTATAAAATGTCCTTAAAATTCATTAATTTTAGTGTAAAATTATTTTCTTAATTTTGAAAAGATACAGATAATTCTTCGACAATCTTTTTTCTTGTTTAACTTGCAGTTTTTCTTTCTTTCTTTTTTGGTGGGTATGATAAATAAAATAAACATATATTATTTTAAAAGAGCTCTGAATAAATTATTTTTTAATATATATTGTTTATGAGTTTAAAATTTGTTTTATGTGGTTTATAAAGTATATTAAAAGATGAAACCCTATAAACGAATTTTCCATACAACGAACTTTTTTCCGGGATTTAACGACTTCGTTATACACACAAATATTCAACTGTACATATAGTGACGCTTATATATATTTCTGCACTCTTAATGCAACTGAATAACATTACAATAAAATTAGTTTTTGATGCATGTTGTACTAATGTAATCGAAACAGAGTTTCAGTAAATATCAGCAATTTCTAAAAAAATACAATGGATAGGAGTTCAAGCAACATTAATTTTTATATAAAAAAAAATGCATATTTAGTTAAAAAGCTTGAAAACAAATATTCAGACAAGACGAATACTGATCGGGTTTATAACAACGCAATTTATGTCACAAACTCATGATGTTTGCTTTGTTATTTCGTTGAGTATTCCACATATAACTACTACATTAGAAGTAATTTTTTATGTTTCACATAGAACATATTAATACATACACTGGTGTGCAAAAATTAAGGACGAGATGGTTTTTTCAATATAACTTTGTACAAAAGCTTTCCAAATCAACACATTTAAAACCGTAAGATCCCCAATAAGTAAGGACATGTGTAATGTAAGCAACACATACTAAAAGAGAAATCAGAGGGATAAAAAGAAGCTTGATTGAAAAAGTAGCATGAAGCGCAATGCGACTGAACGCCGAAACATCCCTGTGATGGGTGTCCAGCAAGAAACATCCGGTTTTTAGTAGGGGATATGATCTCCCCTGACTGCTAGGCAGGTTTCACAGCGTCTGCCCATGCTGAGAATGAGGGTGTCAATGAGTTGTTGAGGCATTGCTGCCCATTCGTCTTGCAGCGCCAATCGAAGCTCCCGAATCGTTACTGGTGGTAAGGTACGAGCTGCCAAGCGTCTGTCTAGAATATCCAATAAATGCTCGATGGGGTTGAGATCCGGAGATCGTGCCGGCCAATCCATACGTTCAGTATCCTCACTCTCTAAGAGCTGTTCGGCAGCTACTGTGCGATGTCATGGTGCATTGTCGTCCATCAAAAGGAACTGCAGACCCCTAGCGCCTCTAAAAAGACGCACATATGGAAGAAGAATCTCGTTACAATAACGGGTCCCGTTGACTGAACCTGCGTCGAAGATGTGAAGGTCTGTACGACTACCAAGCATGATGCCTCCCCAAACGAGAACTTCGCGACCTCCATACCTGTCCCTTTCAATGATGTTCGAGGGATGATTGCGGCTTTCCCGCTCTCTCCAGATGAGTATGCGATGAGAATCGCTACTAAAACTGAATCTGCTCTCATCTGTAAAGAGTACTCGTCCCCATTCATTGTCTCTCCAATTTCGGTGTTCCCGGCACCACAGAGAACGCCTTTTCCGATGGGCAGGCGTTAAAGGTACACACCGTACAGAGCGTCGTGCAAACAGACCACCACCGTGCAGTCTTCTGGTCACGGTAAAACGCGATATCGGTCGTCCAGTCGCCTGTGGCGTGTGTCTAGAGATTGCTCCCGCTGTCTGACGCCTGTTTCTTCTGGCCTGTAAGACGATGTACCAGTCATCTGCGGGTGTGGTTCCTCGTGGACGACCACTACTGAACCCCCGGATAGCTGTTCCTGTAGTTTGAAATTGTCTCCAAAGTCGTGAAACGATGCTGTGAGCAATTCCGAACTCTGCAGCCACACTTGTCACACTGCGGCCTTCCTCCAACTTCCGAATGATTCGACCTCGGGTAAAAGCATCCAGATGTCGTCTAACAGATTGATTTTTCGCCATTTCTCGCAGAGGCAGCAACTCAGTGAGATTTTAACTGCTATACGGTGTGCAATCTCTTTGCCAGAAATACTGATCTTACACCGACAACATGCTTTATACTACTCAGACACTCCCCCATTACGTCTACCTGCATATCTGCGCATGTGCTACCGTACATCACCTTACTTAATCTCTTGACTGGTCTTTCTGTCCGCTCTGCCTCTTCGTTCAGCTGATATGCTAATTTTTCGACTTCGTCCTTAATTTTTGCACTCCAGTGTATATTCTCAGTAATATAAATAAAAACAATGCACAAACACTTTTATCAAAAATCCCCACTAAATATATGACTTTGGTATTTACACGGAAAACCTTTTTAGAATATACTATATGTAATTTGAAGTCTATATATATCGCTTATTTCCCTAAAAAAGTAATATTTTGATGTAGGCGAAACAGACCAATAGTATTTCATCATTTAAAAACGTGTTTTACCTTTTATTCTATCTAGTGCTATCCTTGTGAATTTTTAGTTTAGACTGTCTTACAGCACATACAAATCATTATTATTTTAATTAAAAAAATTGAATAAAGTCAAAAAACACAAACGTAAGTACAAAAAAAAAAATTAAGTCAATTCCTACTTAGATCCACGAAGAAAAATATTATTTTAGCTACTTTTTATTAAATATTTACAATTAATGTAAATATGTATATACATATGACATAATCACAACATTAAGTGGTAATTAAATTTTATTAATTATCGTTAAGTATCGTTGTTATCCCAAATAATCGTGTTTATAAAATTTCAGTTCAATTGAATGCTTTAAAACGAGAGAGAAAAATATTTTCAAGTTTTGACACAAGTCGCCAGAATGGCCACTAAATTGTCAAAAATGATGCCAACGTGGATGTGCTCTTAATTCTTTGAATAATTAGTTTTAATCAATTAATTTTATTAATAATAATTAAATTATTGTATTTCTATCCAAAGTAATTATGTATATATAATTCCAGTTCAATCGAGTGCTTTAAAATGTATTTTATTAACGATTGAAAATTCCGCCAACATAAATAAATAAAAAGAGATTGCGCGCTAATAGTAGGAATTGAAAACTACAACTAAACATATTGTTTCTATTATGTTTTATGGAAAATGCATCTTGAACTTAATCATATGATACATAGACACACCTACTTCATCATTTACAACTGTTTTCTTATGCATTATCATTTGGAATGAATTTGAACTTCGAGTTGACATGTTTTATTTGTGCTTACTATAATAATTATCATATAAAACGTTGTTTTTACACTTATTTTCATGACATAATTATAACAGTAATTGTCATTAGTTGTAAAAACATTTGTGACGTCCTACGCGTCTTTTCTGTAACAAGTCTTTTGGGTTCTTTGGGCCAGAATTAATGGCAACTCTTTTCCAACCAAATCCAAGAAACAAGATGTGAAGAAGAGATGCCAATATACGGACTTTAAATATAGGATCTTAGAGTAAGCGAGGATGGCAATGTAAAGGAATGTTAGACAATTGGTGTGCGTTGTGGCAGTTGATGATTATTGCAGTTCGTGGTTCAAGATTGATTAAGTTCTACGTGTCGTGGATAAACATATTGGTGTTCGACTAGAAGTTAGTCATCAAGCTGCATCCCATTGCAGATAAAGACAAGTAGCATTACGAAATAATATAAAGTAGGATTGATTACTTAATATTAGAATCGAGGATTAGGCGGTTCGCTTATTGAGATTGGTCTGTGAATTAAATTAGATCATATTATATATATATATATATATATATATATATATATATATATATATATATATATATATATATATATATATATATATATATATATATATATATAGTGTGTGTGTTGCGTATTAAGTCATCGTAGATTCTCTCATATTAATTATTATAATTATATTTGTTAAATATTTAGGTTGAATATCTTAATAAAGTCATATTATGATAATGTTTGATCCGAGTTCTTTCGCTAATCCTACACCTCTAGCTCACGTTGATACTTCGAGGGATGTACTTCCAAGGGGACGTACATCACACATTATGTAACAAATGTTACAAAACACTTTGTAGCATGAATAAAATCAATAACATATATTTGTTAATAATATTATTCATATATTTTTTTTTTTAAGATTTCCAAAATTATATTTTAAAACTGTAAGATACTTGTGTTTAGTTAATACTAATTTTTTTGTTACATCTGCACATTTAGACAATCCACTTTACTAAAAATATTTCTAACAATATCACCAATTTTAAATACAGAATTTCAAGACATAATTTTATATTTATAAAATGTGTGGTTTTTTTCAATCTTCTATGAAATTTCGAAACAGTCAAGGGAAAAAAAAGGGTAGAAAGTAATGATGCACAGGGTTCGACTGCACAGAGGTTGGGCTTAATATTCCCATACCCCTTTTGGAGCACTAGAAATATTTTCAAAAATTTGCATTTTGAATACCTAAATAATAAGGCAAAAATCATTTTAATTGAGAATATTTCTTTTGCTTGTGCATATCGCCTTTAAAGTTTTGAAAATTGGAGAAACTTCACTATTTTCTGTCAATTTTTCATCATTCTTCTTATCAAAGTATAATGCTATTTTCTAAATCTGAACATTGGGATATAAAAAAAAGGTAAAATCAATCAAGTGTTTTGTTTTTGTTCCAATAAAATGTCGAGAAAATTAGGATTATTTTTCTTTGTAAAATCAGCAATATTTCATATTATTCAAATTTATTTTTCATCTTTAATAAATAAAAAATAAAAGATAAAAATGATTTACACCAGCGTTTTTAAAACTGTGAGGTGCGCCCCTTAGGGAGGCATGATAACTCTACGAGGGGCAAGCGAGCATATTGAAAAATCGAAAACAAAATATAATTTAAAAATATTATTAAAGTAAACAAGCAAAATTCATTCTGACATGATAAAAAAAACTTAACATATACACTGTTTTTATTCACATAAAAGTATTAGTACTGCACAATGTATTTTATAATTAATTTAACAATACCAAATTAATAACAAGTTTAATAATTACGAATGACCCCATGGGTTTGTCATAAATAAAATTATACACATAAATTAACATTAATCATGGTAAATTGTACGGTTTATAAATATAATCCCTTAACAGCTTAAAAGTTATGCGATTCTCTCCCCAATGCCTCGTTTTCTACGTAAGAGAGAGTACATGGTATATTGGGAGGGGGGCAGAAAATTAACAGGTAAGAAATCCCCTGAAATAAGTAAATCCTTCACACACACTGCCAAGGTCCTTTTATTGCATTCTAAAACTTCGGAATAATTTTATGGGTAACAGTGCACAGAAAAGATTGTACTTCAAAAAGACGTATATATACGTCCGGAGAATTTACACACTGGTAGAGTGAGACGTATATATGCGTCGGTTAAAACGTAAAAACGTAAAAAGTTAAAAACGTATTATATCTTTAGCGTCAAAGTATAGAAATTGAATTTTTGCATTTTTATTTGTATGGAAGGAGGCCGTGATCAAAATTATGATTGAATATTGGGTCGCTAATATTGAAAGTTTGCAAAGCATTGATTTACACTTTGAATGTTTTTAACAATATGCAAGGGTCTATAACTAAACCTATAATTGATAAAATTAACCAACATTTTTATTCACAGAACTGTACCTCAAAATTTAGATATCTGAGAAAACTGGGATATTATTGATCTGGATGAAATGTCGTCCTTGGGTGTCGTCTTCAACTTCAGCCCCATACACTTTTCGAAATGCATCTGTCTTAAGCTTAACGCCACTGCTTGGGTGTGATGGGAAAACTTAGGAAATCTGCATATGATAATCTTAAAGAATGTACACTGCTGGACAATTGCTAAGGACGGATAATACTATCATCCATAGCAACCACAAAATGAAAGGAAGCAAAATGTGGAAAATTAGAATAAGTGCGGGATATTAGTAAGAAGAAGTATGAGTATGCAATTTTTTTTCTACGTCTGTTCATCACGTGATAGCGTTCATAAGAGCTTTAAAGGTTTTGACGCGTGTGGACAGTTGTTGTTTCAAGTCAAAGTTTTACAGGAAAGATTTAATAGACGAAACTAAAATTTTTGGCATGTCTTCCCAACATTACATAGATGATTTTATGCGTGGCCGAATTATTGGAAAGATCGAAGAAGGGCGAAAAATAACAGATGTTGCCAGGGAGTTCAACATCGCTCACAGCGTTGTTTCACGGCTGTGGAAGTCATTTAAAACTACTGGAATGTGTAGTAAACGGCACGGGGGATGTCGTGTTAGAAAACAGATATATCGTCCTATCAGCATAAAAGGAACAGGCGCACCACAGCTCAGCAGGTGGCAAATCAGTTTGTTGCTGCCTCAGGGGAAAGCAGATCTCCGAAAAACTGTTGCCAGGCGTTTCAGGGGAGGAGGACTATACGCACGCATACCTGTTGTGTAGGTCCCATTGACCAGACAGCACCGTACTGCCCGTTTGCAATGGTGTCGTGAGCATCACAATTGGACTGAACAGGACTGGCATGCGTACTATTCTCAGATGAGAGTAGGTTCAGTCTGTCATCGGATTGTAGACGCCAACTGATCTGGCGCGAGAGTGGTACTGCTTATCGTCCAGAAAATATCCAGGAAAAGGACCGATATCCGACATGCAGTATCATGGTGTGGGCCGGCATCATTATCAATGGCCGCACGCACCCACATGTGGTTGCGAATGGGACTATGACGGGCCAACGATAGATTGATGATGTTCTATTTCATCATGTTCGTCTTTTCCGTGGTGCTGTCGGTGATAAATTTGTTTTTATGGACGACAACGCAACATGTCATCGAACACTCTCTGTTCAGGATTGTCTAGACAGCGAGGGTATTCAACGTCTCGTATGGCCAGCGCGTTCTCCAGATCTAAACCCCATTGAAAATGCGTGGGATGTTTGGGGGAAGACAAGTTGCTGGTCGAAACTATCCTCCGACAAACAAGAACATCTTCTTCCGTGCACTCACAGAGGAATGGGATAAATTGCCTCAACAGCTGCTGGATAATGTTGTGCGAAGTATGGTACGACGTGTGGAATATTGCATCAAACTCCACGGTGGACATATCCCGTACTGATACCTTTCTTTAATGTGCCTGCTGACTTTTAGATGCATTGTTCGATTTCTCCGTACGCAGATCGAACGAACATTTTTTTTCTTTCAGATGTTTCACAGCTTTTGTACTTTCCAGAATAATAAATATTCTTTATTCTAATGTCTGAACAGTGTGGCAACTATATTTTATCCTACTAGGCCTCATGTCTCGCTTAATGTTATGCTACATAGCAATTTGTGGTCCGTCCTTAGCAATTGCCCAGCAGTGTATTATGTGAAAAAGCAGCTGTTGTCCTATCATAACTGTCAGTAATTTATGATGTTATTCCATTCATATTATTAGTTCACTCTCTCCCTACATATATTTTGTTCAAAATTTCAATCGTTAATAAAATACTTTATATGCATCCATTCAAGTACAACTGATTTTTATAACTTGTCGTGGTTTCCACTTGACGTTAATACAGTTTTTTTAAAATATTAATTCATTAATTATATTGTACTTTTAATTTTAAATTTATTCCGCTTTACTTATTTCTTAGATACAACTAGCTGCAACAGTTACCTACAGTGAGTTTTCTACCGAAATATATATAGGAATAGACGTTAATTATTTTTTATATTACGTGTTTTAAGTTAATTCTTATTTTCTATTGTTATTTGATGGATGTCGAACGGAGACTTGAAATAATCCTTATTATTATCATTATATGGAATACAGTTTCCTCATTTTATTTTATTGGTATCAGCGCATTTGTTTCATTCTGTAGAGCTTCATCCTGAAACATTCTAATTTGTAAGAATTTGAAATGAAATTGAAAAACATAACTACTTTCCATATTATTTATTTATACTTTTTGTATTAAATGTATCACGCGTTCCAATCCAAAGAACTGTATTAATACAAATTGATTTATTGTTATCAAATAAGAATAAAACAATTGCATTAAATACTTTTTAACTGAATCAAGCAAATGTTGAATGAAATAAATGAAGAATGCCATTTCAGCGCCAACGGTGCTTTTATATACTTATTATTAAGTTGATTGCATGATCTCAAAATCTAGCTGATAAACGAGGAGATAAGTGCTTTACCATTTGTGTCGATGGCAATGATTGATGCACGTTTAATAAATATAAATAGTTTGGATAGATATTGCCAGAAGGAAAAATTTCATCCGGACTGCCAAGACCACCAGGGAATTCAAAAGTAACTTCCCTTCTAAGCTGTTACAATACACTGTATCATAAGTTGGAATATCACCCAATTAATTAAGAGAATAATATTATAATAATTTTGAACTGAATATTATAAAGAAATAGCTAAATACTGTTTTAAAATCTGATTATAAGAGAGGGACACATTTTGTTTAAATTTAGAGTAGATTTCCATATACATTTTATTAACATTCTTCATCGTGTAGAGGTAATTTACAATCGCTTTAGTTTCGTATTATTTTAAATCTTTATTACATATATTTTTTATATAATGTTACTTTTTTAAGAAAAGTGTTAATATACTGTAGAAAAATATACTAAAACATAAAAAATTAGTCATTTAAAGACAATTATCAGTAAGAAAATATCATTTTAATTGGAAAAGAGGAAAAAAAATGAGACTTATCAAGAAAAAATTTAATATTCAAAATTTAAAAAATAGTTTTTATTTCTTATTGGTTGTTAATAACCTCATATTTTAAAATTTAAATGCATTTATTTCAATATGGTTTTTTCATTATGACTTAAAATAAGAAATACAAATTGTTTTTTAATTCACTTTATACATTTAATATGAAATATTAGAAGAATTACTCATTTTAACATTTCTTTTAACTCACAGTTTCTTACCATTTAATTCTTTCCAAGTGTATAAAAACAGGTCGTGCATTATGTATAGCGTAGTTATTACTTAAACTGTTTTTTATACATAATTACTAAGTACTTTACAAATGTTCATTATCTAATTTAATTTTGCTTTTTAACTTTTTTAATGCAATATCGATCTTTTTTTAATGTTTTCCCAATTCTGGGTCGTTTATTTTTCTTCAAATAATGAAATAAAATATTAATTATTCTCCTTTGAATTTCAGTAAGCTCGATAGGAACAAAAATATAAATAATTAATATCTTCATAGTACAAAATCTCCAAACTACATTTTTTATTAAGGGCGAAATAAAGATGAAAGAATGTTACTAGAAAGAAATGCTGATAAAATACATAATAAAAGACTAGTAACGGGGAAAAGTGTTTTCTCTTTTCTACCGTAGTTTTTAACCCTTTTGAAGATGGAAAATTTCACATGTAATTTTTTTACGATTCTTATTAATTTCCTGCACGATTTATCTTTTTCTTTTCAATTTTATTTCATATTACTCTTTTTACACTTATGTGTTATCTTTTGAATATTACAGAAACTACTTTTAATACTGGTAAAAAATGTTAAATCTAAGATTATTTTTTTGGATCTAAGTTTAAAAATGATGTTTTCTTTTATAAATCTTCTTTTAGATTTTAATTTATTTATTTTTATGGTCGAGTTAAGTAAGTATAAATGCCCTATATATTTTTAGGAGTTATAGACTTTATTAAAACTAATTTAATGTTTTAATAAAGTTACGTTACATTTCTTTACTTTAGTACTATAGTTTTACTTTAAAGTACTTCACTAGTATCAGGATTAATTAAGGATATAAGTAACAGAAATTTTTATTATTGATGAAGACCATTCATTAAACGTAATTCAAAACGTAACTTTCTTATTGTAATTAGAGAATTTGTGTGTTTGTGTGTTTGATTTTTACATGTTGCATATGATTTTGTTTTTTTTTTCTCAATTAATTATTTTACATATACCTGCTCAATTGCTTATGCAAATAATTCTGAGTTAAAGTGATGTGAATTTTGTTAAATGTAAAAAAAACTGTTTAGTTTAGAAAAGATTGACTTATAGTATGGTATCAAATTTATAAACTATCAGCAGTAAATCAAATCTATAATAATTTATTTATTTAATTGTGCTGCTTAATACAAGATAAAACCTACTCTTATTTTATACCTAAAGATGAAGATTATGTGAATAACTTAGGTTACTAAATGCAGATTATGCTTTTTGTGAATCCAAACGCTACAAAAAAAATATGAACTGTAATTATCACGCAAAGTATTTCTTATGTTTAAAAATAAATTTAATAGTTTAGCATTTAAACAAAACATTTTCAAACATTTTTTTCAACATTTTTTTTCATTTATCACATTTCTGATTTTTCGGTAAATCTTTCAAGGAATTCGATTTTAAATAATAAAAACCGTTTTAAGAGAAAAGTTAAAAGAAAAAAACAAATATATTTTAAAACTAAATTGATTTAATTGTTGTTGAAGGGAATAAATTATTTACAAAATAAAATGAACAATCATGCATCCCTTATCAATACATTATTACTACAGAAGAATATTTTAACGCTTGTGTAGTTTCAAAACATCAAAAATAAAAGACATATTTATGGCTTAGTAACAAGTAATTATGTACATCTATTAAACATAAAATGCAGTATATATGCACAAAATCCTTTATATTAGCCCAACAGTCCAATATAAAGTATTCTTTGTTTTATTTAGACAAAGGAAATCTCTTTATCAAACTTAAGAGATAATTTGGAATATCTTTAAAGTTCCAAATAGAACCTCAGTTGTGAAGATTCTAGAGATTTTCATGCCCAGGTTAAGGTAACCGTACATTATGATTCGTGAATATAAAGTCAGCAAAAACGCAGTGTAAGAGGTTACATAATTCAGAATTTTGTCTTAAACTCATTACAGACTCAGAAACTCTTTGTTGAGCATATGCAAGTTATTGTCGCTTCTCAAATAGATGGAAGACGATATCTTTTTTATTTCACCTCCTAAAAACTTATTCTTCAATATTTTGGATTGGTGGTAACTATCCAAACTATCTTTATCAAAAGAGAAAGCAGTGACAAACGCTTCATTTAGTTTTGATTTATTCGTAAGGAGTAACGATCACCTTTCTTGTTTTGTCTCATCAGTATTTGTCCCTTTTATAAAGTGAATAATTCTTTGAAGGCTGTGTTTAAAGGAGGGGGATAATTTCTTGACTGTGTAGGTCTTGAATGAGAATACGATTTCAAACGGAAATTATCCGCCCTAGTCAATTGTTTTGTTAACTGACTAACCGGAAGAAGCAAAAGATATTGATAGTTCTCTTTATCCCCCATAAGTCGGAAACGGATTATCATTAGCAGTTGAAACATGCAAATAGTTTGATATAGTCTTTCTAAGTGATTATAAAGTCAATGAGACAATCAGTAAAAACGTATAAGCTATCTGTCGCTCTTAACAAAGGCCATTTTCATTCCATCGGAAATACTTCTTCAAAGGAAAGGAAAGTAGGAAAGACTTATTTTCTTCGAAAACTTCAAAATATTATTTTTGTATAGCAATATACCTTAAGGCGACTTGGTACCCTAAAAATCACAAACCTATCGTTTTTTTTTTTCATTTAATCTTATTCTTTGCATTATTATCTTTCGATTGATATATCACTTGTGCATGTCGGAAAGTTAGAGGTTGAATGAAACTTCATTTGAAAACAAATAAGGCAATTCAGCCACACCCCCTTTTTAGAAAAAAAAGCTAAAAAATGCGTTATGATAAAAAAAATCTATTATTTAAATAGAAATAATAACTATAAAAAAGAATGTGTAGTATTAAAAGCAGGAATATTTCCAAGGCAATACAATAATGTAATTTTTCTTCCTTGTGAAATGTGTGCATGTAAAATTTTTAAATTAAGGCATTTTATATTAATAATTTTATATAATTTCAGTTCTTATTCCTGATATATTTTTCATACAAATGTAATACTTTAATATTATAAGAAGAAAAACAGCTAAAATTTCTGTCGTGACAGAAAAAAAAAGTTTTTTTAAGTTTTTCTTGAGTTTTTCTTGTGCAATTAGTACTCTCTAAAAGTTGATCATTTATAAAAATGTGTAGGTTGAAAACATATGAAAATGCAATTATTTTAAAGAAAAACGTATAAGTAATATCTTAAAGTGGTATTTTTAAGTTTAATTAAGCTTATAATAATTATTTTTCAGAATTATAAACTTTAAAGTGGTTTTCTCAGTTTGTGTTTTTCAAAACCTTAGTGCATTCAAAATGCTACTCCTTCGACAATTATTTACCAATCACTTCAATTTTTTTCCTGCGTGTTAAAAATAAAACATGCAATAAAATTAGGGATCCGTTTTGCTATAAACTGAATACTTTTTTTTAAAAAAAATAAAATGTAAGACATGTTGGCTTTTTCGTTGATTTTTCGCCATAAGAATATTATAAAAATATTTCAGGTCAAAAAATTAATTTTTACAAAAGGAGTAGGATTTTAAAATTTTCTCAATTTTCTTCAAAAAAATTAAATTGTTAAAATTGTGTGAATAATATATGAAAATTTTCATCTGGTAACATTTTCTTGAATAGAAATATTGTATAAAATGTTAAAATATAATTTTTAAATACGTAAATAAAGAAGTTTGCTCAAAGGGTGCCAAGTCCCCTTAAATGCCGGCGTATAATCCGCACTTATAACAAAAAAAAATAAGATCAACATTTACGGGTGCGCGTTATATGTAAGTATAAAAATGTTACCTTTAAATATAAAAAGTGATGATCATAATAAGACTTAAATTTCTGCCAAGATTGAAATACTTTTAATTTAAAGGAAGGGACATACCTAATAAACAAAGGGTTGTAATTATAGAAACATACGAGTTTTTAAAATCTTCGGATATAACCACGAATAAATGACTTCAAAACTTGAGTGCATGCACAAGTTCATTTCAGGTTCCTACTTAAAAAGGAGGTGCGTGTTGTACGGCGAGTATATCTAAAAACTATAAATTGAAAGTATAGATGCGCATTATTACGCCGGGTTTTACGGTAAGTATCATTTAGCAGTATTATTCTTTTTGGGTACATTTAACCAAATCGATTGTACAAGAAATGCATAATGGTATATCAACGTCAAATTTAATTGTTTCGTAAATATTGTTTTGAAGAGCGGTTTTATTTTTACGTTTTTGTACTGTACGCGCATTTTTAAAAAATGTACAAGTGTATAATTATAGTAAATATGATCCAAAACTTTTTTTTGTAATTGTGTACCTACTCCAACAAGATTGTAAATGATTTCGTCTGCAATGTATATGTATTGCAATGATTTAAGTTTTATTTAAATACTTGAAAAATATAATTTGATATTAGAGGAAATATTATTAAAAAAAACCAAACTAAAGATAAATAATAGAGAGAAAAGGCAATAGAGCTCAGCTTTTTTCTAAACTACAGTGGTATTCAAAAAGAAATACAGTCGGATCTCTATATAATGAAGTCACTAAATCCCGGAATAAAGTTCGTTGTATGGAAAATTCGTTATATAGAAAGGTTCATCTTTTAATATACTTTTCAAATCATAAAACAAATTTTAAATTCATCAACACTATAGATTAAAAAAGTAATTATTCACACCTTTTTTAAATTGATATATGTTTATTTTATATATGTTACCTCTCAAAAAAGAAAATAAGAAAGAAATTTGCAAGGGAAAGAATGAAAAAGAATCTCGAAGAATTCACTGTAATTTCAACTTTAAGAAGATCGTTTTATGCTAAAATTCGTGAATTTTAAGGACATTTTTATAATTTAAAGCATACAAGTAATATTAAACATACATTATTTTATGATTAGAACATGGAACAATTTCTTTGAGGATGTCTCCGTGTTCTTGGACTAGTCAACGAAAAATCAACATCCATTTCTAGTTAGAAAATAATGTATGTTTAAAATTACTTGCATTCTTTAAATTAGAAAATGTCCTTAAAATTCATTAATTTTAATATAATTTTTTTTCTAAGTGTTGAAAATACAGTATGTTTCTCGATATTCTTTTTTTCTTGTTTTCCTTGCAGTTTCTCTTCCTTTCATTCTTTTTTTTATGATTAAGATGTATAAAATATATAGATATTAATTTACAAAAGGAAGGAACAATTACTTTTTTTTAATATATAGTGTCTATGAGTTAATAATTTGTTTGATGGAGTTTATACAGTATATTAAAAGATGAACCTCTATACAAGGAATTCCCCATATAACGAAATTTTTGGGGAATTTGGCGACTTTTTTATACAGAGGCTGGACTGCAATACTATTATTTATTTACCATAAATTCAAATTAACAAAATATTGTCTTTTTTAAAGAAAAAAAGATTTTAGTACTTCTCTTCACTGGGAATTTTATGATGTTATATGAATATATACTGTTTATATATATATATATAATCCAATATAAAAGAAATTTTTCAATATATAATCATATACATATACATACACATATATATAAATTTATACATATATATACATATACACAAATACATAAACAAAAATATAAAAATAGACATATAGTTATATACCTAAGATAACTAAAAGTAGGAAGGAGGAACAAAGTATAAAGACAAATTCCTGGCCTTAGGAACCAGGATTGCAGGTTTAAACAAGTTTTGCGGCGCCAACCTTCACCTGTAATTTGTCATACTATGTACCAAGAGGAAAGGAAAGAGTTATATATGTAGAATTTAAATATTAAAAAATCATTAATCTAAATAATATATGAACATAAACACAACCTACTAAATGGAAGTTAAATCGATGGCCAAGAGTGCAGTAACGAGTTCCGGCCAAATAAGGAGAGCAGAAACGCATAAAGTTAATTGCGATACGATGTAAGAAACGATTAATTGCGATACGATATACGATAATAATAAATAAATATATATATACTTTTAAAAAATCATAAAAATAAAAATCATATAAAATTAGCGTAAAATATAAAAAACTCAATATATATATATATATATATATATATATATATATATATATATATATATATATATATATAGAATTTTTTTAAAAAAATAAGCATGTAGCGCCATCTCTATAATAATTGTAGGATAAATTAGATATTGTCTAAATTTAAAAAAAAAACATTACAAAACATAATAACAGTAAATAATTACAGTAATACAAATTGTATCATAAAAAACCATTATAAATATAATTACAAAGAAAGTTAGCAGGGTATCCATGTTCAATACAGTGATTAAAATTTTTTTTTAAGATTTAAAAAAATATTAGCTTTTTGATAGCTTTATGATAAAAGAGATGCCTTTAATTTTAATATCATCAAAGTGACTTTCTGGAAATTCAATATAATAATTAATTAATTCTGCCATAATTTATCAATATCTATATATAGAAATATTATTTTAACTATATCGCAATAATGTATTAGTTACCGATAAAGCTAATATTTTTTTAAATCTTAAAAAAATTTTTAATCACTGTATTGAACATGGATACCCTGCTAACTTTCTTTGTAATTATATTTATAAGAGTTTTTTATGATACAATTTGTATTACTGTAATTATTTACTGTTATTATGTTTTGTAATGTTTTTTTCAAATTTAGACAATATCTAATTTATCCTACAATTATTATAGAGATGGCGCCACATGCTTATTTTTTAAAAAAATTTTAATATATATACATACATATATATATATATATATTGAGTTTTTTTATATTTTACGCTAATTTTATATGATTTTTATTTTTATGATTAATAATATATATATATATATATATATATATATATATATATATATATATATATATTATCGTATATCGTATCGCAATTAATCGTTTCTTATATCGTATCGCAATTAACTTTATGCGGTTCTGCTCTCCTTATTTGGTGGGAACTGGTTACTGCACTCTTGGCCATCGATTTAACTTCGATTTAGTAGGTTGTGTTTATGTTCATATGTTATTTGGTTTATGATTTTTTAATATTTAAATTCTACATATATAACTCTTTCCTTTCCTCTTGGTACATATTATGACAAATTACAGGTGAAGGTTGGTGCCGCAAAACTTGTTTAAACCTGCAATCCTGGTTCCTAAGGCCAGGAATTTGTCTTTATACTATGTGCCTCCTTCCTACTTTTAGTTATCTTAGGTATATAACTATATGTCTATTTTTATATTTTAGTTTATATATATATATGTAAGTTATTGATATTTTAGCATTAAGAATTCGATTGTATTGAAAAATATTCTTATAATTCTTGAATTCAAAATGACTGAATTTCCAAACAATAAATTCTAAAAAATTGAAGCAGGATTATATTTTACTCTCTGGTAATTTCTGGTAAGTGGATTTCCAAAAAAATTATTTTTATTGAATTTGCTCAATTAAACAAATATGCTTGCCAAATTTCACGTCTAAATAAAATATATCAAGAATAGTTTTATTTTTTTATGAATAATCTCTAGTAACCACCTTTGAGAGTCGATTTCTGAAAGACCCGTTCAACTCAACAGCAGAACCATATATACCAGATTTCACTACTGTTGGTCTAGTAGTTAGAAAGTGGGTATTTTTCCATCATTATGCTGCAAAAGATTCATTCTCCCCCAATAGGAGTCAATTTCCGTAAAATCACGTTCTTAGCGGATTCTTATTCGAAAAAAAACATGCGATCAAATTTCAAATCGGAACGTCTAAAAGTTCAAAGACGGTAATATTTATTGTAATGCCCATTAAGCCCTCATGGCGACCTTTTGTGTCAATTCTAAAACTTTTTGAAGTGAATCTACTCTATGAAAGGAATGGGCCCACGAAATTTCTAACAAGTCTAATAGTTCATAAACGGAAATATTTATACATAACGACCCTTAAGCTTTTGTGGTTCATTATTTGTAAGACTCCTTGTGTAGCTTATCTCAACTTTATAAACGGAAGATGCCAACCAAATTTTAAGTTTGTAGGTGCAATAGTTAAAAAACGGGAATATTTATCACTAACGATTCTTAAATCCCCGCAACACCTCTTAGGGGTCAATTTTACTAAATCAGAAACCTTCACGTTAATGCGTTCAACAAATTCTCTAAGTTCCATCGCAATCAGATGAATGGTTTTGAAAGACATAAGAGACATACAGACGCATGCGCACACACTCATTCATTTTTATTTATAAAAATAACTTAGAATATATATAATTCTTATTTTTATGAATATGTGTTTTTGCATATTTCAAGTTTGAGTTTTAATTATTTACTATTCCATAAATATTTCAAAAATGTTTATAAAATATGTATAGTGACATAAATGATTAAAACTTAGAACTGAAGCATGCAAAATTCAGAATAGTGGCATCATTCAGTTAAGCTTGCTCGACATTATTCCTAATACAACATAACAGGCGCTTTGATAGGGAATCACACAGAATTTTTGTGAATTCCTGTGACAAACCATTCCAAGTAAATGAACTCTGGCATTTAGCTCCTGCAAATTACATGGTATTAGCAGAGTAGTGATACTTTTCGTCTAAATGCTCGATCGAAGATAGATCAAGAGAAATGAAACAACTGGCTCCAAAACCTCTTGAATGTTACGTTGGTCAGTCAAAGAGTACGAAACAAACACTTACTGTATCTTTGTATCATACTCAATTTTGCACCATACCATGACAATCAGGTGTTGAAACTTTTCACAATGAATCGTGGATCTCAGCGGTGATACCGTTGCCTCTATCTACGAATTTGATTGTTTTCTCCACCAAGGTCCACCATTCGATGACATATGTTCATCTGTGGAATGACACCAGTATAATCTTTGATGACGATACAATACTGTTAAAGACAGCCATCGTGACCCCGTCGACTTGAGTTATCACCTAAGTCATCATGCTGTGGAAATATTGAGCTATTGTGAAATGTTTGACAGAAGTTGTATTTTTTGTATCTTCTGAGTGTCTACAACAGTTGCTGTTGGACCAATACGTGTATGTTTTAACACAGGTTTTTCTTCTCAGTCCGGTTTACCTAGGACTTCATGAACCTTATTGACGCTGTCATGTGCTTGTTGTATCCATTCTGAAATAAAATTTCTCCAATCATCAATATCTTACATGATCTGTCGATTAGAGTATCCACCCTTTTGGAGCCCATTTAATAGGCAAAGTTTTCTTTCAGCTATAATCCGATGACACATTATGTAACCAAAACATGACCGCTAATCGAAATGAGTTTTAGGTGTTATTAATGTTTTTCTATGACCCCCAATAAATGCTGTATTTGAAAGTTACCCAGTGCCAGTCACACGCTAAACAGAGGTAAAAACTTGACCTTTGCATCGCTAAATGATTAATTTAGACGCAACATTCCTCTAGGTTTCAATCGTATCGGTCAACTTCTAAAAGGTAAAAAAGTGTTCGTCTTAGAATACATATATATATTTATACATAGTGTGGATGCAGAATTATTGGCGATTCATTTCTATATGTATTATATTGAGTATTAGCAATTAATAACGTTTTATATCTTACTTGGTACATTAGCAATATATATAGTTTGACGATTATTGTAATAAACAGGTTTTCCCCTAATAAACTCTATGTATTTAAGTGTACTAATAAATTACAATTGTTCAGTCAGATTATGTATTATTTCAGTCTGACAGTACGCAAATTAGTGCAGCAACGAAGAGTTGCTTATATAAAGAATGTTTGGTTTGGGATGCTCCAATATTTTTAACAGAATATTTTTTTTTCTAGAACGTGTGGTATCCAAACATAGGAACTTTTGCCCTCTTTCGTTACATGTTACCTGTGTCTCATCGTCCGCTTAAATTTATCGTCAGTCAAAAACCTGTATTTCAACTTTTTCACAGCGAGGAATTCCGTTTTCAACTGAGATGGACACGGATCCACAGTATGAAGGTAACTTTGAATGAGCTCAATTGTGTGACGTCATGATCACCTGATACCTGTAATATCATATGTCCATACGCTTAACTTTGGCTCAAAATATCAATTCAGCATTGTTGAAATCCGTTGCATAGGAAAGTATATCATAGGCATGCTTAGAACTGGAAATTCTATTTTGGAACTTACTATACTATTGATAAATTTTACAAAGCCAAAAGATATCACCCAGTGAAACAAATGCATAAAATTGTGACATTTCAACGCATACTCGTTCCATATTAGTCCATCGATAAATAAATTGGTAAAGGTTTAGAAGAATGAAATACTGTACTTAAAATAAAACGCATACAACTGAAAATAAACTGAAGTTATTACAACAATTTTAAGGGCCAATGCGCTGTAATTACATTTAAAATGGCACATGAGTCTTTCTTATGTATATATATGCACAGCAACAAAATTCGCTTAAATAAGAACCTAAATGTTTCCGTGCAGTTTTGCGATATTTCTTACGTCGTCATTTTGCTGCGTCTCGTATTACTTAGGTATTAATAAATTTGAACTTTTTTTTAAATACTCCGCTATATGTACGCTTCTATAGAAAATAGGTCTGAAATTTAATTTATTTTCACAACAAATTAAGAAAATTTATAAATTATAACTAATGGTATTATTTTCGAGCAAACGCGATGCGCATGCATTATGTTTGAACATGTGTAAAAATGGTGCAATCCACAAAGAAAAAAAAATATTATTTCTAGCATTTAGAGCTCTAAAGGAGACTTAGAGTTAAAAAAAATATTGTGTTTGAACACATGTAATATCGATATTCTACTTATTCTTCCTTTGACTTAAGCCTTTATGATAATAGAAACAAAATGAATACGATACTACTACAGGAAAATACTTATGATTACTTATTGGTACAATGTATTTGCATGTGTCTTTTTTTCTTATAAGAAAATTCCATTATAAAGAACTATAATTCATTCATATACGTATGCTCAATACATTTAATCATTAATTTTACTTTGAAATATAACACGAACAACTATAAAAAGGAATTGTTGTAATAAAGAAAGAAATACAAAATTTTTAATAAAACGTTGTTTTAACCATAGAACTACATCAATTAGAACTTTAAGGTACAAAATATGAATAAAATTTTATTTGAAAAAAGTTAGTTTAAAGAAGTAAATTAAACTTGAGATCATACTATTGAACAGATAATAAAATTTGGCTCGAAATACATCTTTTTGGTCATTTTAAATGACTTTGGAATTAGAATTATATATTCATTCCATGCAAATAGTTCTAGTGTATTCAATTAAATTTTTTCTTGAAAACTCAAATCCAGGTGTTTTTAATATTAAAAGTCTTAAAATCATTTAAAATTCTAAGCTGTAGGGGAAAGACAAGACTCAAACAAAATCCTAATTCCAATCGGCGCTAACAAATAGTTTCGAAGCGTGCTCTTGCATAATCACTTTGAGTCAATACAAACACAGAAATCTTCGAACAGAGATTTCTTGAAATGAATGATAACTTCTCTATTCAAACATCAGAAATTAAAAATAAAAAATTAGATTTTTTTTATTCTTACTAAAATTTATATTCATAACCAGTTTTTTTTTTATTAAAAATAATAACTAGCATATGAAACGTCAAGTATCAGTAAAACAAGTATCAAGTACGTATATAATAAACTTGTGTGCATTTTTAGTAAAACAATTACTTTTCAAAATAGAACTAAATGCAAAATGTTTTTTGCTTTATTAAAATTGGAGAAACCAAATATGTTTGCTATATTTATGATAATTTACGCTTTCTTCCAGAAATTTTGAGTAGGAATATTTAAAATACTTCTCAAAAAAAAAAATTCGGATTTTTCAGAATTCTACATTTTTTAATCATTAACCGTATAAATGTAATAATGGGCATGAAAACGATATTTCGTTCTCAATATGTTTAAAATATATCAATATTTGCTAACCAAAGTCCATAGGTACTTAAAGGGGGTCCAGATGAAAAACAAATAATTTTGATACTCCATAGCATGGAATAAATGCCCTTAATAAAAAGAATATTAGTAAAATAAATTAATGTCGATAAATTAAGTATTATATAAAATTCCTTGAATATCTGGTTAGGTGATATTCGTTGGAGATGGTATTCTCTGGAACTTGCTTTTACTTTTTAAGAAACGGTGCATTTTTTAAAGCTTTTCAGAGCGGAAATTTCAGCAATCAGGTACTTCAGCTGCCCTGGTTTTTTTTTGTCAATATTGACGTGCTGTATATACATGCTGAACATCCAGAATCGTTGTGGCTCTTAAAGTAAGCGAAAAAGAGGAAATAGTATACCCACCGAAAGAGTTCGATGAAATGGTTGTCATTTATAGGCTTTGACAGATCACAAAATGCCCAGAAAGCAGTTAGGAAGGAACTTCTCTGCTCATTTTTATGCACACACAATTTTGTCTTTTAAAAGACTATTTTTTCAGTAAGATATTGACCACTTATTTTGTACAGATTAGTAGAAAATATCCTGTTTTTATTAAAAGTTATCAAAAATAAAATATATCTCTCAAATTAATGGAACAAGATCTATCAAAATCAATCGTCCTTCTATTGTAAATAATGGTTACCGCGTTGTAGTGAGATTTATTGTTTATGCTACTGAACGTTCTTGTCGGTCAAGCTAGTTTGAAGGGTACGAACTCTAATTTGTTTTAGGCATTATTTTTGCCTAGTCTTGGTAGTACTCATGACCCACCTTATACAGATTTTGAATCATTTTAAATATATCTAAGTTCAAAATCCTCACGTTGAAAGGGTGTAGAACTCTGGAGAATAGGATGCTCACTCAGACGTAGTCTTCGTCCTTTGACCAATATTCGAAAGGATAAAGTCCATTTCCAATAGCATTTTAGCTTTAAATGACTACATTAAAAAGCTATGAATCAATTCCCAAGCATTAGTTTTCCAGTAAATAGTAATTATCTACAAACTCTTACCACCGCTGAGATAAATATAGTGGGGCAAATAAACATTTACTACAAAAAATATTCAATCTATTTGTAATAAATGTCATTTTTTTGTTTTATTCTTTTCTATATTTCTTTTCTAAAATTAAGTTTTTGATGCTTGAATTTGAAAATAATTGCACAAATAGTAAATATAAGCATATATGCGTAATTGAGTATAAGATTGGCATATGTAGATGCCCCACTGATTTAAAATTGCTATTTAGTGTTTCCAAAAGCTCAAAATGCTTTTGGTTCCCTTTGATTTACATGGAACTTCAACAAATATGAACAATTGCAAAAACCTAAGAAATAAACTGAGATTGATGATATAACTTTGTTTTTGAGTAAATACGTTAAATACTGAGCTATAAAATTCTTATGAGGTTTAAGGGTTACGTATAACATACATAAATTGATACTTTAATTGTCTCTGCTAAAACATTAAATTCGTAAGTAAAACTCATCTTTGTCAATTGTAAATAGCTATTAATAATAAAATTCCTACAATATAGATACATTATTTTAAAAGAAAATTTCAATCAATTCACTCATGACAAGAAAGTCCTTTGTACTTTAAATACGTAATGATACATTACTAAAATTTCAAAATATATCCTCATAAATAACATCGAACTATTGATTGTAATAAATATTTTTATAACATATGTAGTATATATCTTAAAGTAATAAATATCTTATATGTAGTAAATATCTTAAAATAATAAATATCTTATAATATATTTAAGTTTCATTGCGTTTTTAAATATCTTATTTTTATAAATCTTACAATTTCCGTATGCTATATCAAATTTTAAAGTAGTTTTTTAAAACATATTTTACAGTCTCATTACCGAAAAAGAGCTCAATCCTAGAGCTATTGATGTAAAGACTCAAATTACTCGATCTAAAGTCGTTCTAACAATGAACGAATTGATAATGTTCATTGAACGGCGACTCTATGCGAAGGAAGACGTGGAGCTCCCCGTTTGTGGTGTTGGAACTCTCCGAATCATTGGTGAAGAACACAGAATGGAATTCAACGAACAGTTCCTCAAGGAAGTTACAATGGAGGCTGCTATGCATGTACTTGAAGATGTTACTAATGTATTTATATGTTTTTATAAATTTCTTCAGCTGCGTTCATTTCACTTCGCTAATGTACGAGTTCCGATTGATGAATGTGAGCAGTGGAACTGCGTTAATAACAACTGATATTTCTACTTTCAACTGAGGTCATACATGAATTTTCAAACTTATTCTCACTTTTTTCAATGGAAACGCGCGAACGGCAAGAACTTTTTGGTTTACCTTGTAAATATACACAACATAGAGTAATATAAGTGCATTATACACATATCAATACAAATTATTACATTTTACATAAAATTCGTAACAATATAAGTAGTAATACAATTTAATAGTAACTATTCGGACTAATTTGACATAGTCTTAATGAAGCCAGATTTTTCAAACACTTACAGCACTAATGGATATTAAAGAGACATGAATTATACCACATAACACTTTATTTTGCCTAACTGCCTACAATATATATCTATGCAAGTGGATGTAAACAGCGGGAAGATGAAAATAAATAAACCTTTATCGTTCATCATGAGTATGCAAGTTCATCTTCGTTTTTATGATAATTTGAAATTTGTTAGAAAGATTCAAAAAAAAATTTAATTTTAAATGAAAATTTAAGTCATTTTTTCATTTAAATTAAAATGTTTCATATGTAAATGTTATAATTTAGAAAACGTATATTTCATAATATTTTATATAACTCCCAATATTTTATTAAAAGTATTAAAACAGAAGCTCGTTTTTCCTTATTAGATTTGCAGTTCTTGTTAAAATTCCAATAAATTGTTGCGTAGTTTTCCAATTTCTCGATTTTATTTTAAAAAAATGTACAGTATAGTGTTTTATAAGAGATATTGAAATCACATTCGTTAAAAAGCCGTTATGTTATCATTTCTTGATGAATTTTAAAATTATCGTAAAATCAAATTTATATTTGATTTAGCTTATGCACATTATTAAGGTGACTGCTTACCTTCGGGTCCAATTTTTTTATAAAAACATTTTTTTTAAATAAATTGAGTGTTGTTAGGAAGAAAAACAAAAAAATATGTAAATACATAAAAAGTTTTAAATAAATATTGCACTTTTAGGAGAATTGGTTTTCAAGGAAATTTTAACAAATTTTTACTATAACGGGTAAAACTGTAAACAATTTCAAATACAATTTTTATAATTTGCTTTATACAAAACATACATATTACGGGGCTCTTCAAAACCAACCAGAATATAAGATGAATATTAAAATACAAAAAAATTAGACAATGATAAATTCAAAAAAGAAATTTTGATAGTTTCGTTGCTTTGTAAAAAAAAAACAACAATAACATCATACAGAATTGAGACAAATTAAAAATGAAAAGTTTTTTTTTTCGGGCTGCATTTTTAAGTTAATGCTTTCAAACTTCATGTATCTATTTCAAACAACGGTAATTTTTAAACAAAAAATGTAACAAAAATAATTTTTAAACATTTCTAGCAAAAAGGGGAAAAAAACGAAAAACAATTTAAAAAAAAAACCCGTAATTTTTAAGTATATTTTTCAATCTTTGTACAGATTAAAAATTACGGTTTTTTTTTTTTAAAATGTGTTTTTCGTTTTTTTTCCTTTTTGCAAGAAATATTTATGCATGATTTTTTTACATTTTTTGTTTAAAAATTACGTTGTTTGCAATCAACATATGAAGTTTCAAGGCATTAACTTAAAAATGAAGCGTGGAAAAAAAGTTAAACTTTTACAAATAACGCAGTGCGAAATTGAATATCCTTTTCAGTTTCGAACGTAGAAACTACCGTTGTATGCCTTTGACATCCAAGCTGTTGGTTCCTAAGGGGAAAAACGTTGAATTGACCTTTAAAATAAAGAAAGATTTGTTCAATTACGCATAGCGTTATTTGTCAAAGCCAAAATTTTTGTTTGGCTTCATTTTAAAGTTAATGCTTTCAAACTTCATATATCGCTTGCAAACAATGGTAATTTTTAATCAAAAAAGATTAAAAAAAGTAATGCTTACATGTTTCTCTCAAAAAGGAAAAAAAGAAAAAAAACATTTTTTTTAAACCCGTAATCTCTTTAAGATATTTTATCAATTTTTGTATAGATTACGTATAATATTTTTCTACACACGGAAAAAAGGTTTGATGAGATTATTTTTATAAATAAAGAAGTTTTTAAATATTTGAATAAAATTTTGAGTATTTTTGAAAAATCATAAAAATGGTTTTTGAAATTAAATTTTTAAATGACTGATTCTAAAAGAGAAAAGCATGACCTTTTTTGGTGTAAAATATTTTTTTCATTAGAGCAAAAGAAAATGCTAGCGGAACGTTTTAGAAATCATATTCATATAAACGTATGGATATCGACTCATTTTTATGAGAAATCTAATGAGAAAATGATTTATTTTCGTTTTTAAGTAAAATATCGTGTTTATTATTTATATACTTGGGTAGTTTTCAAATCGTTTTATAAAGTGTTCTTTTCAAAACAGTGTATTTTCACTGTATATTTAGAAGGAAAAGGTTTATGTTTGTTGCTCCTATTGTGCTTAAATTAAATCATTCAATTTTAAACTTATTAATTTAAAAAATCTTAAAACTGAATTAGTTTTATAAAATTTTAGTTTTCTGTATTTATTTCTCAATACATATTACTAAATCCAATCTAGAAGTATATGGAAGTATGAATAAATACGAAAGGCATATTTATTTAATATACATTAGATCTGCAAAAATGAACTGAGAATGAATAAGAAATGAAGTGTATGGATCACATCAAGTGTTACTTTTAATGTAAAACTCAAGTTTTATTTGGTCAGTAATTGTGTTGATGTTTATTAAATTATCATGAAAAAAAAACATTGGTTAAAATAGAGGCAATCTTATTTTAACTACAATTTCCTCAGATGGAATAGTAATAATTATAAAGCTTGTTCAAAACTGATCTATTTAAGTAGTTAAAATATCTAAGATTGAATTTATTACATACATATGAATATTTCTAAAATACTATTAGTTTTCTATAAGAGTATTATTTTTCTGATTTTACAATTATCATGTATTGATTATAAATATTTGTCTTTAAGTTAACTTGGGTGAACTTATATAAAGTAACAACAGTAAATTGTTACTATCATTAAGGTATCTTAATGTTTAATACATTTAAAGAAATATTAAAGTTATTAAAATGATAACACTTTTACTAAAGATTATGATATAAAATTTACCGAAATATATATATGAACTGTTTTAATTGTTTTTCTGAGAAAAAATATATTTCAGCATGTAAAACAAAATTACGCACACAGATAATTTCGAACTCCATAGATGTGTATAACAAGACATCAACTAAGTAAGACTTGTAAGGTATCAAGTTCCATTTTTGAAAAAAAGTTAAAAAATTTACAAAGAGAATTCTAATAAATACTTTTTCACCTTGGAATAACTGAGTTGCTTTTTCCAAGATGGCGCATGAGTGAGTGAGTTAATATTAACGTCGCACTGTTCAGCTACACGAGGGCTTTTGGCGACGGACCACGTAATTTTGAACCATGGTCAAGTGACGTGGACGACACCTGAGCTGGCACCCCCCTCTCCTAACTACCACACCACACCAATGGGACCAAGATGGCGCATAAAACCACAGGTAGAGTAAAAATTAAAAAGTTAAGATGGCTGCTGTTGTTTATCTTTCAAAAAAGTACAGTTAATGAAAATCTATTAAGCTTTAAAAATCCCAACAGTACGAAAAATGAACATCCACAAAACTCCCAATCTTGTTGGCTGATTTTCCAGAGCTGTTTCTTCTGAAATCTTCTCCTTACCATGTCAAATAATAAGTGGTTCCAAATTTATTATTAAAAAAAAGAACTGCAGAATTTTTTTGAATTCCTACTATTAGCTGACTCTCTATATATGTATGTATTTATCTTGGTGGAATTTTCAATTGTTAATAAAATACATTTTAAAGTGTTCCATCGAGCTGAAATTTTATATACATGCTTGTTTTGGATGACAATGCAGTAACATAATTATAATTAATAAAAATTAATTGATTAAAACTAATTATCTAAAGAATTACAAATACAGCCACGTTGGCATCATTTTTGGTGACGCTTTTTGCGACTTGTGTCAAAATTTGAAAAAGGTTTCTTTCTCATGTTTTAAAACATTCAGTTGAACTGAAATTTTCTATACACGATTGTTTTGGATGACAATACGATACTTTAATAATAATTAATAAAAATTAATTACCACTTAATTTTGTGAGTATGTTCTATGTATAAACATATTTATATTAATTGTAACTATTTAATAAAAAGTAGCTAAATAAATTTTTTCTTTGTTGATCTAAGTAGGAATTGACTTGTTTTTTTATATTACTTTTTATTATATAAACTTCAGATGTGTTTCATTGTTGTCAAAAATATAAGTAAATACATCTATCGAAACAAATATCTTGCCCCTTAAATTTATACTTTTTATCTATCTTCAGTCACATATTTTTACTAATAACATTAAGGAATAAACAATTGAATACTTTAAATCATGGCTTCATTTCTTCAAGATGTGAATGATTTGATAATGTAAGAATTTTTCAGTATCCTATTAATTCCTTCTTTAAAATTTTTATAATTTCCCGAAGCTTCAAGAGCTGCTAGAAACTTGTTTATTGTGTGGCTGTTTATGTAATGAAAAATCTTTTACATTCTAAAAATTGATGAAGAACGTGTTATTTCATCATCACTTACAAATTAATGAAAAATCTCGTTTTGTAAGTTTTACCCTTTTTTTAAATTAAAAAAAGAAATTAAATTAAAGGCTGTTTAATTTCCAAATTTACTACTTATTTTACTTTAAGAGATATGATAAGAGTAAATGTGTTTTACAAAAAAGAAAAATAAAAACATTTACTTTTATATTATTTTCATTTAGAAGGATAAAATAGGGATAAAAGGGTAAATATTTCCATGAGTTTTCTATCCTACACTCCTAATGTCAAGTTATTTTTGTTAACTTTAAAATGTATGTAAAAATTTAATTTTTTTTCTAATAGTTTACCATTTTTTAAGTGTAATAAGTTACTCTTAGTAGGATTTCACTAAAATAGCTAAAATATTTGCGTAAACATATGTTTTTTTATTATTAAACTAAGATTTTTATCCACTAAACCTGAACTATTATAAGTGCTTTGTACTTTACATTAGATTTGAAAAAAAAGATACGATTAATTATATGATAACCGAAGCTATTCTTAATAATATTTATTTACTTATTTTTTCCTTTATTTTCTGTATGTCAATAAATAATTTTATGTTAAAAGCTTATTTAGAGTAATACATGATTACAAGGTTAAATAACCGCTATTCCCCCCCAAGAAGAAATATAAATGTCAACTAGAAATTACAATAAATATTTGAGTGTTGTGTCTTGAAATTTATAACAAAATAATTTTTGTTTTCTAGTACTTAGATATGTATATTACCGAAATAAAGTTTTTCAGCTACAAAAAAGTAAAATAGTATTTATGTTTATTTATTCCCTTCTGTAGTTACTGCCTCCTCTCTTTGCGAATGTGTTAAAAGAACTTATATTTTCCTGTCAAAAACCTCTTTGAAATTTATTTCTTTACGACGAAGTAATGTAAAACTGAAATGACAATCAGACATTTTCTCTTAAATACTTTTGTTTTTTTTCCATTAACATTCTACGCTGATTTCACAAATTTGGAAAAAATCTCCAGTTTCAAAATGACATTAAAAAGACGAATTTCTATCCCGGTATTTTAAATCATTTGAAAAGGAAAAAATATTTAAATGTATTAATTTTTAAAGTTTATATCGGTTTGCTGCTTCTTAAAGCAAAAATGAGTGTTTATTCGAAGAATATCCATATCTTAAAAGCGAGTTTAGAAATGTGATTTGCTTTCGTTTTAGAAATAATACTTTGAAACTGTGACGGGTCCTATTAATGCACTTCTACCAATACACTTAAGAGAAAATTGTTCCTTCAATTGCTGCTTGAGTTGAAAACCACCTTCCTTAGAGGGAACTTCATTTCATACTAATTTAAGCACTATTTAAACCCTAGAAAAGTGGGCGTTTGAGTTATTCGTTAGGCTGCTATCATTGTGAGGTTAATGAGGTGACTTTCTGAAGCCTTGGTGAACTTGAGAAGAAGCTTCAGACGGAAATATACACTTGACCAGGGTGAGATCTGACGAGTGCTGCTTCATTGGATCACTCAGTTAAATTGTGGAGACACCCCTGGGGCTCACCTTGGACACCAAGATTTATTTGAGGCAAAGAACCACTAAGAGCCATTTTGAATAATAATAATATTTATTTATTATTTCCAATTTCTCAAAAAACTCTAATAACATATAATACTTTTTATGTTACGTTCAATAAAGGGATTTACCTTTATACTAAATTAAATTACGATCGATGCAACTAATTAATAATTACGCTCAAGATCAAGTAAGGTCTACCGAAATAGGAGGTCCCAGAAATACACGTACTCGAATTCTTAACTTTCATTAACTTTAACTAATTCGCTTAAACTGATGCTTATTCTAAGCTTACATAAATTATATTTACCGCTGGCTATATCAGCTTTCTGGTACTTCCGTCGAATAGCAGCACGACGTCTTCACGATTCGAATATCCTGGAATCCTTAAATATTGCGGTTAAAGTTGCTGACTCAATAGCCTTCCAACATCTACATTGCTAGCTTACAATGCTCAAATACCTTATCTATTTTGCATATTCCGTTCATCTTTTTGGAGTTGATTGGAAATAAACACGAATTTATATTCCCCAAAAAACGCCTAAGAAGATTAGTGGAAAGGTTCCGTACAAATTCGTCACAAAATGTTTAATTATTTGCCTAGTGAATTTAAGGTAGTTAATTAATTTGACTGCTCTCTCAATTTATAATCCTACTTGACAATAAATTGATATAACCAGATGAAATTAGTTACTTTTTATGACAATGTCTGTTCATTTTGAGTCCCAAACTTCATTTGCGACAATTTTTCTAGACATTCTACAACAATGTTTCAAAATGTACTTCTGATGTTTTAAGAGTCTTTTCATGCAATCACAAATATTATTTTGCAGCATTAAACTTGCATTGATAATTGAGCGACATATATTAAATCTCAGGGATATTTTCTTTTGTATCATTCATTATTGAAAAAATGAATAATTCTTACTGTTAATTGAGTCTGTTCTTGAAAGTAAATGTTCGTCTAGAGTTATTGTCTTTTTTTTTACTCTGTTAGAATATTTCGTTAGAATATATGAAATAGTTTGATTGTAATTTTTCTTACTCTCGGTTGTCATGGCAATCATAAGAATGTACATACCTCTCTCTCTCCATCAATCAATGTGTTAATGCGTCTAAAATTGCTTTATGAGTGAACAAATGTAAATTTATTCATTACATAGAATTTATTAAAATCATTTTTTAACAATATTTTGTCCCGAGAAATGACATTTTCGATAGAAAAAAAATGATTCTCCAAACTAATATCCCCCATTAAAAATGTAATTTAAAATTTTTGGAATTTAATGATTTTTATAATCTAAAGAATGACTAAAAGTAACAGATTTAAATGTGAAACCCAATCAGTAATATTTCTTATGTTTATTGCATTACATTTTTTTCATTATGTATAACATAATACTTTTTATTAAGTATAATACAGTGTATAGAGATTGTAACTAATGGAAATATATTAATATTTTTTAATATCACAACTACTAGATAGCACCATCAGAGAGAGTACCAGTAAAGTTGCCTTCTGGCTGAGGAACGGAGGGCACATGAGGGTGAATTACATTTCTGCTTGAGATCTGGTGTGCACCTACGCACAAGAATTTCTCCCAATGTTTTTTTGGTTTATTATACATGCATAAATATGAAACTGTGTATAATTTAGTATCTTTAGTATTTACAACGTACAGGAAATACATTATAATTATTAGTAATGGATTATTGGTCCTAGTGAATGATTTTCACAATGGTCACAAGATGTAATTTATTGCATTGATTGTATCCTAAACTAAATCAAAGTTTGCCAAATGATTTTTGAATAGAAAATACTAATGGTGTGCAAAAAACCGGAAATTTAAAAATAAAGTTCTTTATTGGAAATTTGTAGAGTAATATAATTAATAAGAACAAAAACTAGGCAGTTTAAGGGAAGATTAAAAGTTCACAGATATTAACTCAATATATAAACATTAAAAATAAAAACGCAAATCAGCACGTACTAATACAAAATAGTCTATATTTAAAAAAAATAACAATCCAATGTAAAAAATTGATTAAAATTGTATGACGAATATCATCTTGAAAACACGTAATGCGATATTAACACAATGTAATAATTATATAGATCAATAAGCAGTCAAAAGACACTAAAACATCTCCTGAACCACACATATCGGCACTTACCAAACTTCCTCAATATGTCAAATGTGGACTTGGATTCCGAAATATGCAGTAAGGTCCTTGCGATTTTGCGTAATTGTTCTAAGGTAGAGCCATAACACGAGTCATTTGACTCAGACATGACTGGTCATAACCGCGAAGATATAATTATTCAAGTTTATAATATAAATAGTGTGCGTGTAGCTTTCCACTCACACAACATCGCCATTTCTATGTCCAGTTGAACTTACGCTGGACGCTCAAATAACTTACTCTATATTCATCGATTTTAGTATTAAATACAGCAGAAGGACACAAAATAAAGTAATAACGAAACCTTCTACTGGTTTAACACTTTATACTAAAGCTTTTTCTATTCCGTAATTATTTTTATTAACATAAGTCCCACTAAACCATTACTTTTGCAATAAGCGTATTTTTAGGCATTGCACTATTCTTAAGCCACTGCAATGTTTATGAAATAAAACAATTACATATCAATGCAATTTATTTTCAAAAGTAAAGATTATATGATAAAATATTAGAAATGAAGCTGATTTCATAATTATCCACTAAATCATGAGGTGAATTGTTGTTCAATAAATTGATTTAGTAAATCAATGTCTCAAACATTCGAATAGTTTATACAAACTTTTCATTTGTAAGCTGGAATGGCAGATAAAGACTCCACCATCGTTATGATTTACTCATTAAACACTTCAAATATTTTATATTAATTTATCATGCTATTCCTCATTTGTTCTAAAAGAACTTCATAAAATTTTAATCATGGGTCTGATTTTAATTTGGAGAAAATGGTCAAAGCGTTAATTATTAAACACAAACACTTATCGTGCAGTCCACTATAATAATAATTATATCCTCTTCAATAATTATTCGATTTCTAAAACTTTTCACTTATTTAGTTGATAAATATAGTCTTCGAGTATTGATGGAAAAGATATTTTCAATTCTGTTGAAGCTTTGTTCTGTTAGGTGAAGTGCTTGTATTATGTTATCGTAATCTTACACCAGTTGGATGCATAGTAATCGAATTGTACATAATTAAGTTTCAATTTAATTTGATTTTCAATTTACTTTGAATTCTGCAGCAACACGAGTAGTTGTCGGCAATGGACCTCAAAAATGTTATACTCCAATCAAATGGCGAGAAATGGAATTCGGTATCACGTCTGTTAATACTGATATGATGAAACATTCAATTTTGTTTGTATTTTTTGAGTTAGCTACTGTTTTAACAAAAAACAAATGAGTGAAAACGAAATAATGATTTAACGTGCTGATATAAACTCCATTCCAGGAGGATTAATTCCAAAAAACTAATTTATGTCTAAGAATTACTTAATAACTGACAGCTGTATCATATGCAAATATGGAACAGCATAACGAAAACAGACAATAGTGAAATATTGTATACAATAAAAGTGTATTGAATATGATTTAGGCAAAATCATCTTATGGTGTACCTATTGGTGACAATTTTTAAAGTGCTCCCAATTGCTACCAACGGTGCTATTTATATATTTGAATGAGTGAGTGAACATTAACGTCGCACTATTCAACTACAGGAGGACTTTTGGTACCGGATCTCGTAATCTTAAACCATGGTCAAGTGACGAGAACAACATCTGAGCTGGCAGCCTCTCTCCTAACTACCACACCAACGAGAGGACGTTTGAGCTCTCTACAGATTCAACGTGAATCCGGCCCCTACCCAGCGGGTCTTTAGTAGTACTGGACTCGAACTCGTGACATGCCAACCATGGCCCGATTCCTTGACCACTAGGCTACCGCAATCTAGTGGTCAATATTTGAAGTCGTTTTAACATAGAACAAGAAGTCAAGTTTAAAATTCTACGATGTTACTGGTAGCAGATGTAAAAAAACATGACATGAGATAATAATTGATTTTTTCTAGGAGATACAATAAAAAGATCCACAAGTAATTGGGGGGGGGGGATCACCATTCGTATTAATAGCATAAAGTATATGGCTTTCTTCTTTTCTGACAATAAATGCGGTTCAGCTTGAATGAACGAAATGAAATCTTTAGCCATGTTTTAGTCCTTGAAAAGTCATTGCAAGCAGTATATACTCTATTCTTTGATTATCCTCTTTTACAAAAAAAAGTGGGGAGTAAGATGTAATATTTATGCAGAATTTGCATTTTCCTTTCTTTCTGAAGAAAATTCAAATTTTAATGAAAGGAAAAAAAGATCAAACTGAGCATCAGAGATTATTTTCTCAGATGTGAAGGTTACATTTCTTGTTTCATGGTCAGTGGGTCGGTAAGAAAACGTTTGCCCTTTTTAAAAACTTGTCGTTCCTTCGGTCAAATACGTTTTATTACCAAGTAGTGAAATAAAAAAAATTGGATGAAATTTCATCTTATGACAAATTGTTTTTTGATTTCATTCATCTTATATAAATTTTGTCTAAAAAGAAAATGTGTTGGTTGATGATGCGATAGATGAATAAAGCCTCCCATCCAGTAAAATGGTTCACAGCTGTGCAATAGAGCCTTGTTTTGAATCCCGGAGAATGCTTGGATGTTTATCTACCCATTTAAAATTCGTAGGCAAACAACCGTATCTGACTACGTCGATCTCTCTTCTCAAGAACCGCACGACGCAGAAACTCGCCAAAGGTACTAAAAGTTCGAGAGTGATCGGATGAATACATTTTGACCATTTATGCACCAATATTGCAATTAGTTAAACATACATTAATTAAAAAACCTTAAACACATGATTATTTTACCCTTGTTGGGTTTTTTTACAACCGAGCAGCTTTGCGGAATGTGTGTGTGCGAGTTTAACAAAGTTCCAATCTTTCAACTTTTTTTCCCTCAACGTTTTAAAAACACGATCCAATTTTTTATGAGACTCAGACAAAAAATAATTACAGAATCGGAAAGATCATTTACTTCGCCATGATACAGTATAATTTATCTTACAAAATTGATATTTTCTATTTTTACGATTTTTTCTAGAATGAGTCAAAATCGCAACATTTTTATGAAATGATCTCTAAATCGTTCAATTTGCATTGCCTTTCACGTTAATGAAATGAAATTCTTCACTAAAAAAATCCATGCTTTTTTTCTTTTAGAATCAGTCATTTAAAAGATAAAAAGTCAAAATAATTTTTTTTACGATTTTAAAAAGAATATTTAAAATTTTATTTAAATACTTAATAACTTTTTTATTTAAACAATATTATTTCACGAAACTTTTTTTCCGATTGTAGAACGATAGTATCTGTAATCTGTCTAAAGATTGAAAAAATTGCTTAAAAATACGTTTTATTTTAAATTTTTTTTTTCCTTTTTGCGAGAAATATTTAACCCTCTAACTGGACACCTTCCTCCTGAAAAGTTATTCCGAAAGCGTTTAACTCTTATTTTGCGATTCCCTTCAAAATGCAACAGACTTTTTTTCCTTTCCCCTTTTAGAACTTGGGTGGTCGAACGGGAAAATTTTACGACCCAGTTCGTCGCTTTGAAAAGTAAGAACCAAGAGATCAATCGTTTACAGCTAGCTGTTAAGTTGCCTTGGACAATCTTATTTGAAACGTAGAAATCCCCTCTTGATCAATCCTCTTTGAAAAAGATACGGTGTTTCTTTTTCTCCTATATGTTCAGTCACAGTAAAATTAAAAACGAAATGAAAGGTAAAAAAAAAAAAAAAGAGGAAAAAATGAAATAAATAGTATGTTAGAAGTTGAAAAATAATTATATTTTCTTCAAAGAAAATTTATTTTTCTGTCATTTTTAAAAACTAAAATATATATATATATATCTATATATTTTTGGTATTGCGATTTGAACCAGAAAAAAGCATCCTGTATTCATTTTTGAATATGAGAGTAAGAAAACGCGCTCACTTTCCTGTTTTTAAAAAAGTAATGAGGTAAAAAGAGCAAAGGCCCTATCTCATTTTTAAACAATAACACAATAAATATTACATACAATGATTATATTTATGAAATAAAACCGATCTTTCTCTATTCAGTTATATTTTTAATTTAAAATAGCATAAAAGGATTTCAATACTTTTAATTTATTTTAATTAAAATCATATAAAAGATATTTTTATGTTAACTGAATATTTTTCGGAAAAAAATTTAAATTTTCCTTCCTAGTGTTCTCTTTTTTGAACTTCTTGTATTAAATAAAAATTCCTTTTCTACATCGGCATTTGTGATGGACATAACACACATTCAGTCAATAATTTTTAATTTTAATGGGGATATACTTCTTCAAATGCGCATGACAGTACTTCTAACCATTTTCTACTCAAGTTAAATTTCTTATCTTTCTGTTTCTTTTATTACAAGGAAAAATGTCACACATCTATAACTACATTTTCACACAATTCAGTCATTACAAATTCTATTGTGCGAAAAGTTCTCCCTAATTAATCTTGTCTTTCAAAACAGTACACTTAAAAACAATTTTGTTCAATGAAGTTAACCGACAGTTTCTTCACAATGTATTCATACCAAATTTTAAAAACAAATTTAACACTTGGAAATGTATCCTGTATTAAATTTTTCAGTATACACAAATATTTCCTGCTGTAGGGAAGATATAGTATGAGAGAGAGAGAGATGTGGTGTGCGGTTGTGAAAGAATATTTTCGTACGTGTAGACTATTTTAGAAAATTTAAATATCACTGAAGCTGATTATATAACTGCAAATGAGCCTTATTTTAATGTGTGCTGGTATCAAAGTAAAACACTTTACAATATTAAACAGCCTATGGGTTTATACTCAATATCAAACTATTCGCAAAATGGCTTACAACTTCTATTCAAAATTGTAAAGAAACTGAAATATAAATATATCTTACTGCAGTCAAAAATATTCATAATATGTAAGTATCCTGTTGCTTCACTTATTTCTGTACATTTTAAAAACTGTAGCTGAATGCAATTTTTTATATTTATAAACGAGGCATAACAGCTCACACAGTCGTAAAAATGTCTTTATCATTTTTAAATACACTACTATAAAACGTATATGGATTGTAAGATCAGTTGTAAAATCTAAAAGCTTTTAGAGGAGCTAAAAACATGTAATTTTGGACTGATTAAATTTTTAATATAATACACAAATATACATGTTATTAAGCAAATACATTTGAAAAATCAAACTTCCTTCTGAAATAAACGTAATTGAAAGAAAAATGTTTAATTGCAAATGAGTGGAAATACATGTTTATCTAAGGGTATCCCCAAAGTGAGGTAATCCTCAAACTTAAGACTCAAACTCAGAAGCACAACAATCCATGAGGGCCAGGAACTACTGTGCCCATCATAATACACGTGAACATTGGACGCTGAGGTGCATGAACAGATGTCCCGATTTGGTGGTCTGTCTGAAGAGAGACCTTCAGTGTTTAAGACGTAAGCAAGCTTGGTACTCACTTATCGATCCAATGCAGCGGGGATGAAAGGCAGAGTCGACCTTGCGCAGCCCGTTAATAGAACCCCAGACCTGTGGTGTGGAACCACTATACACTTTCACTCAATCCTATTCGGTGAAAAATAAAAATTTAATGTTAGAATCTTATATAAATCCCTAATGAATGAGGGAGTCCAAACTTTTTTTTTTTTTCATGTAAACTGTTTAGACGGAAATGGTTAATTATGAACATTTCACAAGTTGCATAAATTAAAATTAACCGTTATAGTTAACATAAATTTTTAAGGGTACAAAAGGTGTATTTCGGCTGCACGAATTAATTTTAAAAGGAATACGGTTACGAAAAAGTAGTACAAATCTATCTAAAGTAGGGTTTTTACCTTAGATATTGTCAAACACAACAATGTATTGGAATTTCCACAATTCGTTGTTATAAAAATGTATGGAAAATTACAAGATTTATTTTTGCATTTTTAATTTATATATATATATATATATATAATTTTTTCCTGGGAGCTTTAAAAGCTTGAGCGGCATCCATCAAAACCGCGGTTTCTCTCTCTGTTTTTCCAGATCGCCCCTGACTAAGCCGGCTCTGCCATAGTAAGCGAAAATGCCGGATTTTGTTTGTCAAGATCAGTTTATAGCAGACTGCATTTTTCATGTATTTTAGATGGTCCTTTTATATTTTCTACAACAATATCTTAATGTCTGAATTTAAAATTACATAAAATTCTTGACATTCGCATCAATGACCATGATAATTTTATTAGTATATGAATGTGTCATCAAACGATTACATGACTAATACTAACACACACACATTATTTTAACCATTTAATTGATATCAAGTATAACATAACGCACACAAATTTTCTAAACTTTAAAATAAATATTTCGAAAACTACTTCAGATATACTCAAAATTTTTTATTCCTACGCTTTAGCTTCTCAGTTTTGCTTCTCTATGTAAGAATTTATTATAATTGTATATTCATCAATTTTTTTAGTATATTTTGCTCTTAGCATGCGGTTTTCAACCGAATTGTATGAAATCTTCGAAATATATTAAATGAATGATTGAATATTAACGTCGACTGTTCAGCTACACGAGGGCTTTTGGCGACGGACCACGTAATTTTGAACCATGGTCAAGTGACGTGGACGACACATGAGCTGGCACCCCCTCTCCTAACTACCCCCCACCACACCAACGGGAGGACGTTTCAGCTCTCGACAGATTTAACGTGCATCGCTGCCCTACACGGTGGGTCTTAAGTGGTACTGGGCTCGAACTCGTGACAAAGCAAGCCACGTTCCGATACCTATACCACTCGGCTACCGCGGCCGAAATATATTAAAAGATACCAAAGAAGCTATATAATAAAATTTGAAATTTTAATTATACTCAAACAATTGCTAAAACTTATGGTAAATAATTTTTAACTGCGCGAAAGCATTTTTTTTCGAAATTTCAAATGGAATTTCTAACATAAAATTTCAAGCTTTATAAGGTCGAGATTTCAAAACATATCCAGATTTTAATTACTAATTCAGTTAGCCTTTAAAAAGATAAATGTTGAGGTATTTTGTATAAATAGATATTTTTGAACAATATATAATTCGAATGTTTTTCAATAGCTCGAATTTAAAATTGGTTTTTATGTTTATTTATATGCATAAATGTCTACTGTAAATGTTTCCGTATATTTTTGATTACCATTTATTCAAACATTCAAGTTATAAAAAAATGTGTGAAAATCTTCATTCATGTTGTCTTTGACGTAAACTGAAGTTGAAGCACTTTAAATTCAAATATAATTCGGTGTATTTTAACAATATATAACCACACACACAGGCACTGTACTTAAACTTCCCTGAACACTTAGGCTTTGAAATCTAAAAAAAAAAAAATTATAATCTTAATTAGTTTTTTTCGTTATTATTTTTATCAAAGTGTAAGAAAACGTTTCAAATGATTTGATGAAGTTTAAATTTATTCATTTTTAGTGGTTGGAAAATTGAAAAGGTTCCAAATTTTAAAGAGTTTGATGTTTTATTAATTTTTTTTCGGTATCTTATAATAAAATAATCATGTTTCAAAAACTGAAAGCTTTGAATAAGAAAAATGAAGCGAAAGAGAATATACTTAAAAAAAAAGATAATTTGTCTAACTATATAAAATAGCAGATTGCCCTGACACGCCCCCAACTTGTTACAGTTTGAAATTAATATGAAACCAAAAGGGAATTGTAACATATTTTACTTATGCGTTGGGACTTTTGGAAACTTTTAAAATACAAGCTAGCAAAGAAACACACACACTTTTTGGGTTGTAAAGAAATTTCTCCCCGATTTTTTACGATTGGGGGTCAAAACACGGGGTTCCCTGCGAGCCATAAAACTCCTGCTGTGTTGCTTCCTCCGTCCCTCATTATCTTTCAAGATGTTAAACTTTAAAAGGGGGGAAAGGATTTCAGAAAAGTGCGGCTAATCCGCTTTTGAAAACGTTACTTGAAGGCAGAAAAATGCGTGCAGTACATTTTCGAAGCCTCTCTAGTAGGGCGGAAAAATCCGTTCTGTCAATTGTAGGGTTAAACATTATTTTTGTTACATTTGTTTGTTTAAAAATTACCGTTTTTTATATCGATTATAAAGCTTGAAGGCATTGACTTAAAAAAAACCCCTAAAAAAATTAAAACTAACAGACAACGCAATTTTATTATAGCCAAGGGTTTGGCAGTGAAAACCTGTTTGGCGCCAAATGACTTTTTTCCTCTGTGCCCGTCACGTTTGATGAAATGTTACACTAGAAAAGAAGATGCATTTATAAGTATTGAAAATCACGAGATTTGGCGAAATTGAACAGGTTTTCCTTTTATTTTAAATGTCTTTGCTCTCCTTTTTTCCCCGAAGATTTCGTGGTGTGATCGGAACAGCGTTTAATTACTAACGTTTGTACCCGGGTTCGAAACAACATCATTGCTTAAAAAAATTTTATTATTTTTTTATAAAAATACTCAAAATTTTATTCGCGCATTTGATAACTTCGCCAGCAATTTTGTAATTGGAAAGTACATATTTCGTCACGATACAGTGTTTTATTTTACACAACAACGATACTTTTTTCATATTTTATGATTCTTTTTTTCTAAAATGAATCAATATCAATTTGTTTACATGAAAATGGTTTTTAAAATAAAATGCCGAAAACTTTTTTTTACGAATTTTTAAAAAATACTCAAATTTTCAATATTTAATAACCATTTATAAAGTTCAATTTTTTTATAACTTCTTCATTTATAAAAATAATTGCATTGAACTTTTTCCTGTGTATCGAACATTTAAAAAAAAAATACTCGCTATTTTGATTCAGCATTTAATATATTTGTGATATTTTGCCATTATAAAAATTTCTACTTTTCCCAATATACAACTATTTTAAAAAGGTATAGTTTCGTCTTAGGGGCCTAAAAAGTTGCAAAGTGATTGAGTGAATATTAAAGTCCCAATGTTCACTTATTCGAGAGCTCGATGTCGCACCTCGCCATTTTGAACCATTTTGAGGTGACGAGAAAGACTTGAGCTGGCACCCATGTCTCTTAACTATCATACCACAACACAATGCTAGAACGTTTAAGCCCTCGAAAGATTCAACAGCGGGTCTTGAGCAGTATCCAAAATTTTAAAAGGGTAGTAATAATTAATTGTGGGTAATTACCACGCGAATTTTGGAATGACGTTAATACAGAAAATACACACATACCAGGAACTACTGATAGCGAGAGGGGAAGGAGAATTTCCATGATAATATGTTATGCATTTAAAAATGTTCATGCAACGCCGGTGGGAAATAAACCTGTCTGACAAAGAAAAGAAGCGAAAACATATCGAAACAGGGAATTTTAAATTATACACTCCGGAAAAACCGGAGCAACGCCGGCTTTAGCGGAAGAGGGGGAGGAGTTGAAGTCATTTTGAAAAAGAGTATTAGAAGAGTTGTAATGGTGAAGGAAAGGGAAATTTATATAAAAGAAGGTAAGGCCCGTGCAACGCCGGGCCATACAGCTAGTAGATGTATATTGCCTGTTCGGCTTGAGGGTCCTCTAAATATGCTTCGAGCCGCAAGTCCCCTTGAGATATTGGTGAAAGGAGAGATGTGGTAGACCCTCGAAACCTCAACAGGGTGTTATTGGTTAAAATTGGGGTGGAACTGAGCACAATCATTCTGTCACTTGTATGGTGCCTAAACCTGGGAATAACGAAAGACGTAAAAATAGCCCCTTACGTCAAAGAATTTCATGGACCTCGACTTGACACCGTCGATCATGTAGCATCAGAAACAATGCAAATAAACAGCCTTAAATAATACCGAAATGCATTAAGGATCGTGCAATTCCTTATGCATGTCATAAGAGGATGCTAAAAATCAATAATTGTAAAAAGTAAAAAAAAAAAAAAGATTTACAACTATATCATACATCTTCGACTCCCAAACAGCTGTTTCTGCTTGTATCTTTCTGTTCTCATATAACTAACAGCCATGTTTAGACCTCGATGCGTCACTCGGAAGGGAAAAAAACTAAAATATGATTTTTTAAAATGCCTATTTGTATTATTATTATAATAGTAAAATAAATAATGATTTATTTACTTCTTATGGATATTTATTCCTCTACGAAAAAAATTAAATAAGTCGCTAACTTTTTCAAAGTAAGAAACAGCTGTCATTTCTTCGTAAATGTGGTTATTTAAAGAGTTTTTGTTCAAAAAGATTTTCAAAATGAAACTAAGCGATAACAGTAGGAATATTGCTTAGGTAAAATCAGCTATGCAATTAATCAAACTCGTTCTTCCCATTTATATCAGTAATCGATAGTAAAATTGAAATATGTTTTCGCTCTTAATTTTGATAAATGATGAATTTTATTTTCTTATTATATCTTCGTTTCACACTTTTAGATCCTACAGAGAAAACGGATTTTTAACTGTTGCACGAAATGCAAAACAAAGGCTACGTAAGATAGAGTAAGTGAGAGTTGTATTAACATCGCTCTATAAAACTACACGAGGGATATTGGAGACTCGCCTCGTAATTTTTAACCATAGTCAGGTGACAAGAAGGAAACCTGAGCTAGCACCCCGTTCGACTAACTTCTACACCCCATAAACGAGAAGTCACTTAAGCCTCGACAGATTTAACGTGCAGCGACCCTCTCTACATGGGGAGTCCTTAGTGGTTCTAGGCTCGAACACCACTTTTTTTCTTCGTTTTTGATGAAATAAATACCCATATTTTAGCTGCGAATTAACCATGCATTTCTTTAATGCGTCCAATTATTGCATGCAAATTATTTTTCTTTTAAGAGTAAAATTAAATTGTAATATGGAAAATGTGAGAAATCGTTGCAAAAAGAATATTTGTACAGAAAGCTTTTGGTGTAAGAATGCGAAAAGTTTTGATTAAACTTTTTAGATTCAACTTAGTTTTTTATACGTTTTTCTCTTAGTTGATCAATAATATTTAAATGGTTTCAGATTATATTTAAATTTACAGAGATATAATCTTGAAAATGGCTCCTAAAACCAAAGAAATTTCTTTAGATATGAGAAAACATATTACCATAAAGAGGAAAAATCTTTCTGGGAAATAGGAAAATTTATAAAACTGTCATTTACAACCATTGGTTACATCGTAAAAAGTATTTAGAGACCGGCAGTGTTGAAAATAAGCCCAGACCTGGTGGTCCGAGTAAGTTGACTCCAAGAGCTAAGCGAATGATTGTAAGATCAGCTACAAATAAACCAATGACATCAGCTCAAAATATTTCCAATGAACTTCTGTCATGTAACGTTTCAGTGTCTGCTCAGACAGTCAGAAATTTAGTGCACAGTGCTGGTCTGAAAGCCAAAACTCCAAGATATAAACCTTATATTAGTGAAGTAAACAGGAAAAGACGTCTAGAGTTTGCCATGAAGTACAAAAATAAGCCCATGGATTTTTGGAAAAAAGTTATTTTTTCTGATGAGAGCAATTTTGAGATTTTGACACCACCAACTATTCGAAAAATTTGAAGAAAAAATAAATCAGCTCTTGAAAACAAAATTGTAATTCCCATTTTAAAACACGGTGGCGGAAATGCTATGGTGTGGGGATGTGTAGCTCATAATGGAGCGGGTAACTTAGCATTTATTGACAATAAAATGAATGTTAGCTTATATCGATGTGTTGCGACATAATTTGTTAGACAGTGCTAAAAAATTGAGCATGGAGAACACTTTTATATTCCAACAAGACTATGACCCGAAGCACACCGCTATAGAAACTAAGACCTGGTTACTTTATCATGCTACAAGGCGATTTGAAACAACTCCACAATCTCCAGCTATTAATCCTATAGAAAATGTATGGATGCATTTGGACACTGAAGTTCGGAAAAAAATGTAACAATAAAGAAAACTTAAAAGAAAATATTTAAGAAGTTTGGAACTCCATTAACACAGAAATCACAAAGAATTTAATTGAGTCAATTCCAAGGTGTCTTGAAGTAATTATAAAAGCCAATGGACTGTTGAAATTTCATTACATTGTTGGATATGTTTTGCTAATGTTTACTAAGCAAGTATGCAAATAATCTTTTGTATAATTATTTTTTAAAAAATTCACTTATTTGAAATAAATGCTTGGTTTATTTTTTATTGTGACAGAATCTTATTTTTAAAAACAATTTAAATGTATCTCAATAAATTTTAGTTACATTACTTAATTTATTTTTGAAGAACATACAAAATTTTAAGTGTACAAATAAACATTTTGCCAACTGTATATCCAATAAAAAGAAATATATATATAAAAATAAAGAAGAAATATATATATAAGATGATTCATATAAAATACGTTTGCAGACCAAATTTTGATTCTATGGCTATTTTTTTCAGAATTTTATTTGATGATTTGAACTTCTTTCATTTGTAGTCCCTCAAAATCGAGGATCCCGATCTGTACGTAGATTTTAAAATTTGAAGCATATTTTTATAAATCTTATTTCACTGTATATGTTATTAGTTCTTAAATTATTATAATGTAATTGTATTGAAAATAGTGTAATAATTTTTAGAATTCTGCAAAACATTCTTACCCGCCGAAAATTATTTTTACCAAGTTCGGAAGTGTTTAGTAATGTCACGGTATGAACCTCGTCATTTTGAAACACGGGTAAGTGACGAGGTAAAAGCCGGAGCTTGTACCCCACTCTCCTCATTTCCATACCTAGTCAACGGTAAGAATTGAAGCCTCGAAAACTTTAACGTGTATCAGCCCCACCACACGGCGACTCTTAAGTGTCAGCAGGGCTCGAACCCACGATTTGACTACGCTGGGTATGAGTTTGTGGTCATGACCACTAGGATACTGCGGTTATATTCATATTCCTAAGAGTCAGACCACCGGTTTCTAGCTAAAAAGTGTCTAAATCAAGATAATAGAATTTTCTGAGTATATTGCTTTTTTAATCAATTTTCTAAACTAATTACCCGATATTTCAGAACTTAGCACTTGCGACACATAAAATTAACCTTCCAAGCGACCTGCACGTAAAATCCTTCCATTCTAGAGCTTCTGTTTTGCCTTCAAGTAAGTTTCTCAAAAGCGGTAGATCCGTATTTTTAAAAATACGGCTCAACCGCTTTTGAGAATCTATACTTGAAGGCAAAAAAAATACGTGCGGTGCATTTTCGAAGCATCTCTAGAATGGCAAGAATTTACGTGCAGACCGCTCAAAGTTTAATAAGATGGGCAATTGACTCGATTCATCTAACGTCATAATCACATCATGGTACAGTAAACAAACAGCGACGTGTTTCATTCGACTGAGTATTTTTAGCGGATTTTTCCGATTTCCATCTACTCTATCATATAACAAAATGAAATTCTTTCCTTCCTTTAACTTAAAAAAACAATACAATTTATATGTTTATGCATTACCCTGATAGCTTTACAAATATATATATATTTTTTAATTTCACATTAATATTTCCTTACTTTTATTGCAAAATTACAATTTATAAATTCTCGAAACATTTTATTGTTAAATATGTTGCTTGGCTATCGAACCCGGTCGCCAAAAACTCCACCGCTAAATTAAGTTGCTTGCGATCTATTCCAGTCACCAAAAAAATTAACATCCACACGCCCTGCTCTTCTACATTTTAACTCCCGTTGGTGTGGTGTGGTAGTTAGGAGAGGGGGTGCCAGCTCAGGTGTCGTCCACGTCACTTGACCATGGTTCAAAACTTACGTGGTCCGTCGCCAAAAGCCCTCGTGCAGCTGAACAGTGCGACGTTAATCTTCACTCACTCTACATTTTAACACTTAATTTTTAAATATAAAGAATTTTGTTCAATTGAACGATCCGTAGTTTTTTGAAACACAATGTAGATGACAAACTGATTACTAAGCCTAATTGTATACAAAAACACAATCCACGAGCTCAAAGAATAGCCGAAAACTAAGCCTAAATCTATACAAACTATAAACTAAGCCTAAATCTATACTAACCATAAACTAAGCCTAAATCTATACTAACTATAAACTAAGCCTAAATTTATACTAACTATAAACTAAGCATAAATCTAATTCTGTAAACTAAAAATATGCATATATTTAATAACTATACGAAAAGCAAGACTAGAAAACATATTAAAAATATTTAGAGTACTAAAATCTTTACAGAATATAAAATTTGAATGTACGCAAAATTGACGGTTAGCGCAAAAAAAAAATAATACGATTCACTGTAATTGATAATCATGGGGTGATCGGAAAACGATTACAGCGCCCTCTGTTGATGAATCGACCCCATTGTCGATGTACTTCGTCATTTTAAAGTATAGTCTGAAAACCCACGGACAATAGGGGGTTCCAGCTTTATTCTCCCAAATATTTTTCATTTGAACTTATCTGACTAAACACATAATTATCAGTCACGCGTGAATATGTGCATTGGAGGGTACCAGCTCAGATGTCAATCTCGTCATTTGAACTCTTCTCAGAAATACTAGATCAGATCTACTAACCACATACTGTGCCAAGTACGACGGCCATATAATTAGTGGACGTGTTCAAGATGTCTGTATTGAAATCATTTGCATGGGGATTTATAATGAAAGTAGTAGATGAATTGTCATAGTCATGAATTAGCCACCAAAAGGGTTTCTCCCATGGATTTGAATTATGATGCCATAAGTGGTCGTGGTAGCCTAGTGCTCAAGATAATTGATTCATGACCGACGTGTTATAAGTTTGAGCCTAGTACCGCTGAAGACACGGTATGCACAGGGGACCCATGTAAAAAAATATAGAGAGAGGCTCAAACGTCATCCATTTGGTGAGGAATTTAGGAGAAGTGATTCCAGTTCAGTTGTCATCTTCGTCACTTGATCATTGTTCAAAATTTTAAAGATCCGTCACCAACAGTAGCTGACCCGCCGTAGTGTGACGTTAGTTAGGAGAGGGGGTGCCATATTCACGTCACTTGACCATGGTTCAAAATTACGTGGTCCGTCGCCAAAAGCCCTCGTGTAGCTGAAAGAATTCTTCCAATGATGCCCTAAAGACGTTTCATATTTTGGGATCTGTTTGATGCAAGCTGAATCTATTCAGCTTGCATCCTAGCAATGGCGTGATGTAAGAGTTTGGAGCTCAGGTGGTAACAATGATGTCACTCTCACCACTTGTCTGCATTTGAAAGTCACGAGGTTTGTCACTGATAGATTTCATGTGTTTTTTAGTGAATAATAATAATAAAACAGTAAGCCATTGCGATTTTTATTTATTGTTGTTTAACGCTGCATTTAAAAGCAACAACTTATTGTGAGCCACTTTCAAATCAAGTGAATGACACTTGCCTAGCACCTCGGTGAGAGGAAGCTTTAATACCCTTGTTTAACAAATTTGATTAATGATACATATGTTTAGTCTGAGAGCCATAACATGGGCGTAACTTAGCACCTCGAGTTTTATTCTCGTCACTTGATCCAAATTCAAAAATGTATGGTCTATTAATAGTAACTATTATACTGCTCTAAGTAAAGCAATCATTCAGAGATAACGATAATTATATCTAGATCAAAATTTACATGATAGTTTGAGGTTTAGATCAGTGTTTCTGAAACTTTCAATGCTTGTGAACCAATATTCAATCAGAGTTTCCATTGCCCCTCCCCTTCCATACAATAATAATGTATTGAATTCAATGATACTATACTTTGAAGGAAAAACTACAATACGATTTTAACCTCTTAAGTGTCACCGGCGTATATAAACGTCTCGCTCAGTTAAAGCGCTTATTGCCCCGGACGTATATGGGCGTCTTTCTGAAGTACGATATTTTCCGTTCACTGCTATCCATAAGAGAATTCCGAAGGCTTTGAATTATAATAAAAAGACATTGGCAATGTTTGCGAAGGATTTACTTATATCATAGAATTTGCTTATTTATTCCTTTTCTTTCCCTCCCTCCCAATACATCACCTACGCGTACCTACTTAGAAAAAGGGGGTATTGGGGAACGAATCAGGTAACTTTAAATCGGCAGCAAAGTAATTCATTTTAAACCGTACAAATTATGAAGATAAGTGTTAAAAAAAATTTTGGCAAGCCCATTGGGTCACTGGTTACGATAAAACTTGTTTTTAACTTAATATAGTTAAATAAATTGTAAAATACATTGTGCAGTACGGATATATTTATAAGTGTTTTTTGCCAGTGTTGACTGAGTATTTTATTTTTTATTATGTCAGAATGTAACTTTTTTTGTTTACTTTCAATAAATAAATTTTTAAAAATAATCTTTTGTTTTCCACTTTTCACAATATGGTCGCGCTTCATGGAGGAGTGCGCCCCATAGTTTGAGAATAGCTGGTTTAGAGATTAACGTTAACCAATATAGGGTACTAGCTATTGTTTCTCCGTATCCCACATAAACTAGCCGTAAGTAGCTTAGTGGCTATAATGTATGTGAAGCCTCGCTGTGTAGAAAGGCCAATGCAAGTTACATCATTCAAGGCTGAAAGTCTTTCCATTGACGTGGTAAGTAGTTTGCAGAGAGGGGTGAGTTTAGGTGTCAGCCTCGTCACTTGACCGAGTTTCAAAATTACAAGCTCCATTGACAATTGTCTTCGTGTTGCTTTTATGGTGCAATGTTAAAAAACAATCTTCACACAAAATTATGTAAATCAATCAACCAAAAAAACATCCAAAATACTACCCACAGCCGTTTTTAAGTTTAAAGTCTCAATTTCTTAATAATTTAATGCCACGTAGTAGATCTAGGTAGTTATCGTCATGCTTTGGATTTTTCATTTACACGTCACAAAATTATTAAAAATATAGCTGGTCATATAATGACATCGATAGTGTTGTAACAATGTCTAACCTATTTATATCTGTAATTGCATTCGATCAAATCAAGATAAAAAAGGCTTTTAAATTGATTTATTATATTTTGAGAATCTATGTAAATACTTTTTACTAATGTGTTTTTAAATTGAACAAGACATTTAATCTTCGTTAAAAGAAGTTTCTAATTTTACTAAGACTTTTAGTACATAAACTGTCGAAAAGTGACACAGTTTGATGGAATTAATGTGACACTAATGCAGCCACAGAAATTGAGTGTCATTCCAGAACTTTTAATGTCTGTCTGGAATCCTAGACGCATGGCCCCCGACTGATGTTTGTAAAATATTCTGGTAAAAAACCTGTCTCGGATCACTTCTTTTTACCCTGATTGCTTGAATGACATGCCCTAATTGTTTAACATTTTGATTTTTCATTTTGCCAATTATATATTGTTTTTTTTTGTCGATGTATATGTGGCTATGAGAGCATTCGTGGACCAGTCCAACTGTGCCCTATAACACTGCCAAGACATTGCGGAAATACATAAAAAATTGAATATACGCATAATTCTTTTTAATTGGCAAGACCCAGTGCTTTTCCAGGACAGCGCTGCTCGACCGCATTCGTCAGCGTTTCTCAAACAGTGGAGCGCGCCACCTAGGGGAGCGTGACAAATCTACGAGGGGGATGCGAGCATATTGAAAAGTCGAAAACAGAAGATTATTTAAAAAAATCAATTTAATGAAAGTAAACTAACACAATACATTCTGAAATAACAAAATAAAATACAAATTTACACTGATATATTATACTTATAGCTGTATCGGTGCTACACAATGTATTTTATAATTAACAATACTAACTTTTTAAGAGCAAGGTTAATAATTACAAGTGACCTGTTGGGATTGTCATACATCAAACTACACTGGTGTGCAAAAATTAAGGACGAGACGGTGTTTTCAATATAACTTTGTACAAAAGCTTTGCAAATCAACACATTTAATACCGTAAGATCCCCAATACGTAAGGACATGTGTAATGTAAGCAACACTTACTAAAAGAGAAATCAGAGGGATAAAAAAGAAGCTTGATTGAAAAGTAGCGCAATGCGACTGAAGGCCGAAACATCCCTGTGATGGGTGTCCAGCAAGAAACATTCAGTCTTTAGTAGAGGATATGATCTCCCCTGACTGCTAACAGGTTTCACAGCGTCTGCCCATGCTGAGAATGAGGTTGTCAATGAGTTGTTGAGGAATTGCTGCCCATTCGTCTTGCAGCGCCAATCGAAGCTCCCGAATCGTTACTGGCAATAAGGTACGAGCTGCCAAGCGTCTGCCTAGAAAATCCCATACATGCTCGATGGGATTGATATCCGGTGATCGTGCCAGCCAATCCATACGTTCAATATCCTCACTCTCTAAAAGCTGTTCGGCAGCTACTGTGCAATGACATGGTGCATTGTCGTCCATGAAAAGGAACTGCAGACCCATAGCGCCTCTAAACAGACGCACATATGGAAGAAGAATCTCGTTACAATAACGGGTCCCGTTGACTGAACCTGCGTCGAAGATGTGAAGGTCTGTACGACTACCAAGCATGATGTCTCCCCAAACGAGAACACCGCGACCTCCATACATGTCCCTTTCAATGATGTTCGAGGGATGATTGCGGCTTCCCGCTCTCTCCAGATGAATATGCGATGAGAATCGCTACTCAAACTGAATCTGCTCTCATCTGTGAAGAGTACTCGTCCCCATTCATTGTCTCTCCAATTCCGGTGTTTCCGGCACCACAGAGAACGCCTTCTCCGATGGGCCGGCGTTAAAGGTACACAAGGTACAGGGCGTCGTGCAAACAGACCACCACCGTGCAGTCTTCTGGCCACGGTAAAATGCGATATCTGTCGTCCAGTCGCCTGTGTCGTGTGTCTAGCGATTTCTCTCGTTGTCTGCCGCCTGTTTCTTCTGGCCTGTAAGACAATGTACCGGCCATCTGCGGGTGTGGTTGCTCGTGGACGACCATTACTGAACCCCCGGATAGCAGTTCTTGTAGTTTGAAATTGTCTCCAAAGTCGTGAAACGATGCTTTTAGCATTTCCGAACTCTGCAGCCACACTTGTCACACTGCAGCCTTCCTCCAACTTCCCAATGATTCGACCTCGGGTAAAAGCATCCAGATGTCGTCTAACAGATTGATTATTCGCCATTTCTCGCTGAGGCAGCAACTCGGTGTGATTTTATCTGCTATACGGCGTGCAATCTCTTTGCCAGAAATACTGATCTTACACCGACAACATGCTATATACTACTCAGACACTCTCCCATTACGTCTACCTGCATATCTGCGCATGTTCTACCGTACATCACCTTACTTAATCTCCTGATTGGTCTTTCTGTCCGCTCTGCCTCTTCGTTCAGCTGATATGCTAATTTTTCGACTTCGTCCTTAATTTTTGCACACCAGTGTATATACAAAAAGAAACACTTATCTTGATAATTTGTACGGTTTATAATAAATCCCTTAACTTCCAAATAAAAGTTACGCTATTAGCTTTCTTAAGTCAATCGTTTTTCGCGTAGGCGCGCGTATAATATATATTGGGTGGGGGGAGGAATAATGAAGGAAATATATATAATCTGGAATAAGAGTAAATCCTTCGCAAGCTTGTCAAGGTGCTTTTATTTCATTCGAAAGCTATCTGAAAAATTTTATGAATAACAGTGTACATAGAAGATCGTACTTCGGTATGACGTATATTTACGTCAGGGGGATTAATACTTTGGCTGAACGAGACGTTTATATAGAGTGGCCCTTTAGAGGCTAAAGGCAAGTATATCGTAGTTTTAGCATCAAAGTATAGTATTACTGAATGCAATGCATTGTTATTGTATGAAGCGGGCGCGATGAAAATTATGATTGAATATTGGTTTGTTAAAATTGAAATTTAAGAAACACTGACGTAATCAATTATTATAATCTCCGTGCTTTTGCTCTAGTCTCTCTCGTGATCAAACATTCTCATAAAAATTTATATATAAAGTGCGTTAAAAATATCTAAAAAGAATAGAATTATATTTTTTCTCAGAATTATCAGATACTCGTTTGTGCATAAATTGTTAGAATGAAATTTTAGTCTAATAATAAATTTATAATTATTATTGAAATTATCTAATTTATAAATTATAGCCAACTGTTTTTGGATTTTCTAAGAGTGAACTCGAGTCATCTGCTTTAAATCTATTTTACATTATTACGAGATAATAAAAGCAATCGTGGATGGTACCTTAATCTGATTTGACGATTTCGAGTAGAGTGTTAAAATATACTTTTAAACTTTTCATTAATACTTAAGCTAAAATATCATTTTTTTAAAGTTTTGCTAACAATTTTATTGCAATTATTTCCTATAAAAGATTAATGTATAGCCAAATGAAACTAGAAGTATAGGCTTTTTATAAAAATAATTCAGTTTTTTCTAATATTCACACATACACACACAAACGATCTTTCTTTTTGTACATGACGTAAATTCCAATTTTTATTTTTCAGAAATGTCATCAAAATGAATTGAATTTAAAACCGAATACCTAATTAGATGATTACAATGCTATTCCTAATATACCTAAATCAATTCCGGTGCCTTGCAATTTTGAGGATTATTTGATAGCAAAGAATCAAAATAAAAGAAGTCAAAAGCTCGTGTGGTTAGTTGAGTCTTGTGTTTGATACCGACTCCAGTAAAGAAGTTGGTACAATGCTATTGGAGTCCTGATGATAGCATGGTGTAGAAATTAAGTGCACGGAGTATCTGCGCAGACAACTCTATAATGCTTGACCATGGTTAAACATTTCCATGTTCGTCAACAATTTCCTTCAAAATTTAACATAAATAATCATTTGATCGACACACTCTTATACGATATATGCGGCATAAACTTTTTTTTTCTTAAAAGCTATGAAAAAATTATGCTGAGTAGTGTCGCAACTAAATAAAATGCTTTATTCAAAATTTAAAGCATCAAAAATGAATTTTTAAATACGGTGTTATTTTCTCTTTCGTTTTATACAGTGTTTCTCAAACTGTGGGGCGCGCCCCCCTGGGAGGGCGCGATGACCTTACGAGGGGGGCGCGAGCATATCGAAAATAAAAGATTAAAAAAATAATTAGTTTACTTGAATGAATTAAAACAAAATACTTTCAGACATTATAAAAAATGTACTTTTACTCTGTTATAATTTACAGGCGCGCGCGCGATATTAAGTCAGCAAAAATAAAAACTTCTTCAATACCTAATTATCTATCTTTGATCCTATAACCAAATAAAAAACTTTTATTTGATTTGCTGTAATCCCATGATGAGAGATTTTTTTATTACGCTTTTTTTTAACCTGACATACTACTCTTTCAGAGAAAAAACAGATTCCAGACCCAGAATCGAAAAAATTTAGGAACATAAAATTTCATCACTGTCATTATTTTTGAAATACTGCACATTATAGCTGTAATCTGTTTGATCTTCTAAGTTATTGGTGCAGTTAGTTATGACCCCTCTCTTATGTGTTCTTTGTTGTGCTTTTTTCCATGCAAAAAAGTTATATGATATTTGGAAAACCACGGAGAGCAAGCACTATGAAGGATTACTTGGCCAAGACATATTTTTACAAATATTCTCAACATATAAAGCATAACGAAAAATGTTTCACGCAATTTTTTTAGCAGTAACATACATATTATCATAATGAATATACTTTTTACCCGGAAGTGGTCACGCGGGACACGCAGATTACGAAATCGTTAATTATCGCAAAACTGTTTATTTTATTTATTACCAAAGAAAAATTGAAAAGTCCTTGAAAGTAGGTAAGTAAACTTTCTCTTAATTGAATTATTCACTGGAATCACGATTTGTATCGTGTACAATAAAATAATTATAAAAAAAAAAGATTGGGGTGACTGAATAATCCTGACCGTAGCGAGTGCGCGCCTGCTCCCGGGTTAAAACATGTTGAAGTCTTTTCGCTTTAAATATTAAAAATAATACAATTATTCGTCATCGATATTTTATATTATTGTTCATTATTTAACATCAGTGGCGCACACAAGGGGGAAGGGTCCGCCCCCCCCAAAGCCCTTGATTTTTTTCCGATTGATTAAAATTATAAGTTTATAGTACGCAAAATTTAATTAAGTATTTGTTATTAATGATTAATTTTATTAATTAATGCTAATTATTTATTTAAGAATTAGTTTTTTACTGTGTTTTGTTCCCGAAAATCGACAAAATCAAAAGGAACCTGATACAAGTTTGGTGAACTTTCGACACCTGACCCGCCTCCTTGAAAAATTCCTGTGTGTGCTACTGTTTAACATCAATTATAAATGCTAATTCTGTGAGGCTTAAAATTACAATTCACTTAAAACTAATTATAGTTTGATCAACCATTTTAAAAAAATCATTTTACGTTTTTGTAAACATTGTCGAGCACTTGGCTTTGCTTCCCTTACAATTCAGCTATTATATCAATAATGTTTTATTTTCTTATAAATGAACTCGTGCAAAGAGCGGGCTCTTCAGCCGTTATACTTTTAATTTATCAGTGCTGCACAGAATATTTTATAACTAATGTATTAATACTAAATTAAGAACAAGTTTAATAAGTATTAATGCCGTCCATGAGCTTGTCTTGGAAAGCAAAGTTTTTATAAGTAATGCTTATGATTAGAAATTGACACTCTGAGTTATTTTTCTATATTTAGCAGATATCTATATTTTATCTTCTAAGCAGCCACCGCATTTTGCAATATGTTCAATTTAAAAATTAGAGAAAGGAAAAATAACATAATAATTATCCTATTATATATTTATTTATTTATTTTGCTTAAAAGTAGTATACAAAATTTTTAATACTTATGTTACTAATTTGTATGGTTTATAATTAAGATCGCCTATTGTAGCTTTAGCGTCAAAGTGCATTATTATTGCATTCAGTACATTATTAATGTATAAGGGGGGCGCGATAATAATTGTGATTGAAAAGGAGGCGCCAGTATTGAAAGTTTGAGAAGCACTGGGTTCATAAATACACTTGTAAAAAAATTGAGATAATATGAAAAAATATAGATTTTTTTTTTAAAATTCAATTAATTATATTAAAAATTGCAGAATTTTAGGCTTTGTAAACTCTTTAAAGGATTTTAATTACGTTTTATTTGTGGCCCTGGAAATGTGTTTTCTTATTATTAATAACTGTCTATTTTAAAAAATTGCGAATTTTTTGTACTCTTACGAGGATTTTGATATGAAAAAAGTTTAAAATTAATTAGAAATATGGAACTCAATTATAAAATATTAAAAAAAATATTAATTTCTTTTTCTTTATTTATTAATAATTTTCCTCAGAAAAATAATCTTCTCCAATAAAAAAATATACTAGCATAATTTTCCAATTGTTTAAATACTCAAAAAAAGCAATCATTGAATTGATTATTATTTATAATTGAATAATGTATCAAAAAATCAGACAGGAAATCATCTATAAATTTTTAAAGAAAGTTTTATTGGGGTTGAAACCAACAGAAATGAAATAATCTTTAATAGTTTTGTAATTACATAAATATAAAAAGTTAAATTACTTTGCTAAAATAATATTTTAAAAATTATTGTTAATCAATGAAAATTTTGATTTCTTGGATAACGACAATTTCATTTTTTACATAAATTTGTTTTCATTTAATTCTATTCATATTCCATTCAATGTGACATGTAGTTATTTATGTATTGTGCAGTAATTATTTTATTGATGCATTTTTGACTTTGTATTTTAAACCTTTCATTTTAAAATTCCGGATAAAATGGAGCCTGATTTACTAAGTGATATTTAATCATTGATACTTTTTCTGTTACAATTTGAATAAGCATCAAAGTCTTTTAAGAAACAGAAAGCAAATATCTCTAATTATTATACATTGGATTCACAATATATTCAATACATATAAAAACATACATAAGTGAATCAAATATAAATCAGTTTTTAGTTTCGCTAATAAGTTTAATTGTACAAAATGCAAATGTTTATTTCATTTATATTTTCCTTGTGTTCTTAATTTTGCTGTTAACCACTTTTGATAATTTTTGACTTTTTAAGAGCATAATCAAAGCATTCTGGCAGGTAAACACCAAAAATATGAAATATTTAAAAATAAATACGTGCTAATTTATCTTGTAACAGAATGAGAGGAATTAAAAAGAGTATTTATCACTTAGATTTTAAAGTGTTATTTTACATTAAATGATTTTAGCTGCAGATGTTTTGTAAAATTTTAAAGCATTATTATTTTTTTTCTTCATCAACAGAAATATAAATCAAGGTAATAGATTAGTACGTCCTAATACATTGAGAAATGCATATTATACTTGTTGTAATATGCAACAATTATATCAATTATGTAAGACTAAGAAATCGTAGGGGCCTGATGATGCCTGCTTAGTTTCGTTATAGAATAAATTAAGTGTTTTTAACTAATATTTATTCTTAAACTCTGTAATATAAAGAAAAAGTATCGACAAAATATATTTCAGTGGTAACCTAGTCATCAAGGTCGTGGTCTGCGTGTCAAGAATTCGAGCCTAGTTCCACTGAAGACCTGCCGTGTAGATGTGTGAGGCACGTTAAATCTGTCGAGAGCTAAATGTCCTCCCGTTGGTGTAGTGTGGAATTTAGGAGAGGGGACGCCAGCTCAGTTGTCGCCCTCGTCATCTGACCATGGTTCAAAATTACGAGGTCTGTCGCCAAAAGCCCCTGAGTAGCTAAGTTTTGTGACGTTAATATTCAGTATTTCAGCTTTACTTCGTAAAATTTCATCCCCATTTTCCTCATGATTATTAAAAAAAGGGTACGTAAACGTGAATCATCTGTAAAAATTTATAACATTTAAACAACAATTAAAAAAATTGAAATATAAACTTCATTAAAAAATACAAAACTTTGATAATAAGCTTACAAAAGTAGTGAAGAATGAATAAAAGATATTGATGTTTCTATATACTAGGTGTACTTCTTGACTTCACCATTAACTTATACACTAAGATATTTTAGCTATCACTCAAAGTAAATACATAAAATAAAAAAGGATCACAGGAGAAAAAAAAAGTGTAACATTCCAACACACGTATTTAAACTTATTATGTGGATATTTATGTAAGAATTTTAGATTTCTATACTACTAAAATGGGAATGAATTGCTCTCCAGGCTATGGTTTGATTTTGCATATTTAAAGTTTAAATGTTTGAAGACACTTTTACTTCTAGTTAACCTCATTTTTTAAATTAATTTATAAGGTAACTTTTTCAAAAATATATGGAACATATTTTTCTCCAAAAATGTGTATAAATTAAAATTTAGGGAACTTTTGATCACGGACCATTTTGCTTGTCATGATCTAAAAAGTAAATAACTACTCAATAGTTACACGTCCTCGTTTTCTTAAAAGGAAGCAATTTGAGAAAACCATTCGGAAGTCCACAAGAATAAATAGTTTTCCAAACTATCTATGAATCAAAGAATTCCTACTTCTAAAAGAAATCTTCAAAGTAGAGGATTTTTTCGGTTCCTTGAATCCGCAGGTACTTGAACTCAGAGTGTAAGGTTTGAATTCCCGTCAACAAAAAAAGTTAGATTTCAGGAGAAGATAAAGAGGTACAGAGATTTTTTTTTAAGTAGCAAAATGTTACATTAAATTCACAAAAAGTAGTCAACTATTTAATTACCGTTTCTATATTTTGAGTTTTTCAGTTTTATTTTAATGATTATAAAACAAAGAATAATTCACGCTATATTGATGCATAAATGTAGAATTAACTCGGAAATATTTCTAGAAATTGATTTATTGAGAAAACTTTTATAAGTGTGTTAACCATTATCTTGCATAACTTTTGTTTAATAACAAGTAACTGGTGGATATGTAGAAAATATTTTAAAGCAAATAAAAGATAATTGCTGAAAATTAATTATAGAGTATATATGTCGCAAACATTTAACAGGTACTTGATGGCTCGCTTATCAAATACACATTAGCTAATACTTTTCTATTAAAAAATCTCCATAAATAAAAGAACAGGTTTATGTAAAATAAAGTGAAAAAATGATTTAATACACCAGTAAGTATCTGTAAAAAGGAACTAAGATAAAAATGAATAATATCTATAATATTTATTACTCCCAGGTATTATTTTTATTCATAAACTAAACTTTTTTGCTATTACTTAAACTGTAAGCCCCTTTTTATTTTTTCACTGTTGAAACTCATGTAGATTTTTTTTTCATTTCATTAATTTGACTCAAGAAACAGCGTAATTATACTTATTGGAAACACATTTTGAACAGACAATAGTCATGCCTTTACAATTTTGATAAAAATTTTATGCTTCCTATTCATTCTTCATAAAAATTTAGAATTAGAATTAAAAGTTTTAGAATTAAATTTTTTGGATTTGTACATAAAATTCAAATAATGATTAGCGCCGTGAGTGAGGGAATATTAACGCTGCACTGTTCAGGTACACAAGGGCTGTTGGTGACGGACCTCGTAATGTTGAACCATGGCCAAGATGACTAGCGTCGTACGATTTAAATCTGGTGGTTCGTGAGTGCGACCGTCTATGTAGGTTTATATTTCCCCAGTATAGAATGTCCCCGCTATTTGCATGAACTTGTCTAAAATATAACAGTATAAAAGAGACGTACACTTAGTTCAATAGTTTACTTTTATTTTGTGCATATCCCTGATGTGTAAAATGTGAAAGCAATATTTTTTTCTTAATTTTGAACAGAAAGCAATATTCTTTGTACTGTACGAAGGCACATTTTATTGAAAAGAAAATGTGTTTCTACATATTTAAATGTAAAATGTATAATTTAGATAAACACTACTTCAGATATCACAATGTTTTACTTATGCTTTAAATTTAAGTCAACATTTACCATTCAATTTAAAGTTGGAAGTTAAATTTTTAACTTTTGTTTCTATGGATTGTAACTTGTTTTTCACTTGAGAGAGTTCATTGCCAATTTCTTGGTGTAAAAAAGTAAATGGGTACTGTGTGATTTAAAACTACTATTCTACATATAGCTAAAATTGATCTGGTGTAGTAGCGGGTGGTGTATACTGGAAAACTGAAGAATTAGTTTACCAATGGATATTAGAACCTCCATAAGACTATATTCCTTTTAAAAAACTCTTTTTCAATATTTTAGTGAAGTAACACATATATATCAGGTATACTTTTTCTTCTCAACTGGTTAAAGTATGGCTAACATATTTTTACACATCAAAATAATTCCTTCAAATAAAAATAAACCCTGAAAGTAAAATATTTGTAATTTACACTAATTAAAAAATACCTTTGTACCTAAATTCATAGAAATAAAAAAACCCTAGCAAAACTGTCTTTTTGGTGTTTAGATTCTCATGCATTTCATATATCTTAGGAGACTTTTATAGTCGACAAAGGGATAAAAGTTTCCTGGTTTATTTATTTTTTTTCGTCTGGCACAACCCGAAAACAAGAAAAACTTCCAAACAAAGCCATTGATATCTCTAAGCTCCCATGCGTCAAACATAGTTTCAAAAACTGGATGACAAAACAAATATTTCAAGAATATTTTATCTAGTAAATGCTAGAAAAATAACGATAATGGAAAAATACATACAATATGTAATATATCATATAAATGTATACATATTTGTGAATGATGTATATCATATACGCATTAATTGCTATTCTTAATATATTTTTTTGCTTTTTTTTGCAGATGAAATTAACTTTGGAAGTAAAAATGAAAGTTTTTCCGTGAGATGAGGGAGATACGTTGTGGGATTGAAATCCGTCATTTGTCATTTTCATTATCCTTTCTTAAAATATATAAGTGGCTTTCAAAATAATTTCGTACAACAAATGCCTTATTGGCAATAAATAAAAGAAATAATACGCAACCAATTCAGAGATATAGTGCTTGTTTTTTATTTGCAACTTTATAAAACTAAGTGATATATAGGTACAAAATATAAAAAGAAGAAACACAGAATAGTTAGAGGTTTTATTTTTCTGTGCATTCATATGAATTTTCGTCCCTGGATCAGCAAAGAGCCGAATGTATAATAACATTTTTGTTATATTAATTATAGAAGAGAAGTGACTCTCACTCATTCATTATGATATGAACGAAAGACTTATTCCTACAGCCTTAAAATTTGGAAAGCATATTTTTTTGTTAAAAAAACATGTTTACCGAAATTCAAGTCGAATGAGAGATTACTGAGGGCGTTATAAACAAGTACTTCAGATTTTGAAAAATTAGACTTAGATTAGAAAAAGGACACAAATCACAGAGCTTTTCGTTAACAATACAGGAACGTTATTTTCCAGCAAAACTGTCATATTTTGTTCACGTTACTGTTGTTTTGTTGTCGTTTCAGGATCTTCAAATAGCATTTTGAACTCCCCCCCCCTTTTTTTTTTGACAAGGCGAAATGCTACATTTATGGCTCCAATGTTTTCTTCATAATGTTCTTTAGGCAGTATTTGAAAATTTTAATTCCACTCAAACGTTTCATATATATCTTTTTTCTTATATTTATTTTCGCTGTCATGATTAATATGCATTATTACAGCAGGTTCTCTCTTCAATTGTTTGATCAGTTTCAACTTCCTTCATTAAAGATCAAAGATGCTCATTTTTTAAAAAAAATATATTCTGCTCATTTACTTTTATAAGCCATAATAAGTCGTACAACAGAGCAATCAAAATCACAAAAATGTTCATGGGGGAAAGTAAAGCATGCTCATAGAAAATATTTTTTAACAAAAGTGGTTGAGCAGAGAACTTGATCAAAACAAGTACCTTGATTGTAAAAAAATGTTTGCCACTACCAAAAAAGAGGCATATTTCTGACAAATTAATTTTTGTTCCCATTAAGACTGTCTAACAGGAAGATAGCGTCAAGGTCACTGTTAACGAATACACAGTTTCCCCATAATTAACGATTTCATGAGCCTGGGGTGAATCTGCGCCTCATGCGACCACTCCCACGTTAAAAGTGTATTCAGTATAAAAATATCGATGTCAGTTCTAAAAAATTATTGTGTAAAACTTTTTTCCATTATGTTTCAGAATACTCATAAATGCACCTTGGCCCAATAATCCTTCAAAGTGCTCAGTATGCTTATCCATATATCATAAAACTCATTCACATGGACAAAAAGCAACAGAAAAATATTATTTACAACTTTCCTAAAAGAAAAAGAGACGAGTTAAACATACCAGTAAGTTTGAAGGTCAAATATATGATAATCAAATGTAGTATTTTAGGGGTTGAAAGAAACGTAATAAAAATTCTCTCATCGTAGAATGACAACAAAATGTCTTTTTTTTTGTTTGGTTATAGGATCAAATATAGCTAATGAGCGTTTGAAGTGGGGTCTTTTATTTTGGATGATCGCCAGGTGATATATATAATTTATATCAGTGTAAATGTGCATGTTTTATCATGCCAGAAAACATTTTGTTTTACTTCATTCCAAAAAATTATTTTTTTAAACCTTTTATTTTCAATATGCTCGCCCCCACCTCGCAGGGTTTCCCCGCCCTCCCGGGAGGCACGCGCTGCAGTTTGAGAAACGCTTGTAGTGTAAAAGTTACGAAATGTTCACGTGTTCCTTGTACCTGGCTCTTGATTTATAATGATCCATCGCTAAAAGCTTTTCAGCGGTGTTAACCCTTTATCTATCAATGTTACTCATAAAATACCACTCAATATAAAATTACATAGCATAACTATTTTTACGAATATTCTGACGTTTTTTAGCAGGAATATTCTTTTAAATCCTTTCTTTTGAGATAGATAGCAGTACGGGTTTTATGATGAGTATTATTCCGGGGAAGGGGAATAGTTTTATAGCAGAAATTGCATTTCAACTGACATGTTGATCGGTATGCGAAGATAGTCATTTTTGTTTCGGAAAAGTAGTTAATATCAAAAGGTGTCTTATCTTATTATTTTTCTTTGGATGGTAATAAAGACCTTTGAAAATGATTTAACTATCGATTTTATGTGAACAGTATACATAGTTAATTTTACAGTTGAATATCTTCTATTAATTAGTTCTAACGGTTTAAATTTCCTAAAGTTGAGTATTTTGTCTATGTATATACCTTACTTTTCAATGTAGTAACTCAAAAAAAAAATATTGCACGAAAAAAACTTCAGTAAATCACAATGCTGTAGATAAAGTATTAATACAGAATTTTAATTTTTTGTGCTAGATATTATTATTATTATATTATAAAAATATATCGATGTTTATAACCATGCTCGAAACATCGATTAAAAGTTTCTCTTAATTATGTTGCACTGAAATTTAGTTATATCATGTTTAATATTGCCCATAATAAAAACATTTATTTGACATACATCGATTGCTAAGGCTTTGTCTTTTATTTTTGCATTCTTAACGCTTATGCTCAATAGTTTCAAATGTTGTGGGCCATCGTCACATATTCTTGTCCGGCAACTGTCCACTCGTAGTTTCGAGCTCTCGTATCACTGATGAATCGCCTTATAGAGGGACTGATGCTCGTTAAATATGTCGTAGCTCAAAATTGTTTCTTTAGCTTGTGTAAATTTGGAGAGTAAGTAAGCGTTTCTCCAAATGTGGGGTGCACCTCTCTAGGAGACGTGATAACTCTACGAGGGTAGACGTGATAACTCTCTCAACTAATAACTCAATATCGAAAGGGATTACCGGAATAAGAGGATCGAGAGATACACGCAATTTGAATTATTAGCTTTCATTAAATTACCACTAAATGTATTATATATTTACTCTTATAAGCCGATAATCTAGATTTATGTAAATATCACCTTCCTTTCACTATCACACTTTCCCGTTGCAGAACACTGCCAAATGATCAATTAATTGCACTATCAACTAGAATCGCCTTATAACACTTTCGACTTATCTCTTGGCGTAAATGCCTGCTGTGAACTTACAACATTATCCTTAAATACGTTAACTAGTTTGCATATCCCGGTTTCTACTTTTAGAGCTGATTGGAAATATACACGAATTTATAATCCCCAAAGACGCCAAAAAGTATTAGTGATAAAGTGCCGTACAGATTCGTCACATATACAGAAAAAAACAAAATACATTCTGATATATAAAAAAACAAACATACATTTACATTGATATAATGCACATATAAAGGTATCAGTACTAAGCACAATGTATTTTATAATTAATTTACCAATGACTCCAAGGGCTTGTCATATATAAAATTATATAAAAATATTAACAATTATCTCGATAATTTGTTCTGTATAATTAGTATTTTAACTGTCAATTGAAAGCTTCGTAATTAGCTCCATATTGTGACCGTTTCCCACGTAGGCGCGCATATATGATGTATGAGGGGGGCAAGAAGTTAATAGTGAAATAAATAAATGTTCCGAATAAGTTAATAAATGCTCCGAAGTAAGTAAATCTTTGCAAACACTGTCAAGGTTCTTTTATTGCATTCCAAAACTTTTGAAATAGTTTATGGATATCATTTAAGAGAAAAGATCGTACTTCAAAAAGACATATATACGTCCGGGGCAATCAACGCACTGGCTGAGTGAGACGTACATATACGCAAGTGGCACTAAAGATGTTAATGTCGTATTGTAGCTTTTTCGTCAGAAAGTATAGTATTATTGAATTCAATAAATTGTTATTTTATGGAGGGAGACGCGATGAAAATTATTATTGAATATTCAGTCGCAAATATTGAAACTTTGAAAAGCACTGGAGTAAGTCATTCTTTAAGTTAATAGTGGCTCAAAATTACGAGGTGCGTCGCCACCAGCCCTCGTGTGACCTTAGAGTGTGACGTTAAAAATACAGAGGGGCGTCGTTCATATATTGAGGCCTCAGAGAAATAACTCCTTCAGGCTAGTGTAATATTTATAGCCTGAAGGTACCCGAACGAAAATTCCTTTGTTACGTGGATTTTACTTTATTTCATTAACACAGGTGACGCGTTAGGGATCTTTGTTTTTGATTATTCTGTATAACATTTGGATGCTCTTTTCTACATTGTTTGTTATTGAAAAATTTATCTAGTACGCTATACATAACACGCTCCATATTTCTTAAACTAAATTAAAATGGCCTTTTGTCCAAATAGCCCTGAGTTCCATAAAACATACGAATTAACACACACACAAAACATATATATACATATATATATAACAAACATATAAATATATATATATATATATATATATATATACATATATATATATATATATATATATATATATATATATATATATATATATAATATATATTTTAAATTATAATTCATTTCAAAAATCAATTCACAATAATAGAGAAGATGATAATCGTCTTTTAGCTTTGAACAAAAAAAAAGACTGAATATTCATCTAAATAATATTAAATATCCAAGTATTTTTAACACCAAAATTTCATAAAAGCCCTATAAAATTCCGTAGTATCACTAATGGATACAATACATATATCACGAAGTCTGGGAAGATCTTGCAATCTCTTCTTCAAAATCTAATTGATAATTTACAAAACACGGCAATTATTAAAAATAGCTTAGAGATTGCTAGAGTTACTAAGGATATGTTGATTTTTCTATGCATGGTTTTGATTTCGAGGACCTTTTTAATTCTATAGATATTGACGATATGATTAAGGTTCTTCAGTTAATTTATGATAAATATGAATTATATACTTCAATGAAAAAGAAAAATTTGATATTCTTGTTAACCTCATTTTAAAAGAAAATTTCATTATATTTGATCATAATCTTTATAAACAGATCAAAAGGATTACCTCAGGGTGGTCCAGCTAGTAATTGTTTAGCGAACCTATATTTACATTTTTTTGAAATAGATCATGTTATAAATGATTCTTACTTAATTTATCGTTATATAGATGATATAATAATTTTTGGTAAAAATAGTGAATACAAACCAAATATTACATTCTACCCTGATTATCTCAAGCTCCTTAAAACTAACTTCAACTCTAATAGGGTGGAATTCTTGGATTTAGACTTGCATCTTATTAACAATAATGTAGTCAGTAACATTTTTGTCAAAAAGAGATTCGTTTAAGTTCCATATAATTAAAATTCCTGTATGGAACAGTAATTTTCATATATCAATTTACAGAAATATCATTTTGAATTTTTTATTTAGAAATGATAACTTAACTACCCACAAAATAGATAAATACAATAATATAAAAAAAATTTTTCAATGTTGTTTAGATCATGAATACCCTTTTAATTTCTTGAGATCTTATATTCATCACAAATACATTAACCGTCTTGCTACTTCGAATTCCAAATCCACCACACAACAATAGGTTTTCAAAGTCAGCATGTTAGTGGTCTTGCTGTGAAGATTATATCATAACACTCATATCACAGTTTACATTTTTTCCACACACATCTTAAACATCTTACACATTTTTGACAACCAACCCAATTAGAGCCTAGCAAATTTACATTTTTGACAATCAACCAATTCAAATTTTACCATATTTGATTGTCGTCATTCTATACTTGTCTTTGCTGGCTGGTTTAAAAGTCAGCTCAAAATATGTGTTTATGTTTTTCGAATTTTTAACTTGGTGAATAATTGACTTTCATTAATGGCAAGATGCTTGTTTCTCTTCGTAAAAGCTTTGTGAGTAAAGAAATTTTGTTAAATTATTTTTTTGAAAGATACTTTCTTATGTAATTGTTCTAGTATTTTTCTACTTTTCTTACATAATTATTTTGTGATTTTTCTGCATTAAGAGTTTGGGAGAGTATGTTACATAATAGTAGTGATTGGTTTTATCATGCTCTCTGAGTTATACTTTCTCTGAAGCTTTGTTTATTTTATTTGGTTTTCCTACCGAGTTGCAAAGGGGAAGGTTGGCGCCTTCAAACTAGTTTAACCCCACTTATTCGGTCCTAAGTCCGAAATTGCTTTCGACTCGCTAGGTTCTTCTTTTTTGTACTTCTTTTATTTCTCTATAATTTTGTTTTTCATGTTCAGCTTTCATATTTTTATTACGTAATTTCTTGTTATGTTCTTTATCTGATATTTCTTGTTTTTGATAAATATTACATATTTCTTTTATATATATTTTGTGCATTCATTTGGCTGCTTTGCGCCTATCTATGTATAAATCTATTTTCTAATGAGTTTGTTCAGTTTTGTATGTAGTCAATATAGAGTATGTTTGCTTATAGCGAATTTTGAAATCGCCATTAGATTCAAAATCTTGTCTATGAATGTTTTTTTTATTAAGTTTTATTTGGCTTTGTTCTTTTTCCTTGTGTGTTCTTGTTTATATAAAAATATTATGCCAACTTCTGATTTTGTGCCTATAAAGTAATTGTGGATATGTTATCTATGAGTGGGTTAGATTTTTAGAATTATTGCTCATTATTTCACTTTATATTAATGTGATTGTAAAAACTTTTGCTAGTGATATTTTATTTGGGTCCTTTCATTATACCTTTAACTTTTAAAATAACTATGAATTTGAAAAATAACAAGTTTTAAGCGACTGGCAATTTGTTATACCAGGGTATGACATTGCTCGGTGGTTCAGTATAATGGTATCTGTACCATCGTCATCCATTTACCATTTTATGAGACCTTATGTGGAAATTCTGTATATATTTGGGTATGGCCTTAGTTAGTTGTGGTGATGGGCACAAAGGTTCTGAGTTGGCGTATAAAAAAACTATAAATTTTTAAATAATACAAAAAAATGTGTGAATTGTTTTCATAATCAGAATTTTTTTTGCTTTCCCTTCTGTATCTAAACATTGTCGTTTTAGATTTTTTAAAACTCGAATTTTTGGAACTCTAAATATAAGAATTTATCTCGTACAACAAAACGAAATATTCATTTTTCCGATAGTATAGATGAAAATCAAAGAGATAATGATTTTGGTAACATATTAGAAACTCGGTTTTTCAGAGATATTCATGCTTTAAAACTAAAATTTAGATCTTGCACTGATAAAAGATGCAAGGCGTGTGGCATGATGAGTGGGGAACAGTTGGATATGGATGCAGGTTATATATTTTGTAAGACTTTTAACTGTGTTTACAAAATGACATGCAACATATGTAAATTTGCTTACATAGGTCAGACCTCTAACACTATCAATATTAGATTGAACCAGCATAGGTCTGATACAAGGAAATTTGATTGCAACAAAAACCAGGCTAAGATTGAGATAGGACACTTTCATAAACATGGATTCAATAACATAACTGTACATATACTTAGAATAGTGCCAAATATTAAACAAAGATTATGGTTCGAAAACTTTTTTATAGATTCATTTAGATCATATTATCCTTATGGTTTGAATGTTATATGGAAAGGTGAAAGTGCCTTATTAACTTTAAACAAAAAATCCGAGAATTCATTATATCTTCCGAATTTTAATAAATTTATTGATAATAGTAATAATATTCGTTTAGCGAGAATTTCAAAAGCTAAACGCAGAAAAAGTTACTAGAGACATGTCAACCCTCAAGAATTCTATGTTAGAATTAGCTGCTAAATTTGATGATAACTACAACACAGGCTTAATTAAATCGTTTATGTTTGGCTTGAATAAAACTGAAATTAAAACTATGACAGATATTTTAAGCAGATATAAATTTCGAGATTCTCATGGTATGCATATGATTCGAGACCTTAATAACTATTTAGTACAAAAAATGAATATTAAATTAGATGCAAGTGAAAATTACTCTACAGAATATTGTTCATTATTATTTATGAATAAATCCTTTAACAAAATTAATTTTTCAAGTATATTTCAAAAAATATCAATCCTTTTTCCTATTAAAAATATTATTATTAAAAGGCTTTCAAATACAACAAGAAATTTGGTAGATTTATATTTAATTATAATTAAATCTCGGAGCTCCTAAGTTCTGAATCATGTAGATGCAATCTATATCGAGACTATATATTGATGATTATCATCAGCACGTTGTCACAGGAGACCTTAGCATCGTGAAAGATGATTTGTTAAGAAATTTTATGGAAAAGGGTACCGGTTTTAGACTTATGATCACAAAAATAAATCTAATGTTATGAAACAAATCATAAAAGATTTAGATACATTTTACCTTAAAATGGCAATTAAATACGGAATGCCAATTGAAGCATTCAATCAATTTAGATCTTATGTGGCAACAGAAATTCGGGAATTAGATTTTACTGTTGAAAATGAAATTATGTATAAAGATCTTAAATCATCAATAGTAAATATCCAAAATGACTTCGTTATTACATATGTTGATAAAGTCTCTGCTAATTATGCCATAATTTGTAAATATTTTTACAGTAAAATATTAAGTAACCACATTTTAAATAATAATTCATTTCAAAAATCAATTCACAATAATAGAGAAGATGATAATCGTCTTTTAGCTTTGAACAAAAGACTGAATATTCATCTAAATAATATTAAATATCCAAGTATTTTTTAACACCAAAATTTCATAAAAAGCCCTATAAAATTCCGTAGTATCACTAATGGATACAATACATATATCACGAAGTCTGGGAAGATCTTGCAATCTCTTCTTCAAAATCTAATTGATAATTTACAAAACACGGCAATTATTAAAAATAGCTTAGAGATTGCTAGAGTTACTAAGGATATGTTGATTTTTTTCTATGCATGGTTTTGATTTCGAGGACCTTTTTAATTCTATAGATATTGACGATATGATTAAGGTTCTTCAGTTAATTTATGATAAATATGAATTATATACTTCAATGAAAAAAGAAAAATTTGATATTCTTGTTAACCTCATTTTAAAAGAAAAAATTTCATTATATTTGATCATAATCTTTATAAACAGATCAAAGGATTACCTCAGGGTGGTCCAGCTAGTAATTGTTTAGAGAACCTATATTTACATTTTTTTGAAATAGATCATGTTATAAATGATTCTTACTTAATTTATCGTTATATAGATGATATAATAATTTTTGGTAAAAATAGTGAATACAAACCAAATATTACATTCTACCCTGATTATCTCAAGCTCCTTAAAACTAACTTCAACTCTAATAGGGTGGAATTCTTGGATTTAGACTTGCATCTTATTAACAATAATGTAGTCAGTAACATTTTTGAGAAATGAGATTCGTTTAAGTTCCATATAATTAAAATTCCTGTATGGAACAGTAATTTTCATATATCAATTTACAGAAATATCATTTTAAATTTTTTATTTAGAAATGATAACTTAACTACCCACAAAATAGATAAATACAATAATTTAAAAAAAAAAAAATTTTCAATGTTGTTTAGATCATGACTACCCCTTTAATTTCTTGAGATCTTATATTCATCACAAATACATTAACCGTCTTGCTACTTCGAATTCCAAATCCACCACACAACAATAGGTTTTCAAAGTCAGCATGTTAGTGGTCTTGCTGTGAAGATTATATCATAACAATCATATCACAGTTTACATTTTTCCACACACATCTTAAACATCTTACACATTTTTGACAACCAACCAAATTAGAGCCTAGCAAATTTACATTTTTGACAATCAACCAATTCAAATTTTACCATATTTGATTGTCGTCATTCTATACTTGTCTTTGCTGGCTGGTTTAAAAGTCAGCTCAAAAAATGTTTTTTATGTTTTTCGAATTTTTTTAACTTGGTGAATAATTGACTTTCATTAATGGCAAGATGCTTGTTTCTCTTCGTAAAAGCTTTGTGAGTAAAGAAATTTTGTTAAATTATTTTTTGAAAGATACTTTTCTTATGTAATTGTTCTAGTATTTTTCTACTTTTCTTACATAATTATTTTGTGATTTTTCTGCATTAAGAGTTTGGGAGAGTTTGTTACATAATAGTAGTGATTGGTTTTATCATGCTCTCTGAGTTATACTTTCTCTGAAGCTTTGTTTATTTTATTTGGTTTTCCTACCGAGTTGCAAAGGGGAAGGTAGGCGCCTTCAAACTAGTTTAACCCCACTTATTCGGTCCTAAGTCCGAAATTGCTTTCTGACTCGCTAGGTTCTTCTTTTTTTGTACTTCTTTTTATTTCTCTATAATTTTGTTTTTCATGTTCAGCTTTCATATTTTTTTATTACGTAATTTCTTGTTATGTTCTTTATCTATTATTTCTTGTTTTTGATAAATATTACATATTTCTTTTATATATATATATATATATATATATATATATATATATATATATATATATATATATATATACATTATAAAGTAATAAGTGAGAATTTGTACTACCTACAATGCCAAAACGTAGGAAATTGGATTCAGAGAATCATAACTTTTGAAGATACCGAAATAGTTTTGTAGTAAAATGGAGACCTATTATGATTTCTAAAGTCATCACTGAACTAGGCCAGCAAAATTAGAGTTAAGTAATGCTTTATGGATCCATCTTTCTCGCACAGCTGAATGTTTCTACGTATTAGATAAAACAGAGTCTTGTTGAAAAATTAGGCCTATATCTAGCACCAAACAGCAAAATAAAATGAAAGTGTAAACATAGAATAGTAAGGTTTCTCTCATAGAAACGAACATAAAAAAAATCTATAGGAAAAACTAGAATAAAAACTTACATTAAACAATATCATCCATAAGTTATATATATGTTTGCGAAAAAAATAGTTCACGTCGGTTGCAAGGACACAGACTCGAGCACCCGCTCGCGGGCAACTTGCCAAAAATAACTTATTTAGTTTTCTTCGCATTACATTTAATTTTTGTGTCACGCGCTTATTTTTTAATGAAGTATACTTCTTTCTTATTTTTATTGTATTTGTATTTTTAAATTTAACTCTAATTATAATTATGAAAAGTTCTAGAAATTTCGACGGGAATGTAAAATGAAAAAAAATTCAGTTTTGACAGTAAAGTCTTGAGTTATGTCTAGAAAGAGCTGTATTTTTCTTTGATTATCGAATTACCATATTAAGTTAATCTACACGACAATCTATCTATCTATCTATACACTGGTGGGCAAAAAATAAGGACGAGACGGTTTTTTCAATATAACTTTGTACAAAAGCTTTCCAAACCAACACATTTAATACCGTAAGATCCCCAATACGTAAGGGCATGTGTAATGTAAGCAACACTTACTAAAAGAGAAATCAGAGGGATAAAAAGAAGCTTTATATTGAAAAGGAGCGCAATGCGACTGAAGGCCGAAACATCCCTGTGATGGGTGTCCAGCAAAAAAACATCCGGTCTTTAGTAGGGGATATGATCTCCCTGACTACTAGGCAGGTTTCACAGCGTCTGTCCATGCTGAGAATGAGGGTGTCAATGAGTTGTTGAGGCATTGCTGCCCATTCGTCTTGCAGCAAAAATCGAAGCTCCCGAATCGTTACTGGAGGTAAGGTACGAGCTGCCAAGCGTCTGTCTAGAAAATGCCATACATGCTTGATGGGATTGAGATCCGGAGATCGTGCCGGCCAATCCATACGTTCAATATCCTCACTCTCTAAGAGCTGTTTGGCAGCTACTGTGCGATGACATGCTGCATTGTCGTCCATGAAAAGGAACTGCAGACCCATAGCGCCTCTAAAAAGACGCACATATGGAAGAAGAATCTCGTTACAATAACGGGTCCCGTTGACTGAACCTGCGTCGAAGATGTGAAGGTCTGTACGACTACCAAGCTTGATGCCTCCCAAACGAAAACACCGCGACCTCCATACCAGTCCCTTTCAATGATGTTCGAGGGATGATTGCGGTTTCCCCGCTCTCTCCAGATGAGTATGCGATGAGAATCGCTACTCAAACTGAATCAGCTCTCATCTGTAAAGAGTACTCGTTCCCATTCATTGTCTGTCCAATTCCGGTGTTTCCGGCACCACAGATAACGCCTTCTCCGATGGGCCGGCGTTAAAGGTACACACCGTACAGGGCGTCGTGCAAACAGACCACCACCGTGCAGTCTTCTGGCCACGGTAAAACGCGATATCGGTCGTCCAGTCGCCTGTGTCGTGTGTCTAGCGATTTCTCCCGCTGTCTGCCGCCTGTTTCTTCTGGCCTGTAAGACAATGTACCGGTCATCTGCGGGTGTGGTTGCTCGTGGACGACCACTACTAAACCCCCGAATAGCAGTTCCTGTAGTTTGAAATTGTCTCCAAAGTCGTGAAACGATGCTGTGAGCAATTCCGAACTCTGCAGCCACACTTGTAACACTGCAGCCTTCCTCCAACTTCCCAATGATTCGACCTCGGGTAAAAGCATCCAGATGTCATCTAACAGATTGATTATTCGCCATTTCTCGCTGAGGCAGCAACTGGGTGTGATTTTATCTGCAATACGGCGTGCAATCTCTTTGCCAGAAATACTGATCTTACACCAACAACATGCTATATACTACTCAGACACTCTCCCATTACGTCTACCTGCATATCTGCGCATGTTCTACCGTACATCACCTTGCTTAATCTCCTGATTGGTCTTTCTGTCCGCTCTGCCTCTTCGTTCAGCTGATATGCTAATTTTTCGACTTCGTCCTTTTATTTTGCACACCAGTGTATATATATATATATATATGTTAAATATATATATATATATATAAAATATATATACACTCTGTCGCAAAAAAATATATGCACCCAGAAGAAATCAAGCTACAATCACGAAACTCGGCAAGAATGTAGTCTGGTAAGAGATATGCAAATGATTAAAATTTCGAAGCCAATGAGACAAGCCTATGTGCTATGCGCATATTAGTTGCGCAACTGGGAGAGCTTAAAAGCATGAGTACGAGCGCCGTACGACTATCCAAACGAATCTGATGACTTTGATAGACGATATTGAGACTTAGGATGCCCTAAGACGTAACCGGCGGCAGTACGAGCAGCTGACGGACTTTGATAGGGGGCCGCATAATAGGCCTCAGAGAAGAAGGTTGGTCGAATAGACGTATCGGCCGCCACCTCGGTCGGAGCGGGATATGGTAGTTGCTCGGTGTTGGCAACAGTGGATCACAGAATGTAGAGTGTACCGTCGCGGAGGGTCAGGACGTCCCAGGAACACAAAATGATCGCGAGGATCGTGCAATCAGAAGAGTGGCCACTTCGGCACCAACAACGTCGCTAGCATCGATTCAACGTCACTTACCTCCTTCCAGACATCCAGTGCCATCAAGAGAAACCATAAGGAGACGACTGACCGAAGTTGGCTTGAGGAGCCGACGAACGCTAAGACGCTTACCACTGACCCCACATCATAGGCAGTGTCGACTGATTTTTGCCGACCTCGGGCAACTTGGAGTGTGACAGACTGGAGACGTCATCTTCAGTGATGAATCCCGATTCAGTCTCAGTGCTGATGACCACCGCACACGTGTCTGGAGGCGCACCGGCCAGCGGTCCGGATCCGGCATTTATTGTCGAGCGGTATACAGCAATTTCACAAGGTGTGACAGTGGGGAGCAATTTCTTGGGACACACGATCATCTTTAGTGGTCCTTCAAGGCACTTTGACAGCTCGCAGATACGTGGACGATATTTTAACGCCGATTGTGCTACCCATGCTATCAAGTCGCCCAGGTGCCATTTATCAACAGGATAATGCTCGTCCACATACTGCGCGACTCTCTCAACAATGTCTTCAAGGATATGACGTCCTACCATGGCCTGCCAGGTCACCAGATCTTTCGCCAATAGAGCATGTCTGGACGCGCTGGGAAGGCAACTGCAGCCGTCCCGAGATACAGGAGAATTAACTGCGCAGATGCAAAGACTATGGCAGGATCTTCCACAGGGGGTCATAAGTGATCTAATTGAATCGATGCCACGCCGAATTTCGGCTTGTATAGCTGCCAGAGGTGGCTTTACTACTTACTGATTTTTAACCTTTGCAAGCTGTAACCGCTTAATAAAATGATATTTTGTTCTGAATTTTTAATCATTTGTTTATTTTCATATACACTACATGCATACCAAATTTCGTCAATGTAGCTCAATTTCTTCTGGGTGCATATATTTTTTTGCGACAGAGTGTATATAAAAATATATATATATATAATATATATATATAAAAATATATATATATATATATAATATTTATATATATACATTATATATATATATATATATATATATATATATATATATAGTCGAAATTCCCTATCAAAGAGAGATGAACAATCAACAAACAAAACTGAAAAATAATTGAAATCTCGGAACAACCAGAGATTATATATATAAAGCTATTTAAATGCACAAAAAAATTATTATTCTCATGTAACGTATAACCAGTCTTTATGATTCGGGTTTCAGAATATAAATAAATCAACTAAATATCTTATCGCAATTCAATTACCTCCATTCCATAAAAAAAAAATCTTTTTTCGTTCAAAACTTATTATGAATCTTACAAACAAAATTTATAAATATACCTTACTTATATGAATACAATCTACAGTAAAATAATTTACATTTGAACTTACAAGAATACGATTTGACATTTTTAATAATCATTTCTATGCATCTGAAATTAGATTTCCTCGCCAATTTAAAATAGGTTTACATATCTAGATTTTTTTTTATTTATTCACTATTTTAAGAGATTTGTGTATAATTATATATTTTGCGCAGTATTCTTAAGAACATTTAACAAAAAAAAAGTTCTAAATTATTATTCGTGCAGTCATACAAATCAATATTTTCTTAATTTTCTCGAAAGTACTTTATTTCTCAAAGTAATGGAAATTAAATATTGTGTTTTGAAATTTCAATAATTACTTTAATGAATTAGATTAAATTTCTACTATATTTTAAATGATACTTATTTAAACGAAAAAAAAATCTAGAGAGGATGTCAATTTTTAAATGAGGACGTACGTTTTTAATTTAAACCTAAGATAATTAATTTTGCAAAGGAAATAAATGTATGGAGAAGAAATGAGCTAAAGCAACAATAAATGATGTTTAATTAGTCATAATTAATTTTTAATTTCAATTTATGAAATTATATGAATATAAATTGTTATAATTAAATATTCATGTCATTAGCCCTGAAACTTTTAATTTAACACTACTTAAAAGTATCTCCTTCAAACAAAAACAATGCATTTCTGCCTTTAAGGCTATGCATCCGTTCATGAATTTTAATTCATGCCGTCGAACTATTAAAAATTAAGATGGGAAAGTGAATGTCCCAGCGGACATACCTAGACCGAAACCGCTTAATTTAATTATTTTTCCTCGAAGATTCCTTATTGCGATGAATATCAAATGAATGTTCTTATTATATTCATTAAAAATTTAAATTCTGCAATCTCTAGATGCATTAATGCTAAGAAAATGATTAGTTTTTGTCACCTACGGTAATTCTAAAATTTAAAATGTCGTAATCCGGTCCCACTAAATAAAAAAAATTAAGTGTTTCATAATGGCAGATTGTGCTCAATTTACATTTTATTCGGAGTAGTTAATTTGTAGCTGGTCTTGTGTGCATAAGGTTGTGTGTTCAGCCCCGGCCCAAATCGGCGGATTTTCACGATGCTGAAAAATGACAGCGTCCATGTCACTTGATTATATCGTATGCAAAATATCCTTTGAATACCTGTTTGTCTTGGATGCTCTCGGCAACATAAACTTCCGAAGTTCGATTTCGCATCATCAGAGTTTAGGTGCCTCCCTCTGAAGGAGGAAGCTGGGCGTCAAAATTACCTGACACTTGTATCAGGGGTGGTCAACGCTTTTGTTGAGAGTGCCACTATCTGATAAAAAAATTACTATGCGTGACACATTAAACATTTCACAAAAACAAAAAAAATATATAAAGGATTTTTTTTAAAAAATAATACAACAAAAAAATACTTAGGTTTTATTTTTGATATATTTTTTTTATTTTTAATAACTTTTTAGGTGTAAAAAAATGAGTAAATTAAAACTTTTAATTATAATTTATTATTCAACAGTCAGTACATGCTTAAGGTGATTATTGAATTTGTATTTTTTTTTTATCAAGTCACTGGGTTGTTTTAGGTCTATATCAGTTAGCTTTGAGTGATATTATGATTTTATTAGGTTCGTAACAGGAACCATTTGTTCACAAACATATGTTGCTCCAAAACAACAACATTATCTGGCAGCCAAATCGTGTAAATTTGAAACATTGAATGCTAGTTCAAATTTCCAAAGTCAATATAATTTAGTTCACTTGAGTTGAAATAAGTTTCTTATGTTTGCTTTTCAGTCTGGTATGGTGCTGTAGGTTAATAATTCCGATTTGAATTTCAAGTGGGTAACAATTAACGTCTTTTAGAGAAATGAAAAAAGGATTTATGAAAAGATCAGCATTTATTTATCATCTTAAAAATCAACTTAGCTCTGCAGAAATTTTTCAAAATGAATATTAAATTTTGACATCTATTACGGATCGAAGCTAGTTACTGCATTACTGTCAAATGTGTTAATCTAATTTCTTCACAATAGAGACAAAAGATGCAAACGTTTATTTACAAACGACATCTAACCGACTAAGATGGAAAAAATACAATATTTTCCCCTGTAATCTTAAATTTAAAATATTTAAATGTCCTATAATATAGGTAAGAAAAGCTTAATTCCATTACCAGTCTTCATTCTTGAGTAGCAACCTCTCACCGGGGGCATTTTATTATTTTATTCCAGATATTTTAAAACACTCTCCCTCAAATTCCGAAATTTCGCAAGTGCAATTCCTTTGGAAAGCCAGCGCATATAACACGGAAGGAATATTCTTTGCATGATAATTTCCATTGTAATTAAATTTGTAAGACTGTGATCAAGAGAATTACCACGGCGGATGGATCAATTGAACTTTTATTCATTGTTTCTAAATCCCAAACTCATTAAAAATTAAAACAGATTCAAATTCATTCACACTTAAATTGATCAATGTTACTATTATATAAAAAACAGTTAATAGCATAGAAATAACGACAGGTTTGCATGCGCAGTCATTGGCATCTGATTTCTTCACCTAGCTGATAGGCTGACTGGCTAAGTAATTATTCACACGGCGAAGAGAGTGCACCCTATTGTCCATCGTTTTAACATTCTCGTTGTTATTTGTTTAATTTTTAATTTTTTTTGTATGGTACCACTGCATTTTAATAAAAGTGTACAACAAGTTTATTATTGTTAATATACGAGGGTTGGGGCAAAAGTCATGACAAAAAAAATTTTTCTTGAAGATACCAGGCCGGTTGGAAAATGTGACAGATACAGACGAAAGTTCAAGGTGTTAACTACATGTGTGGACAATGAATAACACTGAAATATTGCAACACATTAATTTATTACACATTTATTAATTTATATGACCTTCATGGTGCAAAAGAATGACAACTTAGTGCACATAAAGTTCACATGAGAAACCTAGGCCTATATACTCCTAATGTAGTCCATGACCCTTAATGTAATCCATGATCTGCCCCATGACGGTACGTGCCAAGCCGGTCCGAACACTGACCGGTCGTCCCAAACGTTGCTCATCACCGGTTGACATACGCCCTTACTGAAACTTTTCTATCCACCATATATGTTGCTGTACGGTATGGTAGGACATTATTCCCCGAAGGGCTTCCACTAATTCACTGTGACATTACATATTATTTCTTCCTTAGAAGAACGGCTGTTTTTTTGTAAGCGCGCTGCTTAGCACGGGTTACTACCAGCTATCACAGAACAATTTGATATTCTGCATAGACACAATGGCTGCAGAACTTCCACACGACATATATACGTTTGTGATCCATTCACATATCTACAAGAAAAAAAAATAGTTGCCATGATTTATGCCCCAACCGTATTATGCCGAATTTTCAATCTTTTCAATGTCTTCGCGTCTTATAGTTACAAATCCACCGAGCCATACTGTGACACGCGTGACACGGGTTGGCCACCCCTGACTTATATGGTGCCGCACTAAAAAGAGATATCAGCTTCCGGGAAATGTATTAGGTCTGCAATGGTAAAACACCAATCCACAGCCATTAGAAATTTAAAAAAAAACGTTTAATTCATTTGTCTTCCTTATAAGAAACATTTCTTCAACTTCTGAAAAGAGTTCAATTTGCTGGAATGTGTTATAATGCACAGTATAATTTTTTCTCTTGAATTCTGGTTTCCAGATTGATGAAAAACGTTACTTTTTTACCACCATTATCCATTGTAAAATATTTATATGTGAATTTAGTACGAAAAGAAACAAAAAAGCATTTTTTACCTGGTATATTTTCTCTTTATTGCAACTGTTTTATAATTGGATTTTTTATTGTTGCCGAAATATTTCTAAGAACATCAGCTATATTGATTTTTGAAATTAGATCTTAAAACACAGTATCTTTAAAATACTTACAATATTGTCACATAAATTACAGAAAATTTCCGAACTTATATATATCCAGTACATATTTTTCTATTAATTTACTTTACTCGAAATTTTTTTGTTTCTTAAACTTAACTTTCAAAGCAATAAGAACTCACTTTTTAATGTCTTAATACTTTGTTTAAACGTGATATAGATTAATGTTTAATGCATTGGTTTATGCGAAAACTAAACCAATGTTTTTTTTTTAATGTGTTTAACAAATCTTAAAGTTTCAAACATTATTCACAGTTAAGTAATGGACATATGTTTAATAATAAATTGAAACCATTTTTTTCAAGAGAAAATATCTTTCTTTGAAATGCATGACAAAATATAAATTATTCCAAAATGTTAAATGTTTCAAATATAATTCAAGTTTCCGTTACATCCTCAAATTTCCATTATATATTTTAATATTTTGTAACGGCTAGTATTAAATGACTGTCTCATTTAACACTGGTATTAATAAACATTGTAGCATTACAAGGATATTTTAAATCCATTCACAGCTCCATAACTTTTCAACTAGATCAACCCTAAGGCAAAGAGAGTATTCTGTGTCAACCAAGTGTAGTTGCTAACTCGTTTAAACTACTCGCTACTTTGAGGACATTCCATTAGTATGTTTTCCCATTTTACGAACTGTGGAGAATATAAATGAGACCCGTTGAAGCAGAAGGTTTGACTTTACAGTGTATTAGCATTGCTCTTTGATGTGTAGACATTCAACAAGTTTAGCCTGTTCTTAAAGTGAAAGAAGTATTTTGAATTTACTAAATGTTTAAATTTTATTACACTTAACATGAAAACATAAATAATTACTTACATTGAAGCTCACTTGGACAATTTTAATCGCATTTATTTTATAATGAAAATTTATAAATAATAAGAAGCCTAGATTATTTATGTTGTAGTTTAAGGGGAATTTATGGAAAAAAGTAAATGTGAGAATAGCCATACTTATAATTATAGGAATGCAGAAAAATTAAATTCTTTGAAATTTAATTTTTTAATCTAATTTGATACACATAGTGTTTCCTAAACTCCTCACTTAACTGTAACTGAGTGCGCTATACTTTCCCGCTTCCTATCCCAACGGAAACTTTTGAACCCAGTACCGGGAAAATTCGGTAAACTGGAAACGCAACGGACAGATGCAAGGTCTTGTCCGCATCAATCCGCAGCACCTTCAAGGGTGTAATTTTCATTTAACCGCATTACTACCTTTTAGTGTTAACTTTAACTGAATATTTATTTTCTTGTAATATAAACATATATTTTATCTCCATCTCTGACTGTTATTCGAATTCAACCAACGGCATCACATAGGAACTTATATTTAATTTAAGATTAAGTGAAGGTGGCAATTAGACCAACTTTGGGAATGTACGCATGCTTGTAATAAAGTATTGAAGCATACCACGCATATTATTTTTCCTACAGTGATATTTTAGAAATGAAAAATTGTTTTACCGGGAAAACTCTCTTCCCATCATGAACTTGAAATAGTATAGCAGAGTTATCAGATTAGCGACTTCATAACCCATTTTCTACTAATTTGGCGAAACATTATATCGCCAAGAAACACTTGAGAAGTCTCTGCGATCGACCCTTTTGAAAATTTCCTTGGGGTTATGTAAGAGATCTTTGAAATATACAAAAAAAATATGATTCAGGGTTGTGTGCGATAAGACAGTGAGAATTTATCTGTCTCGCTAGAGGAACTTTTAAGCTAGATTATTACAAGGGTTTTTTCTACTTATGTCAATAATTTGCAAAAGTATTTCTCCATATGCATACGTCGATTTGTCTTCGTTTAGTCATTTGTTTGTCCTTGTTTAATTACTGATCTGTTACTAACCAAATAATTGGTGTCATCATCTGCTTTTCCCCAAGAAATTTTGTAACAGTAGTATTATATTCCCAAATTGGCTACCATTTTCTATATCAAAAGAATTTTTATTATGTAGAATAATAGAAAATGCTATGAATGGAATGGAATTCAAGGCTCACCCATAAATCAATGCAAATTGAAGCACCGTCTCAAGTGTCCCTTCCTTTGACAATGGCTAGGTATAATGAAGTATGTTCTGATCATTGTAGAGATTAGTCTGGACTCAATTTATATAAATAGTATAGAATCAGTGCTAACTTAGATATGCTAATCTGCTGATGCTCTGTTGGAGACACATTTTAGTGAAGCATTGAATAATACTGAAGTGTAGACTAACTGAGACACTGTGTCACATAAATTTAAACTAAGTCACTGATTTTTTTCCATACAGATGAATCTAATCATATATGATCTATAAATTTATACAATAAAATGTGAGAAATTATCCTGAATGGATTGACATTTCTATCATTTAATAACATTTTGTAGAAAAAATGGTATTAGGAGATATTTTAGGTGACCACGGTAAATTAGTGGTCATGGTCGACACTGAAAACATGCCGTATAGAAGGGCGTTAAATCTACCTTGGCTCTACGACCTGAAATTCGCATGTTGCTGAAGTTTGCAGAGGGGGTAAAAAAAGTGTTAGTAAAAAAAACAGCAATAGGAGTTTTTAGATCAAATAATGACGATGTTCTATTCTTAATAAAAATTGGCTATTAATTTTACCAAATAGTTTTTTGTGGGGGACAACAGACTCTCGCTTGTAATTATATTAAAATCTTAACGTTCTTTCGTAGGGTTAATTCTTCGGGAGGAGTAAATGCTAAAATGTCCCCTGCCACTGTATCGCTAAGAGTTACCGTTTATATGTCTGGAACCTCAATTCAAACATAAAAACGGGGAAGGGTAACTTTGTAGCATTTGCGGTTGAGTATTAAAATTGAATGTAGTACTTCAAATAACGTGACTAATGCTGGGCTTCTGGATATAAAATTTTCACTTTGTTGTAGATGTATGTAGCAGGGCAATGTGTGATCCTCTTGTGTGCAGCAATTTTGCGCCACGCCACTTGAACGCCCCCTTCACTTCACTATCTTTAATTGACACTTCAGTTGTTTTAATTATTTAATTAGAAGTTATTATTACAGTTATGAATTCTTAAAAACATTGATTCATAATGGATGACTTCTTTTAATCACTATGTGCTAGACCAAAACACCTTTTCTAAATTTGGGAGCGATGGTATTTGATTAAGAATTTTAATCCTAAATTATTTCCTGCTGAAATATAATTTGACATGAATAACGCTACTATAATTTCTGAATATTGCTAATCCAGTGCTTCCCAAAGTTTCAATATTTGTGACAATATTCAATCATAATTTTCATCATGCCCCCTCATACAATAACAATGTGTTGAACTCTACCATACTATACTTATATGCTAAAACTACGATATGAGTTTAACCTCTTAAGTGCTACCGGCGTATATAAACGTCCCGCTCGTCAAAGCATTAATTTCCCCGCCCATATATATACGTCTTTCCGAAGTGCGTTCTTTTCTGTGGACTGATATCCATAAAATTACTCTGAAGGCTTTTGAATGCAATAAAAGGTACTTGACAGTGTTTGCGGAGGATTTATTTATTTCAGTTTTTATTTGCTTTTTTATTCCTTCCTTCACCCCAATACATCACATATGCGCGCCTACGTGGAAAACGGTTGGCATTGGGAAGTGAATAACATAACTTTTAATCGGCAATTCAGAATTTAATTCTAAACTGAACAAATTGTCAAGATAAGTGATAATTTTTGTTTATGATTTTATATAAGAAAATCCCATGGAGTCACTGGTAGTTATTAATTATGTTCTTAACTTATTATTGTTAAATTAGTTATAAAATATATTGTGTAGCACTGATACAATTATAAGTGTAACATATCAGTGTAAATGTGTGTTTTATTTTTTTATTATGTCAGAACGTATTTTGTTTGTTTACTTTACATAATTGAATAAATTTTCAAAATAATACTTTGTTTTTGATTTTTTAATATACTCGCACCCCCTTTGTAGAGTTGTCACGCTTCCTACAGTTTGCGAAACGCTGTGCTAACCTAATAATCACTTAAATTAAGACGGACATAAGTATTAGTAAGCTTAGAAAAGTTGGTGTTCACACTTGACTTATAAAATTCCCTAAAGGAAACTTGAATGTTGATATAGGATAAAATTCACATACCCGTTTAAAGATAACCACCATAACTATTAACTTAAAAGTTCAGTATTTAAATAAAGCGAAGGCCTGCAATGTAGAAATTATGAATTCAAATATGTATTCTTCAAAAACATTCTGAAATATGAAAATTTGTAAATTTTTGACGCATAATTTTACTTTTAGGTATGTTAGATCCTAAATATTTTTATTAAAATGTTTTAATTAATAAAAGGGCCGGGGTTGAGCCCGCAACCTTAGGTGCAGAAGGCCAGCGACCAACCAACTAGACCACCCAGCCAGCACATTGCTTATTTCAGCCTCTAATTTCTTTGCATTTTTACAGATTTTTATCTTTTCTTGCTTTTTCAAAAGTTTACTATTATTAATATAAAATAACAATTTGTGATGATTAGAAACTATTTCCTTCACGTTACCTTAAGCTTTTTTCTAAATAATTCAATTTATATATATAATACTTTTATATATATACATAATACTTTTTAATAGAATATTTTGTCAAAGCGTAAAACTAGAAAAATTGATAAAATGTAGTAGTTTATTACCAGGAAATTGGTAAATATGAAGAAAAAATTAATTATCAGCCTGTTCCTTGTTGTAAGTTTTAGTAAAGCTTCGTTTAAATATACTTTCGATATGCAGTTTTAAGAAATAGGATACCCTGGATAATGCTGGTTGCTTGATAGGATGTTCAATTCACTTATTAAAAAATGCTCATTCAGGATAAAAAATTTCAAATATTCTTAATTATCTTTATTGATTACACCTGCGGTGCCCAACCCATGAAAATGTACTGTGATTGTTTCCAATAATCTAGAATTAAACTCTAACAAGACTAAGTAATTAAAAAGAGTTTTTTAAATTTTTTATGCAATCTTTTTTTTATATGTTATGGCATTTATAAAAACTACGATGAATGAAAGTAAAAGTATATTGAATTGATAATCAAAAGCATCATATTCTGCGTAAAATAAAAAAAAAATCTAAAATTACTTTCATGCTGTAGCTTTTACACATAATCCTTTAAAGCTGCTTAAAAAAAAACAAATATATATATTTCTAAATTTTAGAGGGGAAAATAAGATGAAGGGCTCGATTACTGATTATTAGGAGAAAAAGTAGTCAGTAACGTAAAAACAGTTCATAAAAAAATCTTTCATAACGACCTTTTATTTCCTTAACCCTTCAACGGGCACAAAGCTAAAATACACCTTTTTGTGATAAAGTACTTGATAAATGTAATATTCTCATCCTCTATAAACATTATTTAGTCAAAAAAAAAATATCTAATCAAGGGTATTTCTCCTGGGTGGTGGCTAGACGTTATAGCCACTGCGCACTTAAGGCATTTAACTTATGATAAATCATATTAGAATAAACTTATTATGAAAAATTTACATTTGTGTAATAAATATTTCAATAACAAGTCAATACAAAATAATAAGTGTAATTGAATAAGAACAGAATACTTGTACAACATAGAATACTTACTTAGAATATATATAGAATACTTAGAATATACATAGAAATTGATATATATATATCCACATTTTTTTATATTTTATTTAATTTTGGTATAAGAAGCTTAATTTTAGTATACTTTTGAGAATTACAATTAGTTACTTCACAAATCTGATGAGCTATTTACTGTGTAATTTTATAATATACAAACGTTTTCTCCGAGCAGAAAAGCTGTAATGAAAGATTTTCGAACCCGTGAATCTTGTACTGCATATTGTAAACAAAATTTGTTTATATTTCAGACACTCGGCATTCTCACATGATTCTAAGTTTTCTCTCTCGAGTGGAGGAAAAGTGAAAATTTCTAGGTCATTTTTCTGTTCTATGTGGGCAGTGGATATAGCCTCTACCCACTTATAAAAGCTTTCCAAAAACGTAAATAAAACCATTTTTGTCAATCGCACATATGCTTAATTCATTCAGATGAGAGAAAAGTATACTTAAGAGATCTCGAAACGTTTTTCAAAGATAAGAAATTTAATTTACAGTAATCAAAATACCATTTTTATATTTACACCGAGAAAGAATATTTTTATCTACCCATCAGAAAGAGAGAGAGAGATGACGTGAAATGCAAAAACAAGTATTGTCCTGCCATCTGTAATGATTTTTATGCGTTTTATCTTCAATTAACACATGTGGATAATCTAAATATCTGCCACCCTCTTGGAGAAAAAAGTTTTAATATGTCGCTAGACCTATTAGCCGCTACCCGCTAAAAGGTTAATAATAGTCTAATTCGAAGTATATTAAGGCCTTTTCGCAAAAAAGTGCGTTTTATCGTTTATTTTATCATATACTGTGTAGAGTTCAAAGTGTTGTACCGAATGCGCGATCCCTTGTCCAGGAGAAAGCCGTCCACAAAAGCAAAAGGATTATATTACACCCTCTGGTTAGGTGAGGAATTTTGACATTCTATGTTTGAGAGTGGCTATATGTAGACCTAAACGTGTGTGATTGACTTAATAAGCATTTAATGTTCCAGTTTGGACGTCACGTCTTTATTTATTTGAGCCCATTCATTAAAATCGATTTGCATTCAGACGTATTTAATAAATTTACTACTGGGTCTGTCCCAAGAATTATCGAAATGATTTTTCTTTAAAATCATTTATGCAATGTCTACAATATTTTCAGAACTTTCGAAACTAGTCTCCCACTCATTCGATACACCGTGGCCCATGCCTTACTCTATCATTGAAATCGCCCTGGAAATCGTCAAAGGGAATCTTCTTCAGTGAATCATCAAATCAGCTTTTATCACTTTCGGCGTCTCATGCCAAGTTCCTTTCAGTGTACTGAACCAAAAAAGTGCAGTGGTGCCAAGTCAGAGCTGTATGGAGGCTGAGACACTGTCAACGCACGCATTTTTGTGAGAAACTTCAAGATAGTGAGTGTTGTGTGGCTTGAAGAGTAGCCATGGTTTGACACCATTTTCGCGCAGACTTTCCTCATTTTAAAAACACCCGCCACCTGTTAAAATGCGATGAATGATTGTTTTAGCTATTTCACACTCCTCTGCAATATTTAATCGTTAGTCTTTGTCTAAATCTTGAGACGCTTTCTCTGAGTAATTAGTTTGTTATGTAGTCGAGCTTTCCAAGCTGTTGTCGTTGACGAACTCCTGACCTTCCCGGAACCTTGTGCCACATTTAAGTTTAGTTTTATATCATCACCCTATAACCGTTAGCTTTCTGAAGTATTTGGAACGTCTCCAATCCGATTTTACCTTGTTTCAACCAAAATAATCGATTGCATAACGCTGATCCGAAAACTGGCTGGCGACTGACACAGGTTTCGTTTCGAAGCTTAGGTCCCCTATCAATTCCACCGAAACTCCCGCTCGCCGGCAGCCCGCATTGTCAACTACAAAAAGTCATTCCAGGAAGTTTTTGGACATACTCTGTATATTTCATGTAAAGGAAATATTCATTGTGGAGAAAAGAATTCCTGTAAAATAATTAAAGTCCGGCACAATTGTCTATAAGTAACATATTTAACTGATTAAAGTTTCAGAGTCGCAAAATAATGTAAACGCGATAAGAGTTTGTCCAAATGCTAAGAGGTGGTTTATTAATAACGTTTTTATTATTAACGTATTTATTATTATATATATTTTATTATTATTATAATAACGGTTTATTAATAACATTAATAACGAGTTACCACAAGAATTTATATTGCAAGCTGGTTAACGTGCATGGATTTTGTCATACAGATGTCAGTTCGGGGGATGAAGTTACATACCTGTTGTATTTGATTAATGGTGGTTATTAATGACGCTGTATTTGCCGTCCAAAGAAGTACCACTCCTGCTTAATTGGGGAAAAGTCTGCTGATCTAGAGGACCATGGAAAAATGTCTAGACTCTGTAGAAAATGTTATAAAAAAGAAATAATTGTGTTCATCTGTCAATTGATCCGTTTAACTACAGTGGCTGTGGTAGCCAAACTCATGGCGGGGATCGTCGTCTAGCATCAATAAAGATCCAGCCTGTCACGGAGCAGATCCATGTTAAATCTGTGACGAGACTTAAAGTTCACGCGTTTGTGTGGAGTGGAAGTTTAGAGAGAGGATACATGTCCAAGTGTCATACCCGTTATTTGACTATGGTTAAAAATTAAGAGGTCCTTTGCCAACAATTCCTTTCTAGCTTCCCTGTGCGGTGTAAATTAAAATAAATCAGAAAAAAATATAATTAAGCTCTATGTGAGCTATTAACAAAATTACAGATTTTTTTCTAAGTGTGATGAAAATTTAGGAAGTGTTGTCCTATTTTTTATATATATATTTCCTTCTACGATTGCACTGAAATATGAAGAATAATCAAATGTCTCCTACTAAATCAGCGGTCATGATCATTTCAAATGTGTATTTTTTTTTATTTTCATTCCAAAATTTAGTTGTGAAATCATCTTAGTCATGTAATTTTAAATTACCTTGTTAGTTCTTTAGTTGCTCAAACAATTATTTTATCTGCTGGTTTCGTAACATCCCATCTGGGGTTGACATAACACCAGCCATGTTAACAGATTTGGAGCAGACATGTTTGAGAACTCTTCAATTATCAATTCTGTAATGTCAGGCTTTGTCAATACCTTCAGAGTTTCTATAGCAAAATGTCAAACACATCCTTTGTCCCATTACAATTGACCCAGATGCATTTTAGCAGATCTCTGTGTTGGAACTTAATTGGAGCTATGCATGAAGCTTACTCGTTAGATGTGGTAGGAAAAATAGGTGAAAACGTATTAAATATTAACAAATTTATTTTCTGAGTATAATTACACTTATTGTTAAGTAGATATTTCTACAAGCAAGATTACTTTTGCAAAAAGATTTATATGTGCGATAAATTTTGAACCTACAGTGAAAGTCATTTAACACGAAACTGAGAGAAAATTAAATATTTTTTTCGTGTTAAGAGATAGTGCAAAACAGGTAACATAGAAAAAAATTAAGTCAATTTTCCTACTTAGATCAACAAAGAAAAAGTTTATATATTTTAGCTACTTTTTATTATATAGTAACAATTAATATAAATATGTATATACACATGACAGAGTCACAACATCAAGTGGTAATTCATTTTTATTAATTATGATTAAAGTAGCGTATTGTCATCCAAAACAATCGTGTGTATAAAATTTCAGTTCGAATGAATGCTTTAAAACGTGAGAAAATTTTTTTTTAAAGTTTTGACCCAAGTCGCTAAAAATGAAACCAACGTCAACAACTCTTTAAGTAATTGGTTTCAGTCGTTTAATTTTAATTAATTATATCTAAATAATCGTATTTTTACCCAAAACAATAGTCAATAGAAAATTTCAGCTCAAATGAGTGCTTAAAATGTGAGAAAAAAAACCTTTACGAGTTTTGACACAATTCGCCAAAAGGGTCGCTAAATCACCAAAAATCATGCCAACGTAGCTGTATTTGTAATTCTTTGAATAATTAGTTTAAATCAATTAATTTTTATTAATTATAGTTAAAATGCTGTATTGTCATCCAAAACAATGATGTATATAAAATTTCAGCTCAAATGCGCACTTTAAAATGCATTTTAATAACGATTGGTAATTCCATGAAGATAAATAAATAAATATATAGAGAGTGTAAGCTATAATAGGAAGGGAAAATAAAAACACATATCCAACAAACTTAAATTTATTAGAGAATATTTTACTTACATAGATGTGCATATTTCCATATATTTAATGAAAGTCAATGAAACAAAAACATTCACTGAAGAACTTAATGAAATGTAATACAAAGTTTTCAAATTTTATGAAAAACAAAATATTTATTGAGATTTCTGGAAAATAATCTGTAATTTTTTGTTGAATTGTTCTTTTAGCATCAAAATGTCAGCAAAAATTCTTCGATATCATCTATATTGTTATTCATTTCATCAATGAATTTGCTTTCAAATATCTGCTCGTACGTTTCATGGTGTTCTTCATTTCGGATTAAGTGAAAATAAAAGTTGCATTATTCATTTCCTTTTTGTCGTCGTATTCTGCATCAATATGTTTTCTGAGCTTTGAACAAACTCCAAAATATCTTTATCTGCCATAGTTGTTACTGTACATACATTACTACATCTACTTCAACGAATTATTCCGATCATTCAATTGGGCAGTCCAAAAATATTGAAACTTTCTAAAACATTTTCATTAAGGGGTGTTGGAAAGCTAAAATCTTATTTTTTTTGACAATTTGAGATTTTTACATTTTCAAATTGTATAGATATTAACCTTTCTAAAAATACCTTACTTGAACCCCTCTGGGGTATTTATAAGCCTTTAAAATGTATTTTTAAATATTCGTTGAATTTGGGCCAAGCCCATTTTAATGGCGAATATTGTAAACAAATTACTTTGTTTTTGCTTAAAAGTGTAACGATTGATATAAACCAAAACATGTATTTTTTATTTTAAATTGAGCCTTTTATTTTTTTATTTCCCAGCCGATTAGAAGTCTCACTGCATACATTAAAATCAATTTATCTCAAAATGTAAATTTTAATGTGCGATGTACCTTTTCTGAGAAACTACTGATCACAGGTATGTAAATTTTTTATGAATTATTTATAATGATGTCTAATATATACTAAAATGAGCTTTTTTTAAAACACTCAAAAATTTAATTTTTACAAATTTTTTAAATAAAAAATGGGTCAAATTTTGCAATGTTTGATAAAATATTTCATACTTTCTTAAAAATTTCAAAATCAGCTAAAAGCTCATTTTAGTATAATAAGAGAGGTGTATTTTAATAGTATGAAAAATTTCAAGCATGTAAATAAAACAGATTTTGAGAAAAGGTACATCGAAAACAGCCAATTTAACATTGTCAGTACAGAGAGAAAGAGAGAAAGGTTTCCAACACCTCTTAAGTGACTGGCGTTTTTCATACTTTCTCATTCCCAGAAGGAAAATCTTTTCATGTTATGAGAAAAAAAATACATGAAAATTCATAATAGTTTGTTGGGACCGTTGCATTATTTCGTGTTACCCGATATTTCGTCTTAAGCGTTTTCGCGTTATACGTGTTATACTATATATGCACTAATTAATATGTATTGTGGCACACTAGGATGTTCACTTTTTTCCCCTTCCTTCAATTAACCCGGGGTCACTCGCGCCTGTTTTTGCTACCGTGGTTACTCGCGGGGTATAGAGAACTCCCCAAACTTTTAACACTTGTATTTAAATATGAAAAAAAAATTAAGTCAATTATGATACATATTTATTAAGTACAAGATATTTTTTGTATACAAATAAAATTATTAAATTTATTTCATACAAATGAGACTAATATTAATTTAAACTAAACCTACAAAATTTTCATCTTAAAATGCATAATTTTATATTTTTTCATAAATCACAAGTAAAACGTATATAGGGCCGCGGGTAGCCTAGTGGTAAGGGCATCGGACTCCAGACTGGAAGGCCTTACTTACTTACTTACTTACTCCACAGAATCGAGCTCACCCAAAGGGTTTAGAGCTGCATCCGACCCTCCGAGAATATTTTATTATCAAATTAAACGAAAAACATGTACAAAAAGGTCCCTTCCCCCAAATTCTTGAGAATTGGTGGAAGAATACAGAAAAATGCTTAACAATTACAATGCAAATACATAAAGAAAAAAAACACTTAAGAAACACAGACAAGAACACACACAGGTGCTATCTTTTAAGGAGAAGAAAAGATCCTGAAACACACAGACATAGGGCACGAGGTGTGAAAAAGAGAAAAAATAAACAGAAAATATATATATATATATTTGAACCATAATTCCAGTTGGCGCCAACACTTCCTGTTGTCGTTAGATTTTTTTTTTGAAAAAGCACTGGAAAGATGATTTTTTTTATATTTCCTCCTCCAATTATATTTTTAAGACACTAAAAAGAGAAAGAGGGGGAAAGGAGGGGGAAACAGATAAGTTATTGAATTTTATTAAAGAAACCATTTTTGCTAAAAGAGAGAGAGAAAAAAAAACAAGAAATTAATCTTAAAGTAAACCCAGAATGATGACTAAGGGTTAAAACAGGAAGCTGCAAAAAATTTTGGGAAGGAAACAAAAAAGATTTAAAGGAATAGCAAGAACCGAAGAGGGGAAAAGGGAAAGTTAAGCCAAATTATCACATATGGATTTGGAAATGGCAAAGCAGGAAATTAATTTATTGTGAATAGCACGATTATTAATAATAGAGTTGACAGAGTGTTCGGGCTGGGGTTAACAAGATGGTGATCAGAAGTGAAGGGGCAGTGGAATGCATAATGTTCGGCGTCTCCAGACGACCCACACAGGCAATTTTGAGAGGGAAGGAGATTGAACCTGTGCAAGTAAGCGGGGAAAGGCCCATGATTAGTTAGAAAGTGGACCAGATATTTAGAAATGGGAAGAATGTTTAATTTAGGATTATTGAAAAAGCGCTTGACCCTTAATCCAGTATTGCAATCATTCCAAGAGGAGGTCCAAGACTCTAGGATAAATTTATTTATGGAACTGGAGAGGAAGGAGCGAGGAGCGGGAACCGAAAACACTTCACCATCATATACAGCCTGTTTTGCATAAAAATTGGCGTAATCATTATAAAGGTTATTGTTATGAGCTTTGACCCAGTAAAGATTGTAATAGCTTCTGAATTGAAAAAGCCTGGGTTCGATGCCCGATGCCTCCAAATACCCTCCAAATGCACACTGAGAACGTGCTCCGAATTTCTTGTGGGCTGAATCACGAGTACTGGGGACTGGAGAATATTTCACTCCCATCCAGTCCCATGGCAAAATTATGGAGTTGGAGATAGGTGATGGAGCCATCTATCGTCCCTTCGGGGAGTTTCTCCGAGCTAAAACATAATGCCACCTGTATGGAGCTCAAGGCCTAGGGCAGCAACAGGCGTACATCTAGCCCCTCGCCTCGATGAATCTCGTGGGCCTCGTTCTGACTACGTCACACAGGTGGCATTAGCCACAGCACACAACAACAAAACGTATATACCAGTAATAAACATATTTTTTTATTAATGATAAGGTAGTATAGAAAGTAGAAAAATAATATTTTAATCATTTTCCAAACATTCAGAGCAGACTGTATCCATACGCTCAACTGCTCGCAGGGAGTTCTCAGCACCCCAGATACACCTTTGAAAGTCGTTACGTTCCAATTGTCTGAGTAACAGTGATTGCATCAGGCCTGAAGGTTCAATGACCTAAAATGTGCAGCTACAGAAAAAATCGTGGTTCTGCGCATTCTTTTTGGAATCTTAGGAAGCTTTTCTTGTTGTTGGGGTGTACAAAACACCTCACGCGAATGATCGCGGGTTACAAAAAATTAACTATGCTCAGAGTTATTCTACAGAATGTAATAAATTACATTAACTATTAATCAAAGTGCAATTTTACATGAATAAAAATATACTTACGAATACATTAAACAAAAAAACAAAAAAGGAGTATCTTTTGATACCATATAATTAAATAATAATATTAATTTATAATGCTATTAGTAATATATATATATAGTCAGTGATAATATTGAATGTATGGAATATAATTTATATGAATCAGAGTTTTTAATTTTATAAGATAATATTTGTGCAAAAATATTTCATAAGACATTTAATTTAGATCAACAATCCAGCTTTCTAAATATAAAAAAAACATTTCGTGCTTTAATTTAATAAATACAGACTCCATGTTTGTTAAAACGACAAGGAAATTAATATTTAAGATTCATTAACGCGCCGACAAAAAACAAGATACAAATAAAAAATGAGCTAAGGAGCTGAAGCATCATGTTGAATATCCACCAATTAAAAGGAATATAAGTATTAAATATTCATAAATTTAGAAATATTAGCTCCTGCTGGGGTAACAGGATTTATAGGAAAACAATTCTTAATGAATTGAAAATATTTGACTTGTGAACGAAACTATCATTGCAATTATTAATTCATGTGCTATTTGTCTTAGGCCTCAAATTATGTTTCTTATGTTTAAAAAAGTTGAACAATGCATTCTGAAAGAGCAATTTCATCAGCAAAACTGTAATGTCTTACCCAAAAATAATTGTTTGAAACAGTATTTTAAAAATCGTCACAAAACAAAGAGAGGTAGAAATTTCCTAATTAACATTAATTGTCAAATAATATTCGGTGGGGAGGGGAGGGGAAGGAATCGAAAGCAAGTAAAAAACAAATTCTATCTCAGTTGCATATTGCAATATCTAGGGTATATATCAAATATGATTACAAAAATTTTTATTTAAATTGTAATGAAGTTAATGAAAACTGTACAAATATATATATATTCAATATTTACCTAATCCTTTAATATTCTCATTACAAATCCATCAAAAAATTTTTCAACGTATGTAAATGTCAGAGGTAAAATAAATGCCGCTCAACAAAAAAAATCAAACTACAGAAGAATACTAATATCTTATGCAAATAGTATGTAATTTCGACATCCTTTAAAATATTGCATTCATTTGTACAAAATAGTATGTTTAAAATTTTGTGCACCTTAAAATTTGATTTTTGTATTTTTTTAATTTACCTTCTGTTGAAAAAGTTTGCTTTTTTTTGAAGGTTTTAAATATTTTGTGATAACTTTTTCTTTTTTATTTCTTCTAAGTAACTTATTTTTTATTTAAGGATATATTTTCTTACAATGGTGACCAAAACTCTGGAAACTTTTCAGAAAACTGTTTTGTTGTTTGAGGATTCCTATTCTTAACATTTTCTGCCTATCCGTAACCCATTGCCTGAAAACCTTATATCGTTGGGAAGATAATTGAGGTGAAAAAAACATGCAAAAAGAGTTGTTTTATTATCTGTGTTCTGCCAAAACCTTTAGCCAATTGATAAAGCAAAAGAAGGATGATTCGCTCAGTTTGACATGAACAAGTAAAAAAAAAATAATAAGTCAATTCCGATTTAGGTTAACAAGGAAAAATTTTATTTTTGCTACATTTTTTTTCAAATAATTGCAATTAATATGAATATGTATATACATATGACAGAATAGCAATATTAAAAGACAAAAAGAAAGCGATTTTCCTTTTAATTTTTCATTTTCCTTTCTATATAGGGTGTTAGAATATTATTTTTGTTTGTTAGTAATTATTCATTTTTTAATTTATTTAATGAATTAATATTTGAAAAAACTTTATTAACATCAAGTGTCATTCAATACTAGTTTAAAAGAATTATATCTGAACTTGAGTCAGCGTTTCTCAAACTGTGGGGTGCACCCCCTTAGGGGGCGTGATAACTCTACGAGGGGGTGCGAGCAAGTTGAAAAATTGAAAACTAAAGATTATTTCTTAAAAAATTATAAATTTACTGAAAGAAAGCAAAATAACTTCATTCTGACTTAATAAACTGTGTAGGTGAGCGATGCTCGTCAAATCTGTCGAGATTTCAAACGTACTCCCGCTGGTGTGGTGGGGTAGTTAGGAGAGGGTGGTGTCAACTCAGGTGTCGTTTTCGTCACTTAACCATGGTTCAAACTTAAGAGGTTCGTCGCCAAAATCCCTCATGCAGCTGAACAGTGTGACGTTTATATTCACTCACTCACTCACTGACATAATAAAAAAGTAAAATACACATTTACACTTATATAAGAAACTTGTAAATATATCAGTACTGCACGCAATGTATTTTATAATTAATTTAACAATATTAAGTTAAGAATAAGTTTATTAGTTACCAGTGACCCCATGGGCTTGTGATTATATAAAGTTATATGCAAAAATTAAAACTTATCATAATCCCTTAAATGTGGATTAAAAATTCCGCGATTCGTTTCCCAAAGCCACCGTTTAACATGTAGGAGAGTCTATGTGGTGTATTGGGGTGGGAGGAGGTAGAAATTTAATAAATAAGCTAATTCTTTGGAATAATAAATCCTTCGCAAACACTGGCAAGCTCTTCTTATTGCATTCCAAAGCCTTCGGAAAAATTTTATGGATAGCAGTTCTCAGAAAAGATCATGCTTTGAGAAGACGTATATATACGTCCGGGGCAACTAACGCTTAGTTTGAGTGAAACGTTTATATACGCTGTCAGAACTGAAGAGATTAAAGTCGTGATGTAGGTTTAGCGTTAAAGTCCATTATTTTTGAATTCAGTACATTGTTTTTGTGTGGAAGGGGGCGCGATGAAAATTATGATTGAATATTGTGTCATATATATTGAGAATTTGAGAAGCACTGACTTGAGTGGATGAACAAAAAGCATTTTATTAGAAGATGATTTTTTTTTGAGATAATGAAGCATTTTTTTTTGTATTTAAGCAGGATTCAGCCAAATGCTATGGGGCTATTATGAGTAAAAAGGATTCAATATAATCATATTTCGTAACTAAAACGATAAGGAAATAGCCCTCATATTAATCCTTTCGAAAATCTATGGGCTCATCTAAATAAAGATTTGATTGAGGATAAGAGAAATAATTACATCGTGGTTTCAGATTATAACAGCCACTGAAATTTTTAAAAAATTAGTTCACTCCCTTTAATAACGTTACAAAGCCGTAAAAAAAGCTAAAAATTACCAAACTAAGCATTAAGCAACACTTTCAGATTGTTTACATGCATTTCAATTTTCCTTTTTATGACTTGTATTATAATGAAACATTTTCATAAATGTAATTCCATTAATATGATAATTAGTCTTTTCAGCGATATATAATTGTTACGGTATTACTTTAAAGTACCTTTTAATATTGTAAACCTTCAAATATAAAAAAATAGAATTTTCCAAAAGGTTTCCACTATTTTGGCCATCACACTTACATTTATATCCTCTCTCTATATATTTATATTGCTAACAAATTTTGAATTCCCCGAGATATGCATTTCCTCGCTAACGAAGTAAAATTTTCTGAATTTAATTAAAAGAAACAATACATTTTGTTTTCTTACAATACCCAGTTATCGAATATACGAGATCTTCCTTTTCATATTTTATGATCCTTTAAAATTAACCTGTAGTTTTAAACAATTCTGGATTTTTATGTGATCTATATTTTGTATCACACAAATTAGTAGACCGTACTAAGATCAACAGGCAAAAATCTCAATCAAAACTTTTCAAAAGCAACACTCTTGAGCTTTAACATATTTCCCCTATCAATTCTACAAATGTAGTACGCAGCACAGGATTTGTTCTTTCATGGATTTATATTCTGTTTAGTCCCTCGAAATCTGTTCTAGATCCTTCTCATGGTTTTCAAAAGATTTAACTATATATTAAGGAACGACAATTTTATTTTTTAATTAATTTTTTCCACAATGCACATAACAAAAAAACACATCGAAAGAATTACGGAGACGCCGACCAACCATTTACACTAAATTTATTTCGTGGTGGTGGTAGTGGGTCTAATCCCCATCTGGTCTTGTGAAACTAGACCAGATCCATGAGTTCATAAATCTGTACACAGTCTAAGAACAGCAGGGGGATGCAACAGCCTCCTCACAGGAAAACCCAAGACATTGTAGAATGTGCTGAGGAGAAAAAGGGTTGATGTTACATTTGGGACAAATTGGGAAGCTTCAATTGCCACCCTCAAAATTCATGCACCTCAGGTGAACAGTCAAAAATCATGAGAATGCCGTTTGATATGATCTGTATCCCTTGAATTATATGGAGGATCCAGGGTGTCTTTGAAAAGTACCATGGGTGTACAGGAGTGACTACCCAGGTACTACATATTAATTCTTTAGGCCTGGAGTAGATCTCAGTCGATGTGAGGACCATGTGGTCTTCCGGATCCACAGGATTCCTGGTATTTATTTCGTTTTCAGGTCAATCATCAGGGAGAAGGTGGCAACACCATTTATTCCAATTAATACATCCTCCTCGTCTTCACATCAGAATCGTCGAGTGTTGTACATACAGGGTGATTCATAAAGAAGTACCCACTCTCCAGAAGCTGTAAAGCAGTGACAATCAAAGACCCACACCACCTCAGCGAATCGTAAAATATATATACTCTTGAAGTTTGTGTCTCAACCCTGCCGGAAGTGACGTAGACAATATCATGCATGCCATGTGAATAGCCAGTCGAAATGGTAGAGTCTGCAGAGGAAAAGACATTTTGTGTCCTTGAATTCAGCAAACTTTCATGGGGGTGAATTTTTTTACATGTTAACTCTTTGTAACTCTTTGTACAGTAGCAAGACGACATTGCCAACTATATTCTCCTTCTGGATGATACCCACCACACTTGTCGGCCAACGTGCAAGATTATCTCGATGAATATCTCTATCCCCGATAGATTGGATAAGTCACAAATTACAACATGCCACTTAATCAAACTCAATGGTCACCCAAAAGTTCTGACTTAACTCTTAGTGATTTCTTCCCGTGATAGTACGTAATGGACAACATAAAACAGCGTATCACAACCAAAATTAACTAACTTAATTCAGATTCCTTAGCATGCGTTTGGATGGAAGTGGTTTACCGGCTCATTTTGTGCATCGTGTGATTAAGGGTTCACACACAGAACATACGTCACTGTCTCAAACAAAATTTTAAATAATATCATGCGAGCAACTTGGAATATCTTAAATTGTTCTTGATACATAATGCATTGAAACTATTCTTTTTTATGAATCCTTCTGTATTTCGGTACCATCGCGGTTTCTTTTTTTCTTTTTGTAATTTTTTTAAAAATGAAACTTTGACATTACTCATTTACACTTCGACCAATAACGATCTGCAGTTGACTGTATTAAGAAATATGTCTCTCTCTCTCTCTCTTTCTCTCAATACAAAAGGAACACAGAATAAACCAATTATTAATGAATGCTTTTGAAAAATTGCTGGAAAATAGTCTTAAATAGAGTGGAATTTTCATAATATCAAGATTAAAATATTTTGACAAAGGTTTCCCTGTATATATCTGGTAAATTCATCATTTCCCGTCAGTGATTAAATCTAAATTGCATTTCATTCACGCAACACATTCACTCATCGGAAACTGTCTATAAGTGGGGAAAGTTGTCATACCCCTTAACCAACCCTAGTCTGGTGGAATTAGAATCCAATTAATCCTGTGCGATTTGTGGCTGCTAAGCAGATGCTTTGCCTAATCCTGGGTTATTTCACGCTTCGTTCTCTTTTGTACAATGACTTGTCCGATTTCCTCTCATAAACTCATCTCGAGTCAACATTTCATTTGCAACATTTGTAGTTCGAAGCCAAATATAATAGGAAGTAGGCTCGATGTCCAAATTGTCGAGCATTTACACAATGATGGCCGTTTTGTGAGAATATTGGTATTTTACGAAGATGAATTCTAATTTTTCTTAATCCTATACTTCGCTCCCGTCAAAATCAAGAGGTGAAATTTCCCTCTCTATTTCTCGGGCGAGTGATATTTCTGGGCTGGACTGTTCAAAATTAACGCGCTAAAAAGATGAAACCTTTCTGTTTCTTATGCCCGAAATCATGTTTATTTCTAACCAGTTGGCAGTACAATATTATAAATAGAATGTTTATAGATAGTTATTTTATTTTTTTATTTAAAACTCTATGTTAGCACAATCAGATATATATATTAGCAATATGTTTTTGTAACCTTAGCTCAGTTAGTTCGCTCTTCGTGAATAGATGTGGGTTGCGTTCTGTGATAAAATATATAATTTTTTAATATTATATACATTATGGAGTTTGAAAGTGAATCAGATTCTACATACTTAAAAAAAAGTAAAGTAAAAAAAGATCTAACAGTGATTCTGAAATAACCGATTGTTTTGAAAGTTCGGTTAGTGAGCCTGAGTGCAGTAATAATGGATTTGTACTGTTATTTTTGATGTTCGCTTTTTGATTTCATTCTATGAAATTTATTGCACAAGAAAAATTACTCATGTGTTTTTATAATAAGTATAATAAAATTATCCTTTAATGTTTAAATCATTTGTTTGTTTTTGTTTTACTTTTTACTCTTTGCTGGAATGTAACATTCAGTCATAATAACCCTAAATGTTGGCTTTTCCTTAAAAAAAGTTTATATTTTATATTTCCATCTAATAATTTACTCAAAATATAAAAATAAATATAAATTTTGAACATACATTTTTGTTTTGTATAATTTTCTTGAATAAAAAAATAGGCACTTTAATGACCGTTTTCTTCAAAATTATGCGACCGTTAAGGGGTTAAGCACAAAATTTTAGAAATATATTTTAAGATTTTAAGAAACTAAAACTATGATATTTGATTGTGTCTTCTAAAGGAATACTATAATGCTATTTTTTATTACCATTTAATTAATTTATTTTTAGGTTGTGTTATTTTATTGCTAATATGTTTAAGCAAATAAAATTAGAGTAATGACAAATTCCCTGCGGTATTCAAATCAACCTTTGGTGAATTTTATTTAAGTGAATCGAAGTTAATCACACAAATACAATTTTTTGTTAACCCCTTAAGCGGTTATTTTTCCCAAAATATTTTTAAAAAAGGACGCTTATTTTCTTACAAATAGCTAAACATAATACTTAACAGAATGCGAAAACGGAAGAATTTTATTTTAATTTTCAATTTTAAAGTTTTCACAGAATTTTATAATTGTGGAACACAAAAACCCTTAAATATGTTTGCTTTTTCAATTCCTACTAATAAATTTAATTTTGTTAGATGGGTGTTTTTATTTTCCATTCCTATTATTAGCTCACACTCTCTATATATTTCTTTTATATTGGTGGAATTTTCAATCGTTAATAAAATACATTTTATATCGCTCAATTGAACTTAAAATTTATATACATGGTTATTTTGGGAGACAATACATTAATTTAATTATAATTAATAAAGTTAATTGATTAAAACTAATTATTCAAAGAATCACAAATACAATCACGTTGGCACTCTTTTTGGCGATTTAGTGACCCTTTAGGCGACTTGTGTCAAAACTTGAAAAGGTTTTTTTTTCTCACATTTTAAAAGCTCATTTGAGTTGAAATTTTGTATACACTATTGTTTTGTGTAAAAATACGATAATTTAATTCTAAGTAATTAAAATTAATTAACTGGAACTAATTTTTTTAAAGAATTACAGATACAGCCATGTTGGATTAATTTTTACCGATTTCTGTCACCATCTTAGATTCGTCTCTCTTGTTGTAACAATGTAACTGCTGAAACATTTACAAACATTGGCATCGAAAACCTTTTTTTTAGCCTAACTGACCAAATCGGGTTTACATTGTAACAGCAATGCAGATAAATCATGATCTTGTTTCAATTCCTACTATTAGTTCACTCTCTCCTATATATATATCTCCCTATATATATATATATATATATATATATATATATATATATATATAGGAATTGACTTAATTTTTATATACATTATTTAATATAAGTACACTTTGCATACCATGAAGAATTTTTCATACATCTTAGAAGAAATTTCTGTCATACTTATATACAAAACTTTTCATGTTCGCACCTTTTTACTTTTTGAAGTTAACTTCTTATGGTACGGTAGGGAAAAATTTCCGTTACGCGTTACCAGTTACGGTTAGCGATAAACGTAAGGTAGAAATGAATGAAGTTCCGAATTTTCCCCCAGTTTTAAAAAACGCCATCTAACTCTTACTATCTATCTCAGACAAAAAAAAAAATAATTACAGAATCGGAAAGATAATTTTTTTCGCCACGATATGGTACATTTTTTTAAACAAAATAATGATATTTTCTATTTTTTACGATTTTTGTAAAAATGAGTCAAAATTTATACGCTTTCATAAAAATGGTTTCTAAATCATTCCCTTTAAGTTTTCTTTCGAGTTAATGAATTGATATTTTATTCTAAACAAGTTCATGCATTTCTATTGTAGAATCAGTCATAAAAAAAAAGACAGAATCTTTTTTTCTTTGCGATTTTTCAAAAAATACTCAAAAGTTTAATTAAATATTTAATAACTTCATTATTAATAAAAATAATCTAACGAAACTTGTTCTTCATATGTAGAATAGTATTATCCGTAATCTGCTCAAAGATTGAAAAAATAGAAAAAAAATTACGGCTTTCAAAATTTCTTTTGTGTTTTTCGTCTTTTAGCCCTGAGCTAGCACCCACCACCCTCTCCTCATTCAACAGCTGCTTTAACAAGCCTTTCCCCTTTTAGCTTTGCGATACGTACTATGTTTTGTTTTTACGTTACCAAGAAGTCAAATTATAATCAATTTTATGAATTAAAAAAAATCGAAAGTGAGTCTTTAATCTACCCGAATTAGGTATTTAAATGGTTCAAAATCTGTCAAAAATTAGTTTAAGGAGAGTTTGCTGGATATACAGTTTTAAAATTCTTTTAAGCAAATAATACAAACAATCTATTGTTTTAAAATTTAGTGGCAACACAACATTTCTTCCAATAGTTTGGCAATAAAAGATAGTGTTTACTAAATGTTCAATCGAATGAAATTTCTAAATGCAGTTTAAGAAGTGTGTTTTTAAATCATATATATCATTTGGTGTAATTAATTTGATTGTTGTGAAAGTGTTATATAGTGCTTCATTAATTTGTATTTTAAGACTACAGTGGGTAGTAAAAATTTTTACAAACATGTCCCTAATTTTTACTGGCTGTATGTAACTTAGAACTAAAATCATATAAAAAAAATTGGTGAGAAAAAAAATGAGTATAATTTTTAAAAATTTAAAAAATTTAAAAACTTTCCATAAGTTTTGATTTTTTTTAATTACATATTTTCACCTGATTTAACTTCTTTACAAATGTATGCATACAATGTAATATTTTATATAATAATTTAGAAACTATGGGTAAACGCAAATTTTTATATAAAAATTTCAAGAATTTTAATGATTTCTTATACATAAAAAACTTTAATTTCTTCTCTTTCCCCCTATCACTATTATTACAATGTATCCAAGAATTTATAACTAGACTTTAGATGAATACTTCTGGAAAGTTGGTTTTGTTATAATTCGACAAAAATTGCAACGGATGAAACATTTTGCATTTTTGTTTCGAGGCAAATTTTTGATTTAGACTAATAATGATGATACTTTTCTCAAAATACATACAATAAAAAAAAATTTAGTATTATGTATTAAAATGAAAATTTTGTCTGTACTTATACCATTTCCATCCTAATTATTTTTTTTTAAAATACAGTTTGAAATAATAATGATAATAATAAATTTGTTAATTATATATAAGATTACTTCAAAATAAAACTTTATTATACAATTCAATACATGTAAGCCAAAGCAGTTAACTTCTAACGCGTGTTCACAGTGATACACGCTTTCTTTTTTTAACATAGTTGGAAAACTTTTTAAGTCACAAAAAATTTGAAGCATAATGTAATACTGAGTCTTACATTGTTAAAGAGGATAGAGATAATATCATCTCTTTATTGGATTATCTTTACATTTTTATTTCTTCTCAGACAACAAATTTGTATATGGCCTTGCCAATACTTGTCCTTTTTCGACTATTTTCAAGGATCTAAATTCTCGTGCATTCAATGAAACATCCCCACCTTCAACATAAAGAAAATCCTGGAGGAGAAATATTACAGTACCATGGGCAAACTGCATCTCTTAAAAACCCTAGCATTAATAATATCACTTAAGAGGACAATAATAATATCACTAATAAGTGCAAATCAAAGATAGAAAAAAGAAAATATCAGTACCTATACAGTGTACGGAAACACCATTTGTAGCCAGCTTTCGGTAGCTCTCTTGGTGTACGGGCAAACCAGTTAAGAGGTTAAATAAATATTGAACACACACTGGTTTGCAAATAACATTCTACACAGCTGTATATCATATGTTTTTTTATCTTTTCCATTGAAAAAGTTTTCGGTTTAAATTGTTACAATTATAACTTTTTTTCAGTTTTTACTTTTTAAAATAAGTTTTTATTATATTTAGAACTCTCTCTCTCTCTCTCTCTCTCTCTCGCTTTAAATTAATTTTTTTAGATTTAAGACCAATTTTGTGGGATTGTAAGGTCATTTATGAGATTGAGCTTAGAAATATTTCGTTTAATGAAAGGGAATATATTTTCATCTTATATTTAGTGCATAAAATTTTTCGAACTATCAGTGCCATAAACTCCAACTCACTTGGGTGATTGAGTTTGAACTGAAATTCTGCTTGAGTCATTTCAAAATAGACTTCGAGATTTGATTATTTGATTATTTGATTAGATGATGAAGTTAACGCCAAAAATTCTTATTTCCTCCATTATTATCTACTCCCATGTTGTTGTTTGTTTGTTTTTAATTTTAGTTCAAAAGTCCGAAAAATTTGTTGCAGGCGTTGTTGGGACACCAATGAAACAGACATTGTTATAAATATAATTACTTTTTATTTATTACTGATCACTTTAAGATTCAATAAATTTTCATAAACCGTGTGAGCAATCCTAATTAGTTTCATTCTTTACGCTTGTGGCTGGTAGTACGACCCTCTGGCTGGATTCATTTGTTCTCCCTATGAGCATCCTAGATATATTTTTATAGGAATATAGCCTCATTTCTTCGCCTATATTTAACATTTTAAAGTTTTAATTTTCTTAAAAATCGGACTACAGGTTATTTTCGTTGAGCTCTTTCATCTGTTATAATTCGTGTGCAGATTATGGGCTTAGGGGGGGCGTTATCATGAAAATTAGAATCGCCATGTTATTCCTATGGTTTCGATCTTTTGATAACGTCACGATACCACAGAGATAGAAGGATTAAACTTTGGGATCACCTGTTACTCTGTGTATCGTTGGGATGTACGTAACCATTTACGTTACTGCCCCCGGGGAGTTAATGTTGTTTTCCTTTTCCGACCTAGCACCGCCCCATTTGCTTTGCAGACTCTGGACCAGTTCGAATGAATTCCTCTTGTAATTCCTCACAACCGGACTGAGTTTCGAGTTGCTGGATGCCCTACTTCTATTTTATTTAATTGTTTTAAATATTTTAATTATTTTAAAATGACTATAACTCGAAGGCTCTTCTGGCGATATCTTAATTTTCTTAGGAACGATTCTTCCCTCCGAGACATTCAATATGAGGTTTCAGATGTCACATTCGGTTCACCTCATTTCCAGATACAGTCTGCCGTAAACCCTCCATGTTATTGGTCTTATTGCACCTGTGTGTTTCAATTTATTTAAATCTTGATTATCTCGGGTTTCGCTGGTCCGATTGACTTAAAGTTAGTATCGCTCCACTCTGCTTGTGACCGCCTTTATTCCCTGGCCCATCTTACCCTGCCCCAGAGTTTTAGAAAGATTTTATTTTTGTTACGCCAAAGAAGTATAATTTCTTACGTGCGTACACACACACTTATTTATTTCTTTTTATGAGCTTTAATGTTACATTTAAATGATTGAATGATCTCGTTGTAATAGAGAAAAGTAAATTTAAGAATTTTCTGATACATTGGAAACGTAATAAATCTATGTCATTTCTATATTTTATTGGTAAAAGTGTGTAATGTAATTTTATTTTTGATTGAATATTAATCATTTGAGGACTTAACACTACAACGTCCATCGATGTCAAGTGGACACCGAACCCTGTTTATTTTGTTTTCTTTCCCGATTTTTGTTGGGAATTTAAAACGTTTTCGTGACTTTTAATCATTTTCCCTAGTGGTTATGCAGAAAAAGTGTTTTGTTTTTAGGTTAATTAGGAGTGATTTTACAACTAAATATGCTTAGAGCGTTCTTTGATGTCATTTCGACACCAAGGCAATTTATCATTATAAGAAAATGTCGTTCAATAAAATACAGTTCACTAAGTACATGCCATTAGTAAAACAAACTTTCTTAATTACTATCACACATTTTTTTACCTTGAATGTGGTTTTATTGAGTTTACAGTAGAAATGAATCTATTACCCTAAAATTGTTGTATCTAAGCGTTTCGTTAGCATAGTACTAGCATATTTAGCATAGTATAAGTATAGTAATTAATTATCTTGTCATAAAAAAATTCATTCGATTTTTGAACTTAGAGCAGAGCAGACAGCCTGATTCGATGTCTCTTAGAAAAGGTCTAAGCACTAATGAAATTTTTAATTTGTTGCTAGAGCTTTCTGAGAATGAATCGACTTTAAATTAGATTCCGATAAAGACATAATATAGAATGAAAATGTCAGTTAAGAATTTGAAGAAAGTCATATGTTACTGATGATATTCCAGTAAATCCTGATATATGTGTTGCTAGCGATGACACAGAATGGATACCGCATAATAATAATGTTCCTGGCTTATTTGATACTCACAACGTTTCGCTACAAAGCAGTATCCCAACAGGCTTCATGAAACAATGTCAACGTCATTTTTTATGATATAAAGTGTCAAAACATATGATAATTACATGAAACAACATTTAAAAGTCTTAAAACTAATTCTTACTAAACAGTAGTCTTTTAATTAGTTAAAACAAATAATTTATATATTTTATATCGTGGTGTCGAAATGGCAACGGTGGACGATTAAGGGTAATCAAAACCCCGGACTTTCTTATGTTAAAAAATTCACTGACAATAAACACATACAGAATTGAAAAGGTATTTAAGGAGATAATTTACAATATTGTCTTTCTTGTCATAAAATAGAGATTTTTTTATATTACTATAAAAGAATTAGAAAGAGCAATTCTTGTGTGGATCGTTTCAACAAAAATAATAGAATATATATTGTGAAGTCTTTAAGAATATTTTCTCAAAAAGAATATCCGAACTGTTGCATAATTATATTTTTTATTTTCACTGTATCACTTGAATACGATTTTTTGTACTATTGATAGACCTTTGTATTCAAAGGAACTATAAGTTCAATTTATTCAATAATAACGATTGCGTTTCTTTGTTGCCATGAATACCAAGCCAGATATACCGATTAGATATGTGTATAACATCTGATGGGAGGTCGCCGGTCCCCAAAGTTACAACGGCAGTTTGTACATTTGCCCTGTTTACAGGAAACGGATTTAAAAGGAATTTCGGGGGTGCCTCAGGTCAACGGACTCTATGGCGGGTGAAGCTGTATCCTTGCACAGCTTGTTGGCCAATCGGAATTGTAAAATTTACCGCCAGAACTTTGAAGCGGATGATTTTCCGAGTGGTGCGGTCAACCTATTTAAAGGTGGGCGCGCGAATTCTCGGGGCTTTCTACTCCTTCTTCGTCTGCCAGAAAAACCCTCCACAGCTCCTTGCTACCCGAGGTCAACCCCCTCCGTCGCTCTCTCCCTCCTTCAAAGCTAAGTAGTATTCAGTTATGTGTCACTTAATTTTAATCTTATTGTTTAATAAATTAATTGTTACTTTAAAGAACCGGCCTTTAATTTAGTGTACTGTTTATTTGTCATTAAAAGATCTAATGTTTAAACTTAAGCTATAATGCGATGCAAAGTCAGTAGAACCTGGGTTTTATATAATGGGAATAAACTACATCAATTTAAGTTAAACCGGCGTCGCATTATCTGGTGCCAGTGACCAGGATATTAATTTTTTTTCTTTGTACCATTATAATGGTACCGTGACAGGATTTTAAATTTTTTTTTCTTTGCACCATCATTTGGTGCCGGACCAGTCGTCGGAATTTTTTTTCTTTTACATCATCTGATGTCGTGAATTTTTTTTTCTTGATGGGTCACCGAATAATAGTCCTACTTAATCTGTTAAACATGTAAAAAATTTTTTTATGTGTGCTATTCCAGTTGTGAAATTTTTTTCTTGTAGTATTTTTTTTATTATTTAGATACTTAGATATGTTGTTAATGTATTTTTTTTCTTATGCTCTTTGTTAGTATATGTATGTGTGTATTCTCATAATCTTAACTAATCTAGCTATGATCTCAATTTCTTATGTGTTGATATGTTTGTATTGTGCATTTTAGTGTGTTCTAATTCTTTTTTTTCCGTTTAATTAATTCGAGTGTATATTGTCATTTGGAGTACGTGTTTCGTTGCTAGTTAACAATGTTTTTTTTTTTTTGGCCCGAATGTTTGAAGTGGTTCAGTTAATTGATTATGCTTACTGTTCTGAGCGATTTAAGTGTTATGAAGATGTTATTTCCGATAAAAGTTCGTTAGATGTTGCGCTGCTTAAATTAGAGAAATTAACTGTGTTAAATTTTGATAGTAATTGATTAGGTGTTTATGGCTGTAGTACTTGGAATTTGAGATATTAAAGTGATAAGGTTAGTAGTTTTTGAGAAAAAAAATTGGTTAAATGTTCATTTGTGCAGTATTTGAATTCAGAGATATTAAAGTGTAAGGAAAAGGTGACGGAAATAGTTATTAAGTGTTCATTATGTTTGCGTTTGGAATTGAGTTTTTTTTTTCTGAGATGTTAAGGTTTGTCATTTTTTTTTTTTTTTTTTTTTTTTGTTAATCTTCTGTTCTTGTTGAGATGAGATTTTAATTGTTGGAGCGATGTTGTGTTTGGGGAATAAGTATTGGTTATATATCGATTTTTTTTGTGGACATGTAGAGCATGTTAGGGCATTGGACTTCGTAAATGCGCTTGATTTGTTGTAATTTTTTTTCCCTCTCCTTGTTTCTGTTAAAATTTGATTTGGAGGTGTTGTGTGGGGTTTGAGTCTTGGCGTTCTTGGCCGATGGCGGAGGACGTCCCATCTCGTTTCGATAGCTGTCCATGTCATTCTGGCGCACTCATACTCGGAGCATTTTTGTTCACCCCCCACCTACCGCGGTCCAGGGATGGAACTGGATGTGGGTTCACTCCGGCGCTTTGCGAGATCAGATATTCAGCCTCTCTTTTTCTCTATAAAGTCGCCATTCTCCCCCCCCTTTTTTTGTTGTTTGTTACTTTTCTCTCAGAGCTACACGATATTGAAATTTTGGTTTTTCTCTTACATTTAATTCGCATACTTTCCGCAGAAAATTTTTTTTTATAACTATGCAACTTGTGTCATGTCGTTTTCTGATGTTTAAGTGAGACATTGTTGTAATTGGTTATTTAATGAATTTTTAGCTCAGAATTTTTTATGCACTTGTTTTATGTCATGTTTGATGTTTTAGCGAGATAAAATTTTGTACTTAGTTTTTTTTTAATGAATTCTAGCTCAAATTTTTTTTTATGCAGTTTGTTTCATGTTTTGATTTGATGCTTAAAGGACATAATGTTGTATGTGGTTAATATCAATTTTAGCTCTAGATAAAAAAAAAAAAAAATTGATGCTATGTGTTTTATGAAATATGTAAAATTTGTTGTTTGTAATAGGATTGTTATTTAATTTTGCTTTGCGATTCATGTATGCACGTCAATTTTAATTTTATAAATTTTAAGCTTTAAGCCATGTTTGTGACAAAAGTCAAATTTTGGGGTCCATGGACACCTGTCATGAAATTTGAATGTTGTTACTATACATACATATTTGACATTTTTTCATTTATTACATAATTTTGTGTTGTGATTATGATCTAGTATTTTTAAATAATTTTTTTTTTTCATACAAAAGGTTCCTTTATTGAATAACTTAGTTTATGCTGATTTGATTGTGTATAACTGTGTACTTTCTAGTTAAATTTTGAGTTTGCATACAATGTTAATTTTTTTAGTAGCGGTATTTTGTCAGAAGCAATTTTATTGATAAGTTGTGTCGGTGTATTAATTTTAAGTGTTGTGTATTACTAAATGATGATATCATTGGAATTTATGCTTGTTAAGATATGGATAGAGATGGTTATTTGAATATTTTCCCTAAGAAATTATGTTGAAACTTAACTTTGTTTTGCTCATGTTGTTTTGTTCTGCTATATGATTGCTAACTTTAATTTAAAATTTTCTAGTGTTTCGGATAGGTGTTTCAATGCTCATTTAATTTTTGTGTTGTTTGTTTTGCTATATAGATTTGGAATTTTTTTTTACTCAGAGCTCTAGTTAAATTGTGGTTTGGTTAAATTAATATGCAGTCAATCATTCTGTCTCGTTTGTGTGCTAAACTGTACTAGGAATTGAATGTTTTGTTTGATGTCGATATAGTACTTCTGTTGGGTTAGATTAATTGTGGTTTGGTTAAATGAATGTGCAGTCAATCATTGTGTCTCGGTTGTGTGCTAAACTGTACTAGGAATTTAATGTTTTGGTTTATGTTGATATAGTATTTTTTGTTGATTTAGGTTAACTTGTTTTGATTAATGGTAGCGCTCGGGTAGATTATTGAATTGAGTGTTGAGGTTGATTTAATTTTTTTTAGGGTTTTGGATTTTAATTGTAGTTTTGCATTGTTATTTGGAAATAAGTTTTTGGTCAGATAATGGTATTGTTAAATTTTATGTTTTGTGTACGCGTAGTTGTGTTAGCTTTGAGTTTGGTTTTTGGTGAAGAGAATTTTGATTTAGTATTGTTTGTTTTAGATATTGAGTTTGATAATTTTTTTTTTGGTTTGAAAATGTTGAAGATGATTAGGTGTAATTTTTTTTTGTCTTACTAATTGTTTAAGGAGTAGATAAGTTTGAGTTAGGGATTTCGTGGAATATTTGAGAAAGTTATTTGAAGGAGATAGATAAAGTTTAAACTGATGAATTTGTTGAATAATTGGGAAAGTTTTTTTTTTTTTTTGGAGATAGATAAGTTTGCGTTCAAAGTACGTTTATTCGAGAGTTGTTTTATATGGAAATGGATAATGGAGTTGAAAAGAAAGTTATATGGTTTATTTGAGAAAATTGTTTTGATGTAGAGAAGGTAATTTGAGTTAAGGATTTGGTACGGTTTCCGAGTAAACAAGTTGATGAACATAGATAAGTTGAATTAATGATTGTGTGGTATATTTAATAATGTTTTGAGATGCATCTAGGAAAGTTCGAGTTGAGGATTATATGAGATTTTGTGTAAATAAGTTGATGAGCAAAGACGGGTTTTGGTTATTGGTATTGCGGAGAAGTCGATTAATTATTTGAAAGTTGAAGATAAGTCTAGTTAATGTTATTGAGTATGTGAGATTTTGTGTACATAAGCTGATGAGCATAGATGGTTTTAGTTAGTGGTATTGTGCAGAAGTCAATTGATTGTTTGGAGGTTACTGGTCAGTTTAGTTAGTGTTATTAAGGAATAGGATGTGAGCGATCTGAGGTAGGGGCATTTTTGGATTGTCGAGGAATCATTTTAAGGTTACTGAGAATTTTAGGTTGGTGTTATAGAATTATATTTGAGTTATTAATTAGAGGACTTTCGATGAATTGAGTTAGCGCAGTGCTTCTCAAACTTTCAATACTGGCGCCCCCCTTTTCAATCACAATTTTTATCGCGCCCCTCTTATACATAATAATTTACTAAATGCAATAATAATGCACTTTTTACGATAAAGCAACAATATTTATTATAAACCGTACAAATTCATGACATAAAAATTAAATTTTGTATATGTTACTTTTAAGCAAAAAAAAAAGTTAAGTAATAGGATAATTACTAAGTTATTTTTCCTTTCTCTGATTTTTAAATTGAACATATTACAAAATGCGGTGGTTGCTTAGAATACAAAAATATAGATATCAGCTAAATATAGAAAATGAACTCAGAGGGTCAATTTCTAATCATAAGCATTCCTTTGAAAAATTTGCTCTGTTAGACAAGCCCATGGAAGTAGCTAACAATTATTAAACTTGTTCTTAATTTAGTATTAATTAATTAGTCATAAAATACTCTGTGCACCACTCATACATTAAAAGCAGTGTTTCTCAAACTTTCAATATTGGCGACCCAATTTTCAATCATAATTTTTGTCTCGCCCCCTGTACAACAATAATGTATTTACTGCAATAAAAATGCACTTTGAGAGAGACGCTAAAGTTACAATACGATCTTAATTATAAACCGTACAAATTAATACGATAAGTATATTAAATTTTGTGTATATGTAACTTTTAAGTAATATATATATATACATATATATATATATATATTAAGAAAATTACTTAAAATATATTTATATATATATATTACTTAGAATTGTGTTATTTTTCTTTCTAATTTTTAAATTGGAACAGATCGCAAAATGATGTATTTAAAGATTTATTTCCTTCAGCATTCATTTCTCAAAGTACAAATGTCATTAGAAAAATAGACTAGTCAATGTCGCTCTCATCATATCCATCACATCTGGCATTATAAGGTACGTTTGCGTGAGTCTGGGCAACCTATCGGACGTCTGCGCAAAACATGTAAAAATGCTTTTCCTCGTACAATTCCAGTCAGTTTTGGTCGACTCGATACTCCTATAGCTAACGAATCTAGCTTGAATGTACATTTTTTTAATTTCCACGTTAATTGTAATTCACGGTAATTAAGTATTTACGGCAGTAGATTAAAAACAATATCATACATACATTTTTAAGTTGTAAGCAAACATTCGACCATAATAAAGAATCAACAAGTACACAGACGAACGAGCATGGTTCCGAAAATTAAATCAAGGCGATCTTCTCAAAATACTAAAATTTTGGATTTACCACCTTTGAAGAAAATAATGGAAAAAAAAGCCCCAGCTCGATATGTGTTAAAACTTACAAATCTGTAGAACAACGTGTGAAAGTTGTTTTTAAAACATGTAAAATCATTTAGCTATGTTGGCAAAGAATTTTAAAAAGTATTTTCTGATGAGGACAGCTTGGTAGCAAGTTACGAGTGGATTAGGGATCTATTTCAAGATACTCCAGAAGGGCTCTCAACTTCCGAAGAAGAAATCTTCATAGATTTCACATTGTGAAAAAATTAAAAGGCAATTTTGTAATAAATCGCTCTTTTGAATTTGGGGTAGAGGTGGATGAGGAATTATCTGTACTGAAAAACAAAAGCACTTCGTATACTATTACCATTTTCAACATCCTACCTTTTTCAAACCGGATTTTCTGCAGTGGATGCCTTGAAGACAAAAATATAGATCTCAGCTAAATATAGAAAAATAACTCTTTAAGTGTCAATTTCTGATATTAAACCTTCCTTTTGAAAAACTTTCCTCTACAAGACAAGCCCGTGGAAGTCCCTAATAATTATTAAACTTGTTCTTAATTTAGTAATAAGAATGATTGATTGAATATTAACGTCGCACTGTTCAGCTGCACGAGGGCTTTTTTGACGACGGACCACGTAATTTGAACCATGGTCAAGTGACGTGGATGACACCTGAGCTGGCACCCCTCTCTCCTAACTACCACACCACACCAACGGGAAAACGTTTCAACTCTTAACAGATTTAACGTGCATCGCTGCCCTTCTTTAGTGGTACTGGGCTCGAACTCGTGACAAGGCAAGCCACGATCCGATACCTATACCACTCGGCTATCGCGGCCAAATTCAGTAATAAGAAATTATTTATAAAATACCTTCTTCAGTACTGATACATCAAACGTATACTGGCTAAAACACCGACTCTTCGCACGAGTTCCTTTTAAAAAAAAAAACATTATTCTTGATATAATAGCTGAACTGTAAGGAGAGTAAAACTGTGTTCACGACATTGTATACAAAAATGTAAAATGATTTTTTTAGATAAATGCTATAATTGTAAATAACTGTTTAAAAGAACTGTAATTTTAAACCTCACACAATTAGCATTTAGAATTAATGTTAAATTATGAAAAAAATATAAAATTCCGATGAAGAATAATTGTGTTACTTTTTAACTTTTAAAGCGAGAAGACTTCAAAATGTTTTAACCCGGGAGCAGGCGCGTACTCGATACTAACATTAATGGTAGTGCGGGGACTCAGTCACCCCAATCATTTGTTTAGAATTACTTTTACTGTACACGATACAAATCGGAATTCTAGTGAATATTTTAATTTATAGAAAGTATACTTACCTTCTTTCAAGGACTATTAAATTCTTTGATGATTTGAGAAAAAATCCAATAAAACTGAACTAAAATGATTCAAAAGTACAAGACCATAATAAAGGACGCAAATCAGACACTTTTCAATTATCCTACAGAAATGTTAAACCAATCAATTCTTTTCCAAATATCGCAAAACTCAATTATTTACAATTTCCCTAAGCGAAAAGCAAACGCATAAAAAGATGGGAGGGAACTAATATTGAATAACCATACCATAAGATTGAAGGTCAATCAAATGATTAGCAAACGTACTGTGCAGCCTGGCTGAAAAGTGAATCATGACTTCCCTTTTCTTTTCTACAACTAATGTACAGTATTTCAATAATAATTACACACAGTGGTGAATATTGTTTATCTTCTTAGAATTTTCTCAGGGTCTGGGTTTCGTTTTTTTCTTTTTAACGAGTAATATTTTATGTTAAAACGTAATAAAAAATCTCTCATTGAGGAAATACAGCAAATAAAACAAAATGTTTTTTTTTTTTAATTTGGTTTTGGGATCAAAGATAGCTATTTGATGACGGAAAAAAGCCAGATAATAAACATAAATTATGTCAGTGTTGTGTGTATTTTTTTATTATGGAAGAAAGCATTTTGTTTTACTTCTCTTTCCGGTTATTTTTTTTAAAAAAAAATCTTTAAATTTTCGATACGCTCGCGCCCCCCTTGTAGGGTCATCGCGCCCCCCGGGGGGGCGCGCCCCACACTTTGAGAAACACTGAGTTAGCGGTATTGTTGTAAATCGAGGGTCTTGTTTTTTTTTCTCCGTGTTTGTATATTTGTTGCGCGTATAGTGAAACATTTTGAGTTTTTTTTTATTATCTAGACTTGATACATTGTATTACATTGATTGTTAAAAAGTTATGTTGATTGGTTAAGCGATATTTAATTATCTTGGAATTTATGTTTAATTATGTGTAGCACTTGCAATAATTTTCTTTCAGTTAAATTACTTTACTCTGTATGTGTCGCCTCATATGACTTGGGTTGCATATCAATTTTATGTTTTTAATTTTTTTTTCTGAAATTTTCAACTGCATTTGTGATTTCTGGAATTCATTTCCCAAATGGAAATTCGAATGTATTGAATGTGGAAGAATTTTTTTCCCTCTCAAATTTATTTTAAAAGTATTAATCGATATAGTTAATTTTTTTACAATCGGATTTGCGAAATTTTTTTTAGTCTTAATTCTGCATTCTGTTTCTTGTGTTGGCGGTTGCCGGCGATCGTCCTATCGCAGGAAATGGGATGTTTTGTTTTGTTTTGTTTTGCCTTTGTACACATTGGGGGTGCATACCGATCACATGCGCACTCATAGTTTGCAATTCTAAATTTAATTACAGTAATTTTTTTTTCTTAATTTCAAATTGTAATCAATGCTCGTAGTGAATTTTTAAATTCCTTAGGCTACTAAGCATTCTTAGAGGTTATAAATTTTTTTTTCACCGTTTACACTATTCGCTTCAATTTATAGATTTTAATTTGCAAATCTGAATTAAATTACGTTTAATATTTTTTTTAACTTTCAATTGTAACCAATGCTTGTAGTGAATTTTTTTTTAATTTCTTAGGCTATTTGGCATTCTCCGAGGTTAGAAAAATTTTTTTCTCCACCTATGCACACCCATCGTTTCAATCTCTAAATTTTTACTTTTAATTATTTTCATGAAATATTGTTATCAATGCTCTTAGTGAACCATTGCAATTTCTTATGCTTTGAGTATGTGAAGAGTTCTGCTAGTAATTTTTTTGGTGGTCTGGGACATTCACTTCACATTAGTCGTGTCAAAATTTCGATGTTAAACGATTATGAGGTGTCTGTTTCTGGGTGCCATGTTTGTATTGATTATATATGTTTTCACTAGTACTTATTTCTTATCACAAAGTAATTTTTTTTCGATGCGCATATGTGTGGTTATTGTGAGTAGCAAAGCTGTTATATATGCAATTTTTGAGTTTACTATGCGTTACTCGTCTTATTTTTTTATTATTTAGTGGCACATGTTTCTTTGTGATTATTCGATTATTTCTATTTGTTATTTTATATATGTTGTCCTTGTGAATTGTTTGGTGACCCATATCCCATTCGGCAAATTTTTTTTCCGTACATGAATTTAATTGTAGTTGTTAGTAGTTAATTTGTTTTTCTCTACCTTTTCGCAACGTTTAAGGAATTAGGGTTAAAGTGCAATTTTCTTGTTGGTTTTTTTTTGTGTGTGCAAAATAGAATTTTTTAGGCAGTGCTTCTTGAATTTTTTTTTATATTGAGTGATGGGAGGACGAGATGGGGACCTCGGGTATCTGAAAGCCCTGTGGAAGAGTGGAAAATTTGTTCTCCCTATTTTACATACTCTACTGATGCTGGCTCTCCTACGAGAGTGTTCGTGTTTTTTTTTCTGTTTCAGGACATTATGCCATCCGGACTTACTGTGCATCGGGTCTTGATTGCTCCACGAGATAGTATCCTACAAAATGTTGAGACTGTGATTCAATGTTCCACCTGGCCGTTGCACCACTGGAGGAGCCCCCGCGGGATTCAGACTCACCGGTACTTCATTTCACGAGAGATTTACTGCATAGAACAACTACGTCTCTATAGTGCTGAGGACTGTGACGTTATGCTTCAGTGGACAGTCGTTCTTGACCTGGAGTTTGATGACGGACGACGGGACTGTTGAACTGTTGTCCTGGTTGCAGTTACAGAATTACATGTGACGTTATGCTTCACACAGCCTCAGGAGTCTTCATTAAGATTGGATGTTTCAGTTACCATTCTTCAAGAAGTGGACATTCGTTCTTGACCAGGAGTTTGACGAGGGACGACGGGACTGTTTTGAACTATGGTTGCTATTGCATCTATTATATTTACATTTTCATGAATGATTTTTTGTGTGTTTCTTTATTTCTAGTTTTGTCAATCTGAAAGAGGGGAGGAGTGATGGGAGGTCGCCGGTCCCCAAAGTTACAACGGCAGTTTGTACATTTGCCCTGTTTACAGGAAACGGATTTAAAAGGAATTTCGGGGGTGCCTCAGGTCAACGGACTCTATGGCGGGTGAAGCTTATCCTTGCACAGCTTGTTGGCCAATCGGAATTGTAAAATTTACCGCCAGAACTTTGAAGCGGATGATTTTCCGAGTGGTGAGGTCAACCTATTTAAAGGTGGGCCCGCGAATTCTCGGGGCTTTCTACTCCTTCTTCGTCTGCCAGAAAAACCCTCCACAGCTCCTTGCTACCCGAGGTCAACCCCCTCCGTCGCTCTCTCCCTCCTTCAAAGCTAAGTAGTATTCAGTTATGTGTCACTTAATTTTAATCTTATTGTTTAATAAATTAATTGTTACTTTAAAGAACCGGCCTTTAATTTAGTGTACTGTTTATTTGTCATTAAAAGATCTAATGTTTAAACTTAAGCTATAATGCGATGCAAAGTCAGTAGAACCTGGGTTTTATATAATGGGAATAAATTAAATCAATTTAAGTTAAACCGGCGTCGCATTACATCATACCTATATTTTTTTGCACGACACTTATTTCACGACAACAGAAATACAAAAGAGTTCTTTGTAACAGGAAGAAATATATATTTTTTTCTTACAGAAATTTGCATCTGAAGCTTGATTCAATAGGTTAAATTGTAACTTTATCTGAAAAATAGTTTCTGCATAGTTTCTATTTGTAATCCTGACACTAATGGAAAATAGAGTCAAAAGAAACTAAAATTAGTTTTCGAAGGGAAAAAAATTCTTATATTTCTTCCCTCAGACAAACATTTTTTTTATTTATTTATTTTTCATTTTTTTAAAGCAGTCATGATTTTTTTTTGCTATGTTACATACATTTGAATTTTGGTAACTTACATTAATCAATTTAAAACTATTTTTGATTGCACTATCATTGATTATTCCTTTAAGTTCTACTCGTGTTAATGTGAATTTCTTAAAGATCATGGAAAATGGTATGAACTAAATGTTTAGTGTATAACATCAATAAGCTTATTGTATTGAATAATTTTTTGAATTAATTTGATAAAACTTTTGAATTACGTAAAACTTAACTTAAATTTTCCTTTAAATTAATTTAAAGGTTAAATCTAACCATTTTTGGAGAGCCGAATTAGCCTAGTGATCATGGTCTCGAACTCGAAGCCGAGTCTCACTTTCAACTCCTGATGCCACTGAAGACATACTATATAGATGATTTGATACACTGTCATATAAATCCGTTGGGACTCAAAGTGTTTAAGCTGGCATTGTGTCGAACTTATGAGATTTGGCTGCTAGCTTATAGGTTCTCCTCGTTAAATGGCTAATAGCCATCAAGGAATAAAAGAGAAAGAATTGAATAAACACTCACTAACTCTACCCTCCTTGAACCTCCTCGTCTTGAAAAACAATGAAGATAACTAATTTGTTAAAAGAGTGAATACGAAAAAATAATAAAAGAATAACCAAAATTAAATCGCTTTTCGTATTCAGAAATATTTTGATAAATATTACGTTACTTATTCATTAAATAACGTATCGTAGTATTTGAAGTAAAAGATCAAAAGTTGAAAAGAATCTTAAACCTACTCAAATGTCCTAGAAAAAAAAACATTTAAGTCAATGAACTTTTTAAGAATTTATTTTATTTCTACCATGAAGGCAGTAAAAAAACGTTGTCGGTGTTTTGAAATATCTTATAATGAATGATTGACAATTCTTAAGGGGACTCGGCACCTTTTTTCAATTTTTTTTCATTTAAGGGTTTTAAAATATTTTTTTTGTATATTATTAACAGTTACTACTAAACTAAGAAATTTCACCATGAAAAAAATTCCTAAATTTAAAAAAAAATTTAAAATTTAAATTTTTTAAAAATTTTTTACCGATTTTCAAAATTCTTCTTCTTTTACAATTATCATTATTTTGACACCAAAATTTTTTTTGGATTTATTAGACTATGACTAATAACTTTAGGGATCGATTTTGCAACAAACAAATTAGTTTTGGAAAAAAAAAAAAAAAATGTAAACATTAATGGAAAAAAAGCTAAAAAAACATGACTTCTGCTACATTTTCTTTTATAAAATTTTTTTTATTCAAAATATTGAAAAATGGATCCCTAATTTAATTAAGCACATTGTAATAAAGATACACACCAAAATTCAAGTTGTTTGATAAATATCTGTAGAAGTTTTGTACTTTTAAAGACCATGATTTCATGAAAAAACTCGAACTGAGAAAATGCATTTTTAAGAATACCAATCAGCAAATATATATCAAAACAATGTCTAAATTTTGTAATAATTTTTCAATATGTTGTATAAATATATACCTTTAAAATAAAACATAATACAATTCAATTTCAAAATATTAAACAAAAATATAAGCTTTTTTTTTAAAGTGCCTGTCTGTGAGCCCAAAATTACGAAAAATAGGAAATATCATTGTGACTTATTTTTACAAGAAACATCTATGAAATATATTAAAATATAAATGAAATACATGAAATAAATGTAATAAAAATACATGAAATGTACAAAGAAAATTTAAAAGCTTTTATAAAAATAATTTGCTACTTAAATCAATATCTAAAATAAAATAAAGTAAAACAAATTTATGCTAAAATGTATTATTTTTTCAAAACAGGTTTGTTTTAAAATTGGCCTGCGCCATAAGTCATTCCTTCTCTCCTCCTAGCTAATAACTCTTTTTATGTATTGCTTTTTTAATAAGTTTAAGAGCCAGCTTATTACTGGCATTTTGACGACGTTTTCTAAATTTTTTGTTTTCAACAATCTAAGATAGTAGCAAGTTGTTTCGTTGAACCTCCAGTAGCTACACCTAATGCTTTCTGTGTTTCTACAATGGTGCGTACTGTACCCTTATTGTATTCGCAGACAGCTTCTGTTACTGCCCGCTTAACACGTCTTTTTTGTTTACGAAAATTTCTTTCGGACACTTTGCCCAAATCATGCTATGCAAACTTTCGTTTGCATTTTGTGTTCCACATCGAATGCATCTTTCTAACAATTCATTAGATGCAAGTCTTTGATAAATCGGTAGAATTTTTGGAAGAAACTTTTCATTTATTGGTGTTCCTACATTTAATTTATGATTGTTAGGTTTTTCCCCATTAGCAATCGCAGATTGGTAGAAACACCATGAGTTTTCTCCTGCAGGACACTTCGAATGTTGAGGTTTAGCATCTGTAGAAATGCTATGCAACAATGTAGCATATATTGCTGTTTTCATAGCATTCACATCCCCTTTGTTTCTCAAAATAGCCTTTTGGTAGTAAGTAGTTAATTTTTTTTTTTTATCGTGGCTTCTTTCAAACTACCATGAGCTTTACCACCTAAAGAAATACCTTGAGCACGACAGTCTTTTACAGTAGATCTCAAAGCTGTTCCTAACCGCTTACTAACATGATTAATACATTCTTCCTTTTTTATCACAATGTCAGGTCCATACACTTTTTCTCGCACAAGTAGTTAAACGTTTTACAATCACCATCGGATAATACTGTAATATAACGGAATCCAAGTGATGTGGATCTTTTCCACAAGGTTAATGCAGCTTCCATTTCCATTGATGTAGATGAGCCCAAGTGATTTATATCACATTCGCTTTTATGTCCTTCATACCATATGCTGAATTCAGCACTTGACTGGCCTAGCTTATACAGAGCAATGACGACACACACCTTACTCATCACTTCAAAGTCAACAACATATCCGGTGAGCATATCTATAACACATCCTACACCGATAAGTGAGGTGTGACCACGAAGTCCACGTTCCATCAAAACTAACACAAGTCTGTGATTTCAGCTCCATTCTCGTACATTTTTTAATTTCTCGGTGGATTTCCGCAAATATGTTTTCAGATGCCAGAGTATATGCATTATCAGCCGTCTCGCACACTTCCCATATGTAGTTGATGAAAAAGGGTCTATATTCATCACCATACAAAATTTTTCTATAGCTGAATAACCTTTCCCAATATGTGAAAAAGCTTGAGTTATTCTCAAATTCACATCATGGCTGGTCTGAACAGACTTTAGAGATGTGTTTACAACAATTTTGTTTTCATCACAATTGCTACATGATAGTTTTAAATTGTATGAAAATCCCAACTTGGCTCCAAGCTCCAGTTTCAAAGTTTGTTTTTCACAATATTGGCACTTTTGCACTTCGAAGAAGATTGTTAACTTGGTTAAAGTCCACCAATATATAATTTCCAATAGCAGAGGTATCCTTTTTTACCACAGTGTTCAATTTTTCCAGGCGTACATTTGAAAAAACTGAATTTTGTTCACTTCAGAATCAACTTTTGCTTTACACCATCGCTTTTCATTCATTTGCAAAGCACGTACTGAACGTTTTCTAAGAGGCATATTAGCGATAACAACAACTAATAAAATGAATTATGATTGAAGTAGCATTAAAAAATGCTGTTTTAGGTTTCTATGAAGTTAAAAACTAATGAAACTAAAAATCACACAGCAAGCGAAAATGGCAAAGCTAATGTAAATAAACAACTTTGCTGATAGTTACAGTCACAGCTTAACGGATTCCTCTGCTTCTCTGTAGTTTTTAATGTAAAATAATGGATTTATTCTCAAGTAAAAAAATGTAAACATTGAGGTGGGCGTGGCATTTAAACTGCTGACAGAGCTGTCAAAATATTTAAAATGCATTTTACTGCGTTTAAAGTAATCAGATCGTTTCGAAACTTCCCTCAATTGTACCAAAGGTATCAAACTACATTTTAAACTAAAAATTGAAAAATCGATATTTTCATCGATTTTCGGTTTTTGAAAGGTGTCAAGGTTTAAAAATTGAACGTTATTATTATATTGCATAGTAGAAAATATAAAAGCTAACTTTTTTACGTAAATTTATTATGGTAAATTATAATACTATAACAAAGCCAATTGATTTATTTAATTTTTTCTTCCTTTGAAAATGATTCTTTGTATACATCAGAAACTTTTATTAGCAAAATTCCTCATGGTTCACTCTTTATTATTTTTGGAATGATTTATTATGAGTAGCATACATTTTTGAAAGAGAGAGTTTTTAATTCAAGCACAGTGTAATCTATCATTTCTATAGACAATAATAAAGTAATGCTTTTAAGCTTTTCTTTGACATTATTTTTATTTATTCCCCTTATTCAGGCTGAAAATTTTATCAATAAACGTATATATATAAAATATAATTCAAATTCATATTCATCAAGAAATTAATTTAAGTATGCGTTTTAAAAGTATCTCATAAGTTTAATAACATCTCTCATATCTCTAATGTTATATTATTCATAAAATTTAACGTAACAACTACCGTGATCTAAAAAAAATTGCTCTACGCTAATACCCATAAATATTCTTTGGTTTATTTACTTGAAAATAAGAGCAAAAATGTTACTTTTAAAAAAATCTCATTTTAGAATAGGCCATTAAGTTCTCTTTAGAGACACAAAAGTTTATAATCGCTTAAATTGTTTCAAAGAACATAAAGGAACTGGAATCTTAATAATGAAATATATGGAAATGTTTATAGCATTCTTATTTTTTTATTGAACATTTTTATACAAGTGGCATAAAAACAGTTTTTGTGTCTCAAATGTCCTGGTATCGAAAAATGAGAATTTTTCTCAGAGATTTCATAATTATTTGAAATTCTCAATAATTTATTTAAAACTTCTTTGGAAAACGAGAAATAATTCAGTATGTTGTTTTCTTCTTTTCTGTATCTATTTTGAGGCCTGATTGATGAATTTTTTAGGTACTCATCTTTCATTGCCGTCTTATCTCGTTTTTTTTTGCTATACTTGACGTGAAATGATGAAATGAACTGGTCATTTCGAATTTATAAATAATATTTCTATGAACATCGAAAAACATGGTTTTTACCCATTAAAATCAAGAACTTTTTCAGATAATTGACGCATAGTCCTGTTAATTTAAAACAATTTCAGAGCTAGATCTCGAAATATGGAAAATTTGTATACCTTTTCCTTTTCTGTAACATGTCTAATGGGCGGTGCCACAATGTTGCTTCTTTTCATCTGTGCATTACACAATGCACTTTGCAGTGGTTGCCAAGCGATCGTGAATTCGTACTTGGTGTAGGTTCTATGAAATTATATGTTTAAGTCTTATCAATGTACATGCTGTGATGGCGATTAAGTTTGTCAAGGTTCCCACACAAAATCCCCTGGTTAAAGTAATATGGAAGTCTTGTGAAAGGGGTATCAGTTCATGAAGTGTGCAGTGCCATCTAAAGATAAAATAATAAACTATTATTTTATCAATATCACAATCAAGGAATGTGTCTATCCTTTTCAGACAAAGTCCTATTGATTTATAAAGGGTGTTTTTTAGAGGTATAGGAATTTAAATTGCAATAAAACAACGATGTATTATTCGATTGACATGAATTTTTTTATTCGAAAGATAATCTTGTGGCATTACATTTTAAATATGATTTCTGGCATAGGACTGCCACGGCTGGCTCGGATGTAGTCCAATCTGGACGTCCAATTTTCGATGAATTTTTCCAACATTTGTGGCCGTATATCGGCAATAACACGGCGAATGTTGTCTTCCAAATAGTCAAACGTTTGTGGCTTATCCGCATAGATCAATGACTTTACATAGCCCAACAGAAAATAGTCTAGCGGTGTTAAATCACAAGATCTTGGAGGCCAATTCACAAGTCCAAAACGTGAAATTAGGCGGTCACCAAACGTGTCTTTCAATCAATTGATTGTGGCACGAGCTGTGTGACATGTTGCACCGTCTTGTTGGACCCACAGCTCCTGGACATCATGATTGTTCAATTCAGGAATATAATCATGGCTGTATACCGATCACCATTGACTGTAACGTTGTGGCCCTCATCGTTTTTGAAGAAGTTCGGACCAGTGATTCCACCAGCCCATAAAGCGCACCAATCAGTCAGTTTTTCTGGATGTAACGGTGTTTCGACATACACTTGAGGATTAGCTTCACTCCAAATGCGGCAGTTTTGTTTGTTGACGCAGCCATTCAACCAGAAGTGCGCTTCATCGCTAAACAAAATTCGCTTATGAAAATCGGGAACAACGGCAATCTCGTTTTGGGCCCATTCGACGAATCTACGCCTGGCTTGATGATCGTTTTGATGAATTGCCAAACCAAACTGAGAATAAATCACTTGACAGCTGTTAAATCGGTCGCCATCTTGGAAAGTAATGCCAACTTAAACTTCTATACCTGAAAAAAACACTCTTTATTTACATATTAAAATTTGTCAAACATACAAAAATAAAAAAGAAACATCTTTACTTTTGAAGGAAAAACACATTTAACATTATTATAGCCCAGCATATATTGTAACTGCAAAAGCTTTTCATTGATTAACCTGTTGCAAACAACAACATAATTACAATTGTATATGTATTACATGTATATTGCATTTTATGTATATATATTCTTATATATTTCTAAGAATATCAGTCTTTTGTACTATATTTTATCAAACATATTTACATGCACTGTGAATACCATGTATCACACAAAGATTTATCTTTTCTTTTGGTGCAGCTCTGATATTTTCATATCTTTAGAATTTAATCTGTAAAGACCTACAGTCTCTGAATTTTTCTTCATGTATCAGCGTAACAGCAAAAAGGTAAGTTTTTAATAATACATTGCTTTTGAAAACATTTGAAAAGCCGTGAAAAACCTTTATACATTTTAGCTAAACATTTTATTTGTACGTATAATATTTTTATTCTAGTTTCCAGGTGCAATATATGGACAATTTATGTATATTAGCACATTTATGGGAATATAAACATATACGTTTGCACTTTCGCATTTTTCAACATTTATATCAGTTCTACTATCTGAAAGCAATGCTATAAGAAATGTAATTTTCAGCAAAAGAACCTGCAACATTGATTTCATACTTCATTCTTAAACTGTTATATAGTTAAGTTACTATTGCAAAGAATTTTTTGCATGCATCGAATTTTTATCCACACACACATATTTTCATTTTTTTTATATTTCCATAAGAAAGATTGCTCATAATTTTAATAATAATGGCTCTACACAGGTCTCATGTTCTCAATATAAAATATTTTGTCCAAGAACACTTATATAATGAAAAATATTTTTAACAATACTTATTAAAAGAAGTAACTAAGCTTTTCTTTAGATTATATAAAAAAATTTAAAAACTGCATTTTCTAAAAAAGAAGTAAAATCTTAAAAATATTTTATCTCTCTTCAATTTAAAAGAAGAATGGATAATTGGAATATTCTTTTTTATGAAACGTAAAATTATTTTCATTTTACGTATCATAAATAGAAATCTTTTAAAATTATATGTTTTAAAAAAATTGAATTGTATCTCTTAAAATAAAAACCGTTTTTCACGTGCAAGCAAAAATTGTAATTTGAAATGAAAGCATTCAAGACTTTAAACGAAAACTTCAGTGACAAAACACTGGAGGGTTTTTTAAAAATATTTTCTTTCTTGATTTTCATTGTACTAGAAGATAAATTTTTATTGTCTTTGTTCTGCAATAATATAGAACTATATATATAAATAAATACTTGAACATCAATATAATCTTTTTACCATTATCAAATTGTACTTAGGTCTTTATTTATAAAATTATGTATGGAATTTGCAATTTACAATCCATGCAGATAAGTACTTTTATCAAACACTGATTAAGAAATGTAACGTAAAATAATTTATTTCTATAGAAGTCATAGATTAATAGTATGGTGAATTTTATCAAAAGTTATCACTTAACTTAAGATTAATTTAACTTTTAATGGCATTCTTTAGTCGAAATTTGTATGTTTTCATTGCGTGTGAAGTGGACATTATAAGTGTTAATAAAAGTGACAATTTTATATCATTTTTGCTTTTGTGAAAACGGCTCTTATAATCAGTTTTATTCAGAATAGGATTTAAATCTTTTGTATTAAAATTAATAGAAATATATACATACATATATATATTTCTATTATATAATATTCTGTTCTATTATATAATAAATAACTATAAACATTTTACTAAATATTGCTTAAATTTGAAATACTCAAATAATCTTATTAATAGTTATATAAATAAAGCTATTCAAAATAGTAAGGATTAAAAATTCTGAGATTGATAATAGCTTATTACTATAAACTTACATATTTCATACTTATAGTTACCTCCATATCCTAATACTAGATAAAATTACTTATTATTTTATTCATATATACTCTAGTGTTACTAAAGTTATGGCAATTTGTAACTCTCTTACTAATTTTTATTTCCATTCTTTTTACACTTTTGTTAAGTGCTACATTTCAGCCATTCACATGATTAAAATCTGCATTAGGGTCCAGAATCTGGCAATAACTTTTTTATTGCACTCAGATTTAGCGCGGGCTCTGCATTTTTAAGTGCAATTTTTAGGTAATCTACCTCTATCTTGTAATGGATTTAAATATTACTATCTATTACTTTCAATAGGTTTTTGCTCAGTATTATTTACGTAAAGGGGGAAGATTGGCTGGCCAAAAAACATTTTCAAACCCACTTTTATATAAATTATTGTATATATTAGCTGTTCTAAGTCAGAAATGTGTATAATACTGCAGTATCCATTTTATAATTTTTAATCTCGGTTGCTTATGTGTCCTTCATTGCGTGATTTTCCTACTGTCTTTGTGTTTTTTGAATGTGATTGTTGGATGTTATCTCTTGTTTGTGGAGAATAAGACTATATATATATATATATAAACTCTGTGAGAGTGAGCATTAAAATATGTTCTCGATTTTTAGGGAAGTCTCTCAATAGTAATTTGTTACATATGAAATTTTAATTATTAATGTTACTTATAAATATTTAGTGATTTTCGGATTATAATTTTCTTGGATAGTTATGCTGACTGAAAGTAGAGAATTTGATATAAAATTGAAGGAAATACATAGTTTTTTATATGTATAAATTACAGCTAAGGACTTTTTAAAAAAAATGTGACTTCTCAACAAGAATATTTCAATTTACATCTGTTTATTCACTAAAAGAATTTTTAATTCAAATTTCAAAGACCTGAAAGTAAAGAGGCATTAGTGAGAGTTCACCTGATTATTCAGTAACTTAGAATACAAAAGAAGTGAATGTTTATAATTTATTTTTGTGTAATTTAGCATTACATGACTGATAACAATGTTAATCGTGTTAAACTCAAAATTTTAACTAATAATTGCTCAAAACTAAAATTGTAAAATACCTAGTCACCAATTTCTGAAATATTTTGAGACCAAAAAATTGGAGAATCAAAAATATGTATTTTATTTTAAAATTAATTATAAAATGAACTGAAAAAAAGTTCTTATAAGTTAACGCAAAAATAAGAACCTTTAATTGAAGGAATAAATCATGAATTATCAAGAATAAAAAAATGTATTTTTTCTAACAAAGATTCAAAAAAGACCTTTTATATGCAAACCATCATATAGATAGAAATAAAATGTTTTTCCCCTCTCCCCACGAATATTGAATTCAAGTTATTTTTTATCGTATTGTTTAAACAAAAAATATATCATTCTTTTTGTGAAGACAATAGTTTAAAAAATCTTTTGTTTTTTCGCCATTGTAAAAAGCATTTGCATAAAAAATCAACCATAGTAATTACCAAATGAATTCTTAAGTGACTTTATGAAAACGTGTTGAATGATTTGGGAAACTTGATGACAGCTTTTAAACACTTGCGCATAAAAAAAAAGTATTAAATTACTTTGAGTTGTAGTCAAATCACCTCTTATAAATTTTTTATTGAAATGAATGACATTAATAGAGTTTTTTAAATAATATCCTGTCGCTTTCTTCGTATTCAAATTTGTATTTTTTGCATGGTCTTTCTGCAGCCCTAACTTTTTTTTGTTGTCATTAAATTTCTTTCTGCGTATTTAAATATATTAAAAGGTAAAGTAAAGTACTTCTTTCAAATTTTCTTCGAATATTTTACTCTATTTGAAATTAGTTTATGAGAGGAAATATTTAATAAAGTTATATCATACTGTTTCCTTTTGAAGCTAGCTTTCTTAGAAGTAGCTTGTTCTATTTCCTTGTAAATATGCAACGTATTTAAATAATAAGAATTTTGCTTTTAATTACTCTCAGTTTTCTCTTTGATTCTCTTAAAAACTAGAACATTATATTCACATTATATTTTCATTAAAAAGTGGTTGATTACCGGCATATACAGAGTGTCCCCAAATGACATGTACAAATTTGGAGGGAGAACATCGTGAGGAGCATTAACTTCAGATGAAAGAAGTAGCAGAAAGTGATAGGTGGCACTGCGCGTGAGCTCGCAAGGTCAGCACATGTGGTTTCCTCATTTCAAATATGGACATAGTGAGATAAACATGAATCGCTATACGAACACCGAGTTTGCCTAGCCAACGAAAATGGACTTGTTGCTGCTCGGTTGTTTGGGAGAAAAATACCCAACGAGGCGGCAACCAAAGCATCAAATGTTTGCTCGGGTGCATCAGAATCTGGTGGAACATGCATCATTCAGATCGATGATTGATGATACGCCCATCAATTCTTAAAAGGACCTGGTGACACAAATATCCATCGTCGTTGCTATGATCCGTGAAACACCCGGTATTTTCAAACACGCCCGCCAAACAATGTAGCGTCAGTGCCGCGTATGTATACATGCTAATGGCAGCAATTTCAAACACCTCCTGTGATGCTTTTAATGTCATACTTTTAATTTATTTTTGGTTTTAAAAAAAAGTGTTTTACATTACGTTCTGTATTGTGGCCTTACCGTCTTTGTGTATCTTTATGTCATTAGGGTTACGCTTCCGCCCATGCTTTCTTATGTAGCTATGGCATCTCAGGATGCTCTCTACCTCCCCTCCAAGATTGTACGCGGCATTCTGGGACACCCTGTATGTATATCATGCTGTGTTAGATGTCTCATTTTAGGAAAAACATTATAATACACCCCGCACCCCTGGTATATCATCTCTTCATCCACGGTACCTAGATTTGTAGGGATAAAAGATTGACCACTTGAACCTTCCATAATAAATCTAGTTTATTATTATCTCACTGTATATTAAACAACGTAACACAAGTCTTACTTAGAGGAAAACGATCAGGAGTTATTTGACGGATTTAGCAATGCTTAGCAAATAGTGCATTAAATCCTAAGCACTATCTTTATGATAGCCTAACCTTTCAATTTTTATCTATATCCGATTTCTTAACTAGCTAGAATCCACTCTGTCATTAAACTTTAATAAGCAAGCTTTTACTGCTATCACTCGGCGATCAGCAACCAAGATTTATATTTTGCCTTTCATTCCTTTAATCTTCTCTGTATATCTTATTATCCGAATTGATCCGGCTACTATGCAATTTCTAGGTTATAACGGACTTCTACATGGCTCCTATAATACTCTCCGGCCTCCAGACGACCTCCTTGTGAATGCAAAAGCTCCAATATATATAATCATTCTTAATCTGCATATCGCGTTTTCTTCTTGAAAAGGTTGGAATCAAATGCCATTCTGGCCCCAAAAGATTCCCGAAGAGGATTAATAGAAGGTGCGATAAAGCCCCGACACAACATTAAAATACTTATAAATAAATGTTAACTTCTACCGTGAATAAAGAAACATTAAATGTGACTTATGATAAAAGGATCTCTGCTAGATACTGTATCTAAATCATATGATGAAGCGATATTTTTTTAATAAAAAATCAATCAGGAATGTACTGTTTATTTAATAGAAATTTTAATAAATTTGAGTATTCAAGCTATTTTTTCTCGGGAGGAGGGGGTTAAGTAGATCATCAACAACAAAAAAAATATTCTTGGATAACTTGGAGGAAAGAAAAAAAATTCAATTTTAACTTATATTTGTTTTGAATTATACTTTATTTTTCATTATAGAAAGGTCTGTATTATTTTAATTCCTCCAACTCTTAAATTAATCAATGTAAAAGTGTTGGATATATTTTCATACAATGTAAAAAATCATTATATATATATATATATAGTCTAGTAACAAAATAATCCATAATATTTAAATATTAATTTGAGAGCAAAACAGAAAAAAAAAAGAACTTCATCGTCGTTGCCGTCAACTCTTTAAAATACACGTGACACTTAAAATTACGTAAGTTGACACCAAAATGGGAGTAAAGAAGACATTTTCAAAATGTTGTATTATCACAATGTCATTCACTCGAGGTAGAAAATCACTATATTCTGTCATTATATCGAGACGTTGGTTTTTCAAAACAGAAAATTTAAAAATTCACAGTTCTACGGATACTGTATGACATCGAATAATTTAGTTTAACTCTTGCAAAATTTGTTCAAAAGGCAAATATTATGAAAATAGTGGGATCTAAAGGACTAATTTTAAACTATACATGAGAAGTGAATAGGTATTTAAAAAAATTTTAAGCTGAAAAAAATCGATATTTTTTTTCGCAATATAAGATTATAATAAAACAAAAATATTAACTATGTTAAATATAAAAATGATAATAAAGGGATATTTAAAATAAACTAAGAAATAGTCCTCCCCTAATTTGAATACTTTTCCCCTTAAATATGATAAAATTGTGTACCAGATAGGGTAATAAGTATGACTTTTTCTTTCTTTATTATTATTAGTGTATTAGTAAAATTCTTCTAAGATATTTACTTGTTTTTTATCTCTTAAATAATGATAAACTTTTTACATTATCTTGTGTGTGTGGAAAAATATAGTGCTATATTCAAAAAAAAAATGCATATTTTACTAAAATATCTTTAAAATAGAATTTTCTTACTGAAAATGCTGTTTTTCTTCTACATAATAACTGTACATTTAACGTTAATTTTTATTATACCAAATTAATTAATAGTGTAAAGATAACATTCCATTGCTAAATTATTTTTCAATTAACAATAATTATTTCTTACGTTTGGTTTGGTTTAATTTTTATAACGAGAGAGAAGTCGTAATGTGCTTTTTATTTTCATGACTGGATGTTTTGCTTCAAACATACTATTCCCAATAAAAATTAAAATAACATTCAATTAATAAAGTTGTTTTTAGCATAATTAGTACTAGATAAAAATATATAAACTAAATTCCATATCTAGATGCTTAATTAAGCATCACATATGAGGAATTTAGGATGTCCATTGAAATATACAGCTGTTCTTCAAATAAGCATATTGGATCTAGAATGCATCAGATGAGATTCAAATGTATATTTTACGTGTCTGAACCTTAGGTGTGTGGCGAAAGCATATCAAAAACGATAAAGCAAAAAATAATGTCTAAAAAAAATTATTAATTTACTGAAAGGAAGCATAAAACAAAATTCATTCTGACATAATAAAAAATAAAATACACATTAACACTTTGACAATAAAATTCGGTGAATAATCCTGTAAAATTAACGTACATGAAATATTAACTAAATTTGCCTTACAGTCCTTTACAATAGTCACCTCTCGCATTTTGTATTACCACTTTTTAAGCAAAATAAATAAATAAATAAAATAATAGGACTATGCACTCCTATAAACCTAGGGTGCTGAGAACTTTGTCCTAGAAACTTTGCAAGAAGTCTTCTTTTTTTCGAGGGTGGGGAGATGGAGTTCAAAAGCCTCGTCACGTTTTGTTGATTGTTAGGAGTATTGCCAATATCGATAACACGTTTTTCCGATCCCTTATTTCTTGTCGCACGGATTCAAGGTTAATCTACAGTTCATCAGCTATCATGCGCACAGTAAATTGACGATGTTTGGTGATTAATCACCTCACTTTCTCAACATTTTCGTCACTGACAGAGATTGCCAGTCTTCCGCTAAGGGGGTTGTAAGAAGCATTTTCCCAGCCTATTCTAAAACGGATGAACAACTCATACACACACTTCATGGACAGTGCTTGATCTTCATAAACACGTATCAGCATCGCATAACTTTGTTTTTGTGTCTTGCCAAGCTTAAAACAAAACTTTAAATTGATATTTTTCTCATTAATTTTCAAGTTCTAAGTTAAGAACCAACGTACTAAACAAGTACTTAGTAAAACATGTCTTACACGTAACACAAATGAATCTCAAGTAAACAATGGTGAGGGCCGATAGTCAACACCTGCCACTATGCATGTGCAGCGTTTCGTTTTGCCAGTGTTTCCAAATTGGCCGCTCTGACTTCATTCATTGAACTTTATTGTTAGAGATTGTAAAATACTTATAAATGCATCAGTACTGCACAATGTTTTTGATAATCCACTTAACAATATTAAGTTGAATACAAGGTTAATAATATTACCAATGACTCCATGAGCCTGTCATATAGAATTTTAGCTGCATATTATGTGCAATATTTAATACTTACCTTGATAATTTGATAATTTTTATGATTCATAATTAAAGTCGTATTGTATCTTTAGCGTCGAAGTATATTATTATTGAAAATACATTGTTATATTATGGAGAGGGAGGACGATGAAAATTATAATTGAAAATTGGGTCGCAAATGTTGAAAGTCTGAGTAGCACTGGTTTCTCTTAATTAAGAAATTCAAAATATTTATTAACATTTTATATGATAAAAGTTTTAAAATTTATATTAACTAATTACTTAGTGTCAGCAGTTGCGGTTATACTATAAATATTAAGAAATTCTATACCAGTTTATTTATTTGGAGATAGAACATGATTCTTTCGACAATAGATAAGTGATTGGTAAAATTATAATAGATTAAATAGATGGTTCAGAATAGGAGAAACTGCATAGTGAAACTATAATTAAGTAGGGTCAAGTCCTAGATAAAGAATTCTCTCAGATCTAAAACTTAACTCTAGATTCTCATTGCAAAATTAAGTGATGCATTTATATTCAAGAACATCATCAACTATTATTTTTTTCCATTTTACACTATTATTCTAGTTAAAGAGTTTATTCGTTAGAAACATAAGGTTTTTAAGATATATATATTCTTAATGCTTTCAAATATTAAAAATATTTAAATGTCTTTTTTCCTATAGTTTTCTTTTCTTTTTCAATCCCAGTAAATTCAAACATGAAAAGAAAAATTTTTTTGGTTAGTTTAAGTCCCAAATTCCTTTTCATTTTATGCTAATATGAACTTATCTTTTCTATTTTCTTTTGTCTTGTAAAAATGCATCTTTCTACTTTATATATTCATTATGCAGCCCGTTCTAAATTTCTGGGATATTTTTATTGTACGTGTAATTGCACTCATATTCATGATGAATTTAAACTCTCGGGTTTTTTTTACTTAATTACAAAATATTATGCATGTCGAAAGCGTATAACACAAACATAACGAAAATCTCGCCAATTAAGGCAAGTTTCTTGAAAATGTATCGATTTCATTGCGCGTAATATGATTATAAAATAACTAACATTTTATTTTGACTAAAAACGTAGGGAAATATTTGTCTTAAATATCCATTTCAAACTACATTTCAACATAAATATTGTCACAAATTTATTTTACAAAGGAGAATTATTTTCAAAATTTGAAAATAGCAAAATTTCACGAACGTAATTGTTTTTTCACAAAACAATTGTAAACTACTTCTTATATTAAAAAAACGTACTTTGATGGAAAATATATAGATTTTAAGGATACAAATCTATTAATCCTTCTATTCTACTTAACCTTCTATTAGATTCTGTAATACATTCTATAACTTGACTCGTTATGGAAAAAAAGTTTTTTGGTTGATATGGCATGTACAAACAGTATAAGCCATGCAATAAATCTAAGTTTATAAGTGAAGTCACGTAAATGTGCTTCGTGAATGTATTATAAGCAAATTTAGGCTTATTTTAAAATTCCTTTTCAAAATCAACTTAGTTTATTTTACATTTATATAAATATATATAAATCCAAAATATAAGCATAATTATCACGAACATTATTTGAAGGTTTAGATAATATAGAAATATTATCCATTTTGCCTTCATGTACATCTTGATTGTTGATCGATAGCATTAATTATACATGGAATTTAAGATTCATAAGGAAATTAAAATAGTGTACTCTGCTGAAAATAAATGCATTGGAAATTACATGAAATATAATATAACATGTAGAAATACGTAATCTTCTATAACTTCATTTAACAGAAGCAAATATACTATATGATTCCCTTTTAAAAATCAATTATTCTTTTGAAGAAATTCATTTTCTCAATGAAAATGGAATAAATGATATTTTGAAAAATATTTATGTACAATTAAATTATTGCATTTTCACACAAAAACTATTTTTATTGTAATAAATAAATTCTCTTTTTCAATTTTTTTTAAATATAATTATTTTATTCATTTAAAAATAATGTTCATAGAGAATACAAATTAATGTTATTTTTTAGTCGTTATAAAATAACAAAATAACAAAATTTTAATTTGTAATACGTAACATTTAAATCTCAAAAGCTGAAACTTTATTTTTTTATTGTGACCTTTCACATTTATATTAAATTAAGTATAAACTTTAAAGAGTACAAAAAAACACTTCAAAGAATTTGGATAAAATCCTCTACTTATGTTTTAAAACTGAACTGAAATTCAAGCATGTTTCCAATTTTTTTTAAAACAATTTTTAAAAATATACAATTATATCTTTCTTTTAAATTTATACTTTCTTTTTTAAAATGTGAAACTCAGGCTGTATATTTGTAAATCTATTGACATCGAAAATATTTTGTTTATTTTACTCTTGAAAATAGTAACGAAGATTTAGAAAATAGTAAAAATAGTATTTCTTTTAAAAGTAATCGCTATATTAAACTAAAAATGATATATTTTACTTGATTTTTTTTCACTTCAATTTCAAAATTTAAAAAAAAGCTTGTAAAAAATTTTTTTCATTAAAATGTACTTAAAAATGGAAGAAAAAATTTCGCTTTATGGGTAAATTATAATTATTGTACATTTCCTGGTGAATATTTTTATCACTGGAACGTTATACGTATAATTTTAAATGTCTAAAATATTAATTACACATAAACCAAATTTTTACCCATGCATTATTTTTAAATTGTCATAAAATATATATTGCAATATATAAGATACATAGCTCGATATGGCAAAGATTATAAAGCTAAATTTATATATGTGACAGACATTTATTTTGACCAATTGCACCCATTTTTATTTTATTTTATGCAAATGTAAACTTACTAATAACTTGCTTAAGTGTTTGTTTGAAAGTATAGATATCATGGTAGATGCTGCCTTCAAAGTTCGGCGTTTGTCAAAATTTGGTGTTTTTCATATCTTCAGTACTTCTTGATTTCCCCTTCTAAGTTTGGAATCAAGTATAAAAAAAGTATTCGTACACTAGTAGAAAATATTTTGATCTATTTGTAGCACCTTTTTCGAGCATTTTCTAACAATATATAAAATAATAAAATAGTTTGAATGTTAAGATGATTTATAAAGCATATTTATTGTAATTTTCTTTATTTAAGAATTTTGAAGCTGATTAATAAGCAATGAATAGGTTAAAAGACTTCCGATGCTTGTCAAAATAAAACCTTTTGTGAATTTAAAATATCCCAAAACAGAAAAGCCGATGCTCTCGCTTTCAGATATAGTGATGTCAAAATTAGGTTCGTAGCTACTGCTCTTACGGCTATTTTTGAGATAATGAAGATTGACAGCATTTCTGAAATACTTATCTTTTTCATGAACACCCGCTGCGGCAAACATCAAATACAAGACCAGAGCAAAATTGATGCCTGAGTAGATAATAGCGCTGTAAGCATATTTCCGAGATGCCCATTCTCCAGTCTCAAAGTCTAAAAGGAGAGTGAAGGCTCCAAAGACGTTGAGATATCCTAAAAATGTTACAGCAAGCAAGAATCCGCTAAATGTGTCTTCAATAGAAGTTTTACACATCAAAATCTTCTTATAATGTCGGAACACTTTTGATAAATTCACGCCTTCTTGTAGCACATTTTCTTTACATCGAAGAATGGACTGCCCGAAATCTTGAAATAAAACCGCGCAGAATAAAACCAGTATATTTTGAGTCACACATCCGAAAAAGTACATGAAGTAAATGTAAGCATAAAGTGTATCTTCAGGTAGACCTATCTTTTTACAGAACACTACGATACTTTTACTAAATTCTTGATTTTGACTTCCGACGTACCAAAGTTGTATGGTACACACAGCAGGCATAGTGAATAATGTAGAAGTCACTGCATTTATTTCACTGATTAGTTTCCTTTTTAATGAGTTTGGATTGACCGTTAATAAAAGCCCTACGGATCTTCTAATTTCATGACGTTTACGAAAGCTTTTGTGCCATAGGAAAAGATTTATGGTCAGTGATAACGCTAGCGATAAGGATCCTTTCTGAAAATTCTCCATATGTGTAGAGTAATAAGCTGTGAAATACAAAATAACCAAAATTATGAAAACATTCATCATTACTACATTGACTATAGATAAAATACTATAAATACACTTTTTCTCAACTGATCTTGGGTCAAAATGTAAGCCAAATAGCGCCATGAGTTTTAAGAGAAGGCAATTATCTTGCAGCCACCCCTTATATAGAGACACAACTGTTTGAGGCCTATGAACCTTATTTCTTTTATAAAAGAAAACTAACTTCTTGTTTTGATAAGAATTTATAGTTGATTCCATTACAAGAAATTCTGAATCTTTACTAAATGTTATATTTCATATCGCAATTGTACCATTCGTCTCGGTATTAATCTTTAAATGATTTAATATTTTCTGATTTTGAGCAAACGACGCTTACACTAATGCACTAGCAAAATTACAAGTTGGAATAATGGCTCATAAAATTATCGTTTGCATAATTGCATTCATTCAAAAGTTATTTCCTTTCATTTTATATAATTTTAGATATATGCGTGAATTTTTCTAAATTATCAGTTATATCAAGTCATTATTGAATGTTTATTTTTCTCTCATTTTCTAAAGTATCAAAATGACCGTTGAAACAACAACTATTTTACAGACCATTTTAAGGCCGTTTCACATGATGGCACGAAATAAGGTAACATTAAACATTAATAAATAAACCTGTCGTATTATATTATTAGAATGCGAAATTGCAAAGGCCAAAACATATTATAATTGTTTGGTTTGTAAGAAACATTTTTTTAGATGTGCATGTACTGAACAGAATGAATAATAGTAATTTCCCAAAAGTCTCAATCTGATTATAATTATATTTTAGTGAAAAGAGTAAAGTATAAGGTCGGATAATAGTATTAAATTAACTCGTCCAAATTTTGCTAATAAGGTAAGATGAAAGGAAATATGCCAAATAGAATTTTCACTGAAATAAGGTTGTTTTTTTCTTGTACATTTGAATAAATCAAAAAGGAATGCATCAGTTACAATAGTGTAAACTTCCCGTACTTGAATAGTTATTCCTAAACAGAATGTACTAATATGAGCAAGGAAGGACATTGCAAATATTAGATAATTTGCCCTAGCAATTGTGAAACAAGTGTTTTGACAATTTTTTTAAAATTCATATATATATATATTAAATATTTGCAGTCCAGTAGTCCATAGGTTTTAATATTTTCGTTGTATTTTATTTCTGCTTTTTACTCAGTTTTAGAAATGAGTTTTGGCCATGGATTTTTAACTTATTTCTTTGTGGACTGTAGTGTTAGATTTAGTTAATTGAATGGCTTCTCTTTGGAAGAGAAACTTTCTAATAGTTATCGAAATGTAATATATGTAAAACATACCTTTATTACATTTGTGAAGCCTCTTATGCAAATTTACGCAGTATTGACAACTGATAATTTGAATGTATACTGATGTCTGAATATATAATGTCCACTTATGATATTAAAAAAATATAATTAAACATACATTGGATAAGAACTGTAAAATAATTTATTTTTCAACAAAATATTTTTTGTGTAATAAAAAAATTTTCGGGGGAAATTAGGTATCTCATTTAAAGTAATATTCATATAGCCTGTTTACATTATTACAGTAAAAAGAATAGGAAATTCATAATAAAATCATTAAATATAATTTATATTGAATAGAAATATAAATCTCAATCCATTTTCTCATCTTATTGCCTTGCTTCTGTAACTCACGGATATCACGTGAAATACTCGTGATGACCGAAAATTATTTCATCTATTTTCAAAATTATGCACCATTTGAATACAGATATTTCTTCTTTCTATTGAGAGCAACTATATGTTAAATAGCAGCAATGACGTTTCTCTGTTACCATGAATACTAAGTGAAATAAATATGCTATGAGAAAGATATTTACAATATATAGCATATATTTCTTATTCGAGAAAATACTTTTTATACTAAACACTATGGGGTAGCTTAAAAGATGGAAAAATGAACTTTCTCCTGACAAAAATTTGCATCTGGCACTTCATTCAATAAATTAAACAAAGCTTTACCTGAAATATATAGGTACAATTTTATGACCTTTTTATAATGAATTCAATTTATAATCCTTGACACAAATGTCAATTAAAGTACAGGAAAAATTATTTCTTTTTTTTAAAGAGAAACGTTCTCATATTTCTGTTTCTCTTTGCCCAGCGCTTATTATTTGTTTCATCGAAATATCTTTTTTACATTATTAACACTGTGAGGGATGTCCCCTCACATCCATCCGTATTCGAGAGTTAGAATAAAGATCATCCATACTCAAAACAAATATAATTTATTAACAAGTCTCAACAACCCAGGTTAGAAAATGCACCTAAAATTAAGTATTGGAGCAAAAGCAAGGTAGGCGAAATAATTAATATTTAATTATGAATTTAATCACTTATTCTTGAAATATCTTTGTAATACACGTTCCAAATAATCAAAATTCCGTTCTAAGCTAATCTACTTCAAACCGACACTGTTCCAATATAAATATCTAATTGACCAAATCGTCAATCATCAATTTTAAATATTAAGTCAATAATCAAAGAAGCACTTTCGACTTGTTTTATACTGTTTTACATTAATCACTAGCGTCTATCATCCAGCTCCTAACCTCGGTCCCTCTCTCTCTCTCGAAACTAAAAGTTAATGCTTAATTATAAGCCTTTATTTACCTAAATCGCATCTTCATAGGGAGAAAGTTTTCAATAGAACAATATTTAAAAGAAGTAAATTCACGAACAGAATTAGTAGGAAATTCTCTAACTGACCCGTCACGATATGATTTTAAGATGTTTCAGATCTAATGTAAGACATTTGAAGTTCTTAAACTCCTATTTATTGCTTTAAAAATCATTTTGGATTATATCATTGGTTCTTTTTCTCAAATCCCTTTTACATGTTTTTATACAGTTTTCAAAGCTTCTCAGTAAGTGAAATTCATCTATTAAAACCGTTCCATAAAACATTATCATTTATTGTTCATTATTTTACTTAACACATTTTTATGTGATTTTTTAAAGATCACAGGGAGAGATGTTTCTTACACAACATCAAAAAGCATACTGTAGTGAGTATTTTTAGAATTCATTTGATTATATTAAATTCAAATAAAATATTTACTCCTTAAAACGACATTAAAAAAAAAGCCTTCTAACTGCTTTAATTAACAATTTTAGAATACAAAGAAAGATAATTTAAGTTTAAAAAACTGAATGTACAAACTTAAAACACAAGAACTAAAATAATACAAAAACATTGTTTCGCATATTCGAATGTTTTTATACGTATATTATACTTGCTCATAAAATAATATATGATTGAAACATTTGAAGTGGATTAAAAGTGATCAGAAATCGCTTTTTTATTCAAAAGTCTTTGGAATTAGTATCGTTACAGTTTAAAAAAACCTGTTTAAGAAACAATGAAACTCGTTTTATTTTTTTACATTTCAAAGACGGTTACAAGTGCCCGGTTGCAATTACTGAATTTAAACTTAGACTCTCTCTCTTTTATTGCTTAATACAAATTCAAAAAGGGGAATTGTTTTAGAATCTGCAAGAGAAGTCCTGACTACTGCTCAGTTCTTCGGTCAGAACTTTTAGCTATTGAGGAATCTTTGAAAATTTGCTTTACTGAGAGTGTAAATACAGAAATTTGGATATTGAGTAATAGCCGAAGCTCTAATCAACATCGAATTGAATGGTGTAGGCATGGAGACAGAACGACAACGAGTATTGTTCAGCTATCAAAAAGCTTGAGAGCCAATGTTAAGATTTTTTTCAGTGGGTACCATAGCACATGAATGTCTGCGGGAATGATATCGCAGACGGTTTGGCCCATGATGACAGCCATAAAGATTCTACACTTGTTGGTTACGTTACTTTTTCTGAAATTGCTTCCAGGGTCAAAACAGATATCAGTTCTTCTTAGAAGTAGACCCCGATCATGAGTTTTATGAAGGAAATCGTCCTGGTGCTGCTTTGCTTAGGACAGGCAGTAGACGAGATAAAGCTACTCTTGCTAGGTTTCACAGTGGACATACTGAAGCTCAACGGCCTGTGGCGGGTCATGAAGTTTACCCTCAATTGTCAACTTGCAATGTGACCTAAGCCTTTCCTGCTCATATCATGGCTTGTATTAGTTGCCATAAGAGCCTGCCGCTCTCAAGTCCTACTACAGTTCGTCGTTGTTTAAATAAGCAACGGTTCGTGGACTTATTTAGATGTTTCTGTCGACCAAGTGGGATAAGAAGACAAAACAGCAAATTTATATACCGTATAATGCAACGTTTCTCAAACTGTGGAGTGCACCCCTCTTGGGAAGCGTGACACCTCTACAAGGGGTGGGACGAGCATATTGAAAAGACGAAATCAAAAGATTATTCAAAAAAAATATTAATTTACTGAAAGTAAAAAAAAACCACATTCTGATGTAATAAAAAAATAAAATACACATTTACTTTGATATATTACACGTATAAATACATCAGTGCTACAAAATGTATTTTATAATTAGTTTAACAATACTAAGCCAAACACAAGTTTGATAATTACCAGTGACCTCATGGGATTGTCATATATAAAATTATATACAAAAATTAACACTTATCTTGATAGCCCTTAAGGTTTATTATAAACCCCTTAACTACCGATTAAAAGTTACCCGATTCGTTTCCCAATGCCAACCGTTTTCCACGTAGGCACACGTATTTGATGAATTGGAGGGGGAGGGGGAAACAAAGAAGTAAAAATAATCTAAAATAAGTAAATCCATCGCAAACATTTTCGAGGTCCTTTTATTGCATTCCAACGCCTTTGAAATAATTTTAGGGATGACATTGCACTGAAAAGACTGTACTTCAGAAAGACGTATATATACGTCGGGGGAATTAATGCTTTATCTGAGAGAGGCATTTATATACGTCGGACGTTTCGTAGTTTTGGCATCAAAGTTTAGCATTATTGAATTCAGTACGTTTTTATTGTTCGAGGGAGGGGGGGAGTTAAGGTTTTGATTGAATATTGAGTAGCGAATATTGAAACTTAGAGAAGCACTGGTATAATAGAAAACAGAAAAAAGTTCATTATACACACACACAAATCACATTAAGTTACAAAACCGTACTTCAGCCATACGATTCTCTGTAATTTGTTGTTCTGAGACGCTCTGTATTACATAAAGAATCTTTATTTAACAAAAGAAATGATAATGAATTATTTATAAAGATTTCCCGCAATAATTTTTTGAAATATGTATAGTAAAAAGTATTTCGAAATAAAATATTTCTAATTCAATCCAATGTGGCCCTATCGTTTCTGTTAAACAGTGGTCTCCAAAGAGGAGTAGGCAAAAGAGAAATAAGCTATTTATATTAAGGGACACTTAATTTATTTTACAAGTATGCGATTAAAATTTTGGATGAGAAAGTTATATAAATAATACTTTTAGAGTTATTTTAGGTGTGTACCGCCTTTTTACTTAAAGAGTTCTGACTTCATATGTATTATAAAATGATAAAGTAGGTATATATCGATCAAAAATGTCTTTAAAGATTTTTAGAAATCTAAAAAAATGGAGAAATATCTGCGATGCGCGTTGTTAATAAAATACACTGGTGTGCAAACCTTAAGCAATAGGTGGGTTTATTGCCATAACTTTACGAAAAATCATCTGAGAGACATGAAATTCAGAAATGAGGGAGAGTATTATGTATGTAAAGGATGACGAAAGCATCGGCGCTGAAAAAAGAATACAATGCATACGGTATGGAATCAAACAAAAACAAGCTTTATTGAACGAATAGTATCGTGACTCATGATGCTCTAACCAACAGGAAGAACAACAAGCAAATGTTCCTTAATATGGTATATGCCCTCCCCTCACTGCAATGGTTGCTTCGCACCGGCTCCGCATACTCAGAACCAGCTGGTGACACATTTCTTGCGGTAGGAGTGCCCATTCTTCAATCAGCATCTGTTTGAGTTGTTGGGTGTTCTCCGAATGATGCAAGCGTGCTGCAATACGTCTCTCCAAAGCGCATCCCACACATGTTCGATGGGATTTAAATATGGGGACTACGCTGGCCAATTCATTCGAGAGATATCTTCACTTTCCAGCAGCTCCTCAACAGAAAGAGTCCGATGTGGCCGTGCATTGTCATTCATAAAAATGAAGTCGGGGCCAATGGCACCTCGGAAAAGACGCACATGGGGAAGAAGTACCTTCTCACAATAGCGATCCCCAATTACAGACCCTCTATAGGAAATGTGGAGCTCAGTTCACCCGTTCAGCATAATGCCTCCCCAGACAAGAATTCCAGAACCACCGTAATGGTGTTTTTCCTTGATGTTACTGGTATGGAACACTGTCCTGATCTCTCTCCAAATCAAAACTCGTTGAGAATCACTTCTGGTACTGAATCGACTCTCATCCGTAAAGAGGACGCGACTCTATTGACAGTTGTCCAGTTTTTGTGCTATCTGCACCTCTGTAAACGGTGGCGACGGTGGTCAACTTTCAACGGGAGACAGCGTTCAGGACGGCGGGCGAATAGGCCCCCTTTGTGATGGCGTCTTTCTACAGTTAACCGCAACACTTGTCATCCCGTTGCTGTAGAGAGTTAATGAGCAATGACGCTTGCTGACTGCTGTCGGCCTCTTTTCGCCTGCAGGATGATATATCGGTCCTCCCCTGCAGTTGTCGTTCTCGGGCGGCCACCACCAACCTTTCTAACAGCTGTACCTGTGGTTTGGAACGCTTTCCAAGAGCGCGAAACGACACGTTTTTTGATTCCGATCTCTGCAGCTACAGTGGTGACGGTACGCCCCTCCTCTAGCTTTCCGATCATTCTTCCACGTGTGAAGTCGTCCATGTGATTTCTTCTAGCTATATTTCACGAATTGACTCACTGGCACTTGCAGCGAATATGTTGAATTGCGTTTGCGTCCATCATTTTATTTTACAGTTGAACAGCTGGCTCCAACATCACGCGTTTTGCGTACGCTCACGTCATTTCTGACATTTCGTTCCTGATATTTGCATACGCATGACGCTTCTACTGATTTACCTGTTCACTGCACTGATCTCCAGACCTCCTTTTCTGCAATTTCATGGTTATCTGCTTAATTTTTACATTATTGCTTAAGTTTTGCACACCAGTGTATTACATATTGGCTTTTGAAATATGTAAATATAGTCATTTAAATATATATGTTTTACTACACTCATGTCCATAAATTAAGGATAATGAAGTTCAGGTAAAGAGAGAGAGAGAAGCAAAACAAATTTGACTTATTTGTAAAGTCTATTTATTAAACAAAACATAAAGAGCAAAAAATATGCTATAAGTTTGACATAATTAATAAAAGTTGCGATTTTAACTCTTTGAAGCAAATTTCAGAAAAAGAACCTATTTATACAAAAAAGAGTATAACATGGTTAGTATGATGGTTAATACGGTGTATGTCTCCCGGACGATGCAATACAGACCTTACAACCCCTAGGCATGCTTAGTATCAAATTATCTATCTGATCTTGGGGAATATTACACCACTCATCAAGCAATGCCCTCCGAAGAAGTTCCGGTAGACATGTGGGAGGGGGTTGACGGGCTGCAAATCGTCGGCCAAGCATATCCCACACATGCTCTCTTGGATTTAAGTCCGGTGAGTAAGCTGGCCAACCCATACGGGTGATATCTTCCGATTGAAGGCATTCGTCTACAATGTTTGCACCGAGAGGTCGGGCAAAGCCCATCCATAAACAGAAATTCAGCACCAATGGCGCCCCCAAAGAAACGTACATGGTGTTCCGAAATGACATCCCGATCGATGTGGTCTGCAATCGTTACACTCTAAACATTCAGGTCATTTCTTAAACCAAGAATAATTCCTCCCCAAACCAGCCATCCTGCACCACCGAAACGTTGACGTTCAATGATGTTCTCTTGGTGGTAACGGGTACCTGGCGCTTTCCATATTAAAGTCCGGCGAGAATCAGACTGCAAATTAAACCTGGACTCGTCGGAAAACATAACACAAGACCACTGTTGTGGTGTCCGCAATGCATACTCTCTACTCCAGGTTAATAGCAGGAGACAGTGAGTTGCGGTAAGTGGAACACATCTGACAGGCCTACGAGCATATATACCAATGTGCCCTAAGCGTCTGTACACGGTCTGCCTTGAAACTGTCGTATCGGTAGCTGAAGAGAGCTGACGAGACAGATCTGATGCTGTGCTACGTCTGTTTCTTTTGGCAGCAGGTGCCAAATACCGGTCCCCATTCGCCATTGTAACTCGGGAGCGACCTGTGCTGTAACATCTACTCACATTACCATCATCTTGGAATCGTTGCCAAAGCCTGGAGATGACACTCTGGGGGATTCAAAGTTCCTCGGATACTTCCAGGTGGGTACGACTACATTCAAGTCGTCCAATATATATAATTCTACCACGTAAAAAATTATTCAAATATCTTCTTTGTGCCATAACAATGCAATTATTGCACTGAAAGGCTTTTGAAGCGCTTGTGAACAATTTTACTTCTTTGTCACCATTCCTTTTTTACCTCTCTCTTACACTCTCGTCATTGTGACGTACTATCCGCGGCATCTGGTGGTTTCCTGTAATTTGCATATTCTTCTTCAAGATGTGTGTGATAATTCTACAGTTGATTTTTTTTTTATTTTAGAGTTCAATTTCTGTGTGATTCTGAATCATCCTTAATTTATAGACATGAGTGTATTTTTTATTCTGATTTCATTTTATAAGTAAATGTGAAAAATGACGTACAGTAGAAAACAATATTGCTTTTAGCAATCATTTTTTAGAAAAACTTGTAAAATTCTTTTAAGTCATTGATGCAAGAGTTATTCTTTATTTAAATTTATTTCGGGAACATCAAATGTGTGAAATGTTTTCCTATAGTGAACTGTATACTAATTGGTTGGTACATTTTTCTAGTTTTCTTCTCTTTAAGTATAATTCTTTTTATTTTTGAAATAAAGACAATTTTGTTTAAGAGAATCTGATATAAAAGAATAGCGTTTTTTCAATGTTTTCTCAATTTTCAGAAATTTAAAACTTATTTCAATAATATTTCCTTAGAACGTTAAAAGAAATTTAAATATATAAATAACTAGTATTATGACTTTTTATTTATATTTTAATGATCCTATTTTTCCATTGTTAAAAGTTCAAGATGCGGAAATGAAAACTTAGTATCCTCATACAGAATATAGCAAATAATAATTTCCACTGCTGGGTTGCATAGTTGGTTTGTCACTGGCCTTATATGCTGAAGGTTGCGGGTTCCACCGCAGCCCCCCTCCCCATTTTCATGATGCAGAAAATTGACAGAGTCTATGTCGTATGGCATGTGAAAGATCCCTTGAGTGCTTGTTCGGTTTAGATGCTATCAATTTGTTAAAGGCATTACAATTATTTTTGAAAAAAATATTTGTTTATTTTATTATTTTAGTACACTTTTTCCACATTGAAGTTACGCTAAAATAATACAAAAAAATTCTTATAATTTACTATCTCTAATCTTTTCCCCTAAAATTTAGGTAGATAAAGAGTAAAAGTAAGTGATGTAATTTTTATTATTTATGTTTATTTTTAAAGTATTTGTCTTTTTTATAAGGCATAGAAAGAGCAAACTTAATATTTTAAAACAATTTAATAGTTTCTATATGGTAATTATATTTATGCGTAGGTGTATTGTAAAGGAATTAACAATTAAATTTATTAAAGTAGTACAACTAAATTATTGCTACTAAATTTTATATGTTAACATATATTTCGATATATTTTCACGTACACAAGTAATGACTGATTCTCTATACTTTCTGATGTGTTTACTGATATTTTGACATCAATAATAATGTGGTTTTTATTCTTTTTTTATTTTAAATCTTTAGAAAAGGAAAACTCTTGTATTTTGATCTTGGAAAACTTTTACAATATGAAATTGTTCCCGTAATTTTCTTCTTGTAACTGCCTCCCACTATTATTAATGAATATCTATATGATATATATACAGAGTGGAGAGCGGAAACTTCCTGTTTTGAACATGTGACAGTGGTATTAGTTGGGAGGGGTGTGGGAACGGATTTAGTTGGAGTAGTTGAATGGGATTTTTGTGTTCCCGCCCGTCTCAGTCTCAAACATGTGATTTTCAAGTAAGCAGCGCGCTTTTGCCTTGGAGACGTATTTCTTTATCGGTTGATCAGTGATTGCAATACAACATTCCTTTCTTTCATATTCCTCCAGGAGGTTGTGTTCCTGACCGGAAATGTGTTTTAATGTGGTTGGAGGCCTTCCGAGCAACGGGGGATGTCTCCAAAGAAAGGAAATAACTTCCTCTTGCGTTTTCTAATTAATTTAATATTGTGGTGAACACTAAGTTAAATTAATAGGTGAAAAAAATTGTATTCTGTAGAGTAAAATCAAATGCAAATGAGACCTTTTCGTTTGAGATATTGCACAGGATGGACCACGATATCTTCCTGTTTTGGCCATCTTGCAGTGAGGTTCGTGAGGTGAAGGGGGTGTGAAGAGGGGTTCGGTGGAATGTGTGGAGTGGAGTATTTGTGTTCTTACCCGTCTCAGTCTCAAACATGATGTCATCGATGCAGCAGCGTGCTTTTGCTGTAGAGCGTATTCTCTAATGACCGGTCGGGGATTGCAGTGCAACGTCTCTTTGATATTCCACCACGAGGACGAGTTCCTGATTGGAAATATGTTTCAATGGGGATGGATGCCTTCCGAGCAATGGGGGATGTCTCTAAAGAAAGTAATGGACCTCTGAAGACCGTACGAGCACCTGGAAATATGGAATGTGTTTGTGTGTCGATTCATACAGGTATGTGACAATGATCCAATGTTTCTTCTTACCCACTTTCCAAGAAAGAGATCTTAATGTCATGTGATTTCTACAAGAGGGGACCACTGTCCACACCTCCAGGGCTTACATAAGTGTTTTAAAAACAGTCATCTCCGAATGACTGATCTCCCTATGAGTGGACATAAACTTACCCGAGCTCTCTCCTGATTTATCCTCTCCTGATTACTAGCTGTGTGCTTATCTCAAGTCACGAGATTGCAAAGATCGTTCCAAGACCTTGGAAGACCTACGGAACAGCATTCGAACAGAAATGCACAATAGTCCGGTCGATATTCTTGAAAAGGCTACTCAAAGCTTTCGAAATCGACTGTATCATTGTATTGATAATAAAGGGCGACATTTAATGGGCATTGTGTTTAAAACTGTGTAAATTCAAAGTTCCAATGTTTTGAGGTAGGCAGAAAATAAAGTCGAATAAAACATGTAGTGTGTATTATTGCATTTTTAAAACAAAAGTTTCCACGCCCGTAAATTAAATATGCTACAATCCTAACGAAATGCTAATCGATACGTAAGAAAATAATAAGACAGTGCAGGTCTTAGTAGAAAAGCCATAATAACGCATAAGTAAATACTTATGATTGAGACTAGGATTGTTCTTTTAAACAGTTTCTGTACTCCAATATTTCCTTTATTTGCCTATTTCATTGAGCCAAAATAAGACAAAATCTTGGGAGAATCAGAACTTAAATATCTGAAATAAGCTTTTGAATAATTGAATAATTATATCTTTAAAGCTCTTTTATTTCTAAATTATGTAAAATCTAAGCGGTAATAGATATGCTTCAATATCCCTATTTCGCAAACAAGTCTCATATGTTCTCAAAGGGCTTAAGTTACCGAAAATTGCAAGCAATTCGTAATTCTAATCAAAGTATTTGATTATTTAAAGCTGAATTATTATAATAATTTTAAGTATTGAATTTCATTAAAATTCCACTCAAGAATTTTATAATTTACGTCTCGAATTATACCAGTTTCCTTTGAAAGTGACTAACCATGTCTATTATGATTCAGTTATTGACTTGTCTTTAATGATTCACTTCATTTTCTGAAATTATAGGAATCGCTTTAAAAGATCTCAATAAATTTCTATTCACATTAAGGCTATCCGGGCTTATCCTAATACTTCAGACGAAAATTAATGGTGTCTGCTAAGGAATATGCTCTGAGTAATCTATTAATTTTCAATACAAACCACTTTCTAATCCAAATGCACGTGTCCTTGAGATATTTGAAGAGGGATCTTGGAAATATGTTTATCAATATCATTTAAATGCTTTTAGAAATATTCCACACTCATCTTCATCATTTAAAAAAACCTAATAACCTTGTGCTTAGATTAAATTTTAATTGTCATGCACTTTAATTTAGATTTCATGAAGTATCATTTAACGTTTTATAGACACCATCTCGAATGTAGAGATTACCATTATGCAGTAATACAAAATTATAAAATTTCTTCATGAAATATGAATGTTTGAATGAATAATATATCTGTTCTTAAGCTATTTAAAAATTCTAACCGCATATACTCTGTTTAAATATTTTTCAATCTGAGTATGTGCATGCACACAAATTTGACCCTATAAGATCTTTTTAAAATAAACAAGAATTGTTTTAGAAATACATTTGATAAATTTGAAAGAAATCTCAAATTTAAATGAAAAGAGTAACAAGTCCTCGAAAAAATAAATGTTACAATATTAAATTTGTGTGTGATTCATATGAATAACATTTAAGGTAATAAAAAATAATTAAATAATTTTATGGTGAATTTATAAATGTTTGTATTTTCATAAAATATTTGAAAAATTTTTACTGTATTTTAATTTGAGTTCTTTTATAAATATATTTATAATTATTAATAAAAACTGTTGATTAAGTTTTTTTTGAGTTATGTAAGTTTAGTAACTATGGGGAGCATATTTTATGCCATTCTTAACTTTTTGTCATCTTTATAAATGTTGTGGAACTTTCCAAAAGTAATAAAAAAATCTAGACATATATTCCAATTTTAATATCTAATAAGTTCATTTTTTTAATGAAATTTGTCTCAAAAAGTAGAAAAATTATAAGTTGTGGAAAAACAAGCACTTCGTGTTCCACTCAGAAAACCGAATTCGTACTACCGCTCTACATATCTTAACGTGTAAAACTTTCAGCATCAGTTGGGGAATGCCTGATACCAGATACCTCAGACAATGTAAGCTACATATGCATGACTCTATTATCAAGTCAATGACTCAACAGGTGATAGCGGGTTGTCCCGCGGGAAAGTTGCTCCCGTTTAACATTAAACAGATGGTCAAAATGTAGGGGTTCTACAGTAATATATGAATGAAAACATATATATATATATATACAGCTGTGGGTATCTTAAAATAGACTGACGGTTTTTCTAAATTTTTAATTGAAAGATGATTCAGGTTAAAGCAAAATAATTATTGCAGCAAATGCATGTGCAAGGGCATAACTTTTAACACAGTTATCGAGTTCAGCTCAAATTTTTAATCGAAATGTGGTGCTGCAAATAATAAACCTGCAAATCAAAAGAAAAAATCAATTGAAAATTACAGCAAAACTGTTCAAAATTTTTAAATAAATGAAAACTAAAGTTATAAAGTTTTCAAAATCTCCACCATCAGCATCTATTACATGTCATAATTGGTGAACGATATTTGTATACACTCTTTGTATAGTTGCCAATGGAAAGACTTCACCTTCGTCATTGATTATTTTTTTTTAAATTATCAAGTACTCGAAGATTATTCTAGTAAACTACATCCTTCAAATGACCCCAGAGGAAAACACCGCGTGGATAAAAGTCTGAGTAATACGGTGACCATTACATTTCCTTTCTTGTGAAGCAAGGAAAATATAAGAGGGTCTCAGGGGTTTTAAATTTCTCTACAGGTCTGAAAATATAAACAATTTTTAAACGGGCAAAATTCTTTTAAATTTAAATTAAATAATTCGATACTTTTACACATTATTTATAAAGGAATGGAGCTTCAGAAAAGTATAAAATGTTTAAATATAATCATAATTGAAAAAAATTATAAGCATATGAAAATAAAAAACTTTTCGATAAAATATATCTATTAAGTTTTACGTTGCGCATGCTATTTCCTAAAATAGTTCCTTTAATTACTAGCGATAAGATGCTTTATAAAGTTAAATGTATTTTATTACACTGTAGCTATTTTTATATACATCGAATAATAACTTACATATTTTAATAAATAAAAAAATACGATTTTAAAAAATATTTAAAAAATTGTAATATTTTACAAATATTTTGAAATACAAAAGATTTATAATACTTAAATTAGGTAGGGTTAAAAGAGTATGATACATTTTATAATTCTATAAAGTTTTATACATAAGAGGCTATTATTTTAGAAATAATAGAATTATTTTAGAATTTTCATATTTTTATGAATTTTAAAATTATGGTTATATTTTAAACATTTTATACTCTTCTGAAGGCCCATTTGTTTATAAATAATGTGTAAATGATTCGAATAATTTAATTTAAATTTAGGAGAGTTATACCTGTTTGAAAATTGTTTATATTTTCAGACCTCTTGAGAAATTTAACACCCCTGAGACCCCAGCAATTGCATGTTTATCAAAATATTAATCCAGTAAACAGAAAACATCAGTGGTTTAATGATTCATCGTACAATTTTCTATAAACAAGGATATCGCGGGTGTTGCAACCAAAGACTTTTCAATGGCCATAAGATCATACAAAAATGTGAACATATCGTTTGGAAGTCACAACATCAAGTAGAAAAAAATGTCCAATTTCACTCCTCTACTGGTAGAAATTGCTCTTATAGTGACTCTTGAGAATATAGTGGTTGGACAAACACATTAAGGTTCCCTGTTTCCGTAAACTGCCAATATTGGTTATCGACGAATCATTTGAAATGCAACTGTGCTTTATTTGAAGATCACATATTCTCATATCAATAATGCCCCCCTCAAACATTTCCAGAAATACATGCACACATGTTCTTTTTCTCTATCATTACTGTTTGAAGTGTTAGAATTTTGTAAGGGAATCAGGTAATTCTCACTACCGCATAATGGTGTTCTTCGCTGTTTTGCTCAATTATCAAGTGGATGCAGTTTTGCGGTTTGATTTCTTACAGTGATTTTGTTTTAGCTGACCGGTGTTATCCAACAGTTCAGACTTTCCCATATTCAATAATTCCTGTTTTAATTTCTTTTAGAATGTTTTTCTTGTATGTGATTGAGGACCATTAGAGACTTGAATTTCTTCTTGTTGCTATAATACTCTGACTCAACCGGTAGAATTCTAGAATACAAAGAAAATCTTTTACTCCAGCAAATGTCATTTTCAACACTTCCCTAATCATTTGTTTACAGATAAAACCATTGTTAAATCAAAACAAGCCTATTATCAACATCTGCGTATTTTCATGATTTGTCAGAAAAGGACCGTGTGAAATAACAAAACTGAAGAGAATCACAGATGAGACCTGCAGCACAAACTGTCTGAAAGCTTTTAAACTAAAATCTTGAATCCCAGGGGAAAAATTAATCCTTCTAATCCATTCTTGTTATCTACACTATTAAAATTCGTACATATCTATCTATGTCCGTCTATCTTCTCACGAACAACACCACGCATAAACTCGCCAAAGCTACCAAAAGATTGGAAAGGTTCCGAGAAAGCCGTTTTAACTATTTATATTTCGATATTGTAATTAGATGAAACTATATTAATTATCTACACTATTAAAATCCGCACGTATGGATCTTTATATATATCTATGTCCGTCTATCTTCTCATGAACCGCACCACGCAGAAACTTGCCATAAGTACCAAAATATTGGGAATAATTCGAGAAAGCCGTTTGGATTATTTAGATTTCAATATTTAGATTAATTAAAAATATATTAATTAAAAACATTAAGAAACTGGTTTTTGGCGCCAGTTTTTTTTGCTTGCATTGTTGTAAGAATGTTATTGTTACAGCAATGTCAAAAGTTGGCGTAGAAAATCAATTTTCAGCCAAACTGGCCAATTGATTGATTGATTGAATATTAACGTCGCACTGTTCAGCTACACGAGGGCTTTTGGCGACGGACCACGTAATTTTGAACCATGGTCAAGTGACGTGGACGACACCTGAGCTGGCACCCCCCTCTCCTAACTACCACACCACACCAACGGGAGGACGTTTCAGCTCTCGACAGATTTAATGTGCATCGCTGCCCTACACGGCGGGTCTTCAGTGGCATTGGGCTCGAACTCGTGACAAGGCAAGCCACGATCCGATACCTATACCACTCGGCTACCGCGGCCGCCAAACTGGCCAAACCAGATCTTCATTGTTACAACAATGCAGAGGAATTGTGCCTTCTATCCTTTTTAATTAATATATTTCAAATAATTGTAATTTAAGAAATCAAATTGTCAAAATGGATTAATCGGATCAATTTCCATCTTTCAGTATCGTCGGCGGGATTTTACGTTTACCGTTTCTTATGAAGATAGCCTTACATATATAGATTCGTTTGCTTACGTATGATATGAAGAACACGCATCCAAAAAAAAAGTTGTTTCAATAGCTAACTGTTTAATCCACTTAAAACAAAAGTAATGAAGATTTAATAAAAAATCAACATCAGATCAAATAATCAACTTAAAGCTTGGAGGTGTAATAAATGAAGAAGTGCACAATATTAAGTACTTGAGCATAATTATTGATAACAAAATGCAGTGGAAGGAGCATATCTCTTATGCTTCTAGTAAAATGGAAAAATTCTTCTTGGACTGTTAAGAATTTCAAACAATAGAAACTGAAAAAATAGAGTGAAAACTGATGTTCTTCAGTTGATTTATAAGCAGAGAATAGTACCTCTCATATATTATTCATCGAGAGCTTGGGGACATTCTTTAAGTAAGAAAATTAATAGTAGACTTAATAGAAGAACGCAACAAAGATTTTTACTTCGTGTTATTAAAGGATACAAAACTATTAGTTATGAAGCAGTGTTTGCTATTTCTGGTATACCACCTATCAACTTGATTATTCTAAGCAATCTTGATGTTCGGGAAAACTATTTGAATAACAGCCTTGGCACGCTGGATGGGACGATTCCAGTTTCATTATTGCCACATCCTTCATGTAGGAAACTCATCACTCTTGTGACTTATACAAATGAAGTCTTCAGAGATTTTATTATAAAACTGTTTGTTTCACAGATGGGAGTAAATTGAATGGAAGGGTTGATCTTGCCTGCGCTATTTACGAGGCAGGTGTTGAAAATTTTACTTTCCAGCTGTATTAATCTTGTCGTAAAATTGATTCGGGACTCTCTCCGCCACGGTGAAACATTCAACTTTCTTATTTGCACTGACTCATTCCATTATTTGCTCAGCGTAATCTCCACAGAAAAACTTGCCGTAGAGGTTTAGTCAATTCTGTAATACCTAGACAGTGACATCCATTTTTCTTATGTTGGGGATCATAGCGGAAATCTAGGCAATGATAGAGCGGATCAGTTGGCCAAAGAGGCAACTTGCCAACATATGAAACTTTTTAATGTATGTGCCATTGTACCACTGGAAGCATGTAGCTTGGGAAAAAACTGTTTCCTTCTAGAACGCCGAATTCTTGGCTTCGCCTAAAGCTTTGTGTACTAAAAGATTTTTCCCGACCATTTATCAACCACTTCAATGTAAGAGAGAAATTTGTTACTGATTTCAAGTTATCCCAGATTCTAACAGGACATGGAAATTTTTAAGAGCTGTTTATCTAGATTATATTTAATTGGGAGTGATATTTGTTTTTGTGGCCAGGATGCTGAAACTGTGGAACATGTATTGTTGTATTGTAAACTATATTTGTGTAAAAGAGAGAATTTTAAACAGGAGTTGAAAACGTTTCCTGGCCACCTGTTTTGTCTTTGTGGGTCAATTGTACTGAAAGCTTAAATGTCTTTTAAGAAAATTTGTTTACTGTATAGATTTTTAAAGTTTGATTCGTAACACCCCTTGTTATACTTGTGCATTTCCACTCTTCCTTTTTATTTTATGTTTTTGTCTTAAATGGGTTTTTTTTTTCAAATTTGTTTTAAATGATATAATTATGTTATCACTTACGTCTGTAAGCCTCATGTTACGCAATGTGGAGCATGAGGAATTTTGCAAATAATTTAAATAAAAAAAAAAAAAAAATAACTGCAAGAATTTTTTGATTCATTATTTAATAAAAATTGATATAAATAATTATATTTTAAATATATATATATAAAGCTGTGTTGTTTCTTATTATTCATTACAAAATTAGTTATTTAATGATAAATTCGTACATTGTCTGTTTTCTTCCGAATAAAACTGGATTAGCTTTGTAAATTATTAATTGAAAATGGAAATTTGCAAAATAAAAAAAAATCTTATCCCGGGGAAGAAAGAGTTTTATACTTGTAAAAGCCGGTGCACAACACTGGATAGAAAAGAAAAAAATGGAAAAAAGCAAACTTTGACAAAGAAAAGCCTGTCTGGAAAAAATGTGAAAGAGATTTCGTACAAGGGAATTTAAATTATAAAAATATAGAAATCTCTCACATCGTGTATGACACACACTAGAACTACTGGCATCCAGAGATAAAGGGAACATTTCCACGGGAATAAGGGTATACCAACGAAAAAAGCCGGTGCAACGCTGGGCTAAATGGAAAGATAACAGAACCGTACGACGGGGTAAAGAGGTTGAAGAAACTTCAAAAAAGAGAATTTTACTGACATTAATACAGAAATCACACATATATCAGGAATTGCTGACACTGAGAGGGACAGGGAAAATTTCCCAAGGTGAAAAACTGTATCTTTAAAGAAGCCCGTACAACGCCGAGCTATGCAGCTAGTAAATGTTTAAAAACCATAATTCTATTTTAGGATACCTGGTATATACAGGGTGTCCGGGCTTAAATTATGCAAAAGTAGTGGCTTATCATTACGGAACTATCCATCAGATTGTAATGAACTGTTCATCCGTGGATTGGAAAACCGATAATTTGTGTGTATAGTCCGATTGGTCATACGTGCGTGAAATATTCGGCAATCACAGACTATAAACTTTTTACACTGACTTCATTAGTAAAGATGTAAAATAAGTAAGTTACAGTAAATGATGCAGTGCGTACTTTGGTTAACGAAATTTAAATCAGTTACCCGTGTACTGTGACGTGTTCGAACAGAATGGAACCTCGACCATCCGACACCAAAATATATCAATTGATAGGAAAGAACTCTAAAAAGGAGACGGAAACTTTGGTATTTCAAACTGGAAAGTATCCTTAAGTTTTCGTGGTAGAAGACACAATTGATCGTGGTGTGATTCATTTTGTAGGAGTCCTGATAAGTCTATTGGCAAGGCAGTTACGACATTCCATTCTGTTCGAACACGTCGCTGTACACTTATGACTGATTTAAATTCCGTCAATTGATTTAAAGTATGCTCTGAACTCTATACTGTGGCATCCACATCTTTACTAATGAAGTCAGTATAATAAGTTTATCGCCTGCGATTGCCGAATAATGCACGCACGTGCGGCAGGCTCCTAGATTTAAAAAGTCTCGGAGATTTTTCCAATCCACGGATGAACAGTTTATTACATTATGATGGATGGTTTAGTATTAATAAGCTATAACTTTTGGATACCTTAAACCCGGACACCCTGTATATTGCAAAGTGTGAGTTGCTTTTAGATGTTTTTGCTGTTGTTGCACGCCCCCAATAGTCTGCAGTGCTAGACCAAGTCCATGACTTCTTATTCTTTCAAAAAATCCAACACCAGCAAGGGATCGTCTTTTGAATTGTAGGATCTTTAAATAATTTGGAGACTGTAGATTATATATTTATTCAACCTGGCCATCTTCCTAAACCAGGAACGCGGTCCTTTATGACTGCACGACGACGGATGCAGCATAAGCGATAGAAGGTGTGCTGTTCATGAAAATGTGCAGCCTCTGTTAGTCACCAGACCAGAACACCTAAAGGTAAGTATAGGACTGACATAGCCGTAGGTGGTATCCCATTTAGTGTGACTGCTACCCTACGAGTACCTGTCTGGCATGGGAGACCCTACCGGTAGTTAGACTACTGCCAGCATAGCTCCCAGGGTTGTCAGAGTATTCAAGCCCCTCTGGCATGTCAAGCTAAGGATGCCAATGGAGGGGTGCTTTTAGATAATGAAGATTAATGGAAAATGGATGTAACATGTATACTACTATTTAGGATTTTTATTCTATGGATAATATTTAAATGCAAAAAAGATAGCAAATTTTATCAGAAAGATATCTTTAAGTGAAAAATATAAGTTTCATCAAATTAAAACATTCACCTTAGCTTGTAGTGAACCAAACTTTTTTAAGCAGAGCACAAGTTTGGTAACTGTCACGTGTTCATAATGTTGCAAATTGCTTGTCAAAATGTCTCTAAATTTTTTCATTCAATTGACTCATTCACAAACAAAAATTACACTAAAGAATTAAGGGGACACGGTACCCTGTACACAATTTCTTTTATTTAGAAAATTATAAGAATAAAATTACATGCACTGCATTCGAACACATCTGTAATAAACATTTCATAAGCAAAATACTATTTTTAAACAAACAATAATTTAAAATTTTAAAATTTTTAAAATTATTTAAAGTTATTAAAATTCCTACTACTTTTACAAATTTAAATATTTTTGATCCATTTTTTTCTGATATTTCTGGAAGTATTTCCCACAATTTTGTGCATGGGATTAGTATTACAAGTGATACTTTTATTTTTAGAATTTTTTTTCTCTTAGACACTATAAAAAACAGTAAAAAAACAGCTGTATCTAAATTTATAGATTTCTAAAAAAATAACTGTACCTCTAAATACTTATTCCATGTACAGAATTATCAAACATATTATTTAAAACAACCAGAAAAAGTTTCAAAATTTTATAGGGAATATAAAAAAAGCCTTAGCATTTCAAACACATGATCATCATGAAAAATAAGAAGCTGAGAAAAAGCAATTTAAAGTTTTTGAAATAAAAAAAATAATTGAAAGAGCTAAAGTATAGTATCCATTCTAATATATATTAAAATTCAAGTTGTACTAAGCATTTTTAATGCAAAATTCATGCTGAATTAGCACATATTAAAAAGGAAATAAATTAAGATTAAATGGAATGAAGTGATACAAAACAGTAAAAAAACATATATCTAACTTTATGGACCTTTTAAAAAATAGCTCTTAATATAAATCCTTAAGCTATGCACAGAATTATCAAACATTTTATACAAAACAACCAGGAAAAGTTTCAAAGATTTATAATGAATACAAAAAAAGCCTTAGCATTTTAAATATATGATCACGATGAAAAATATAAAGTCGTGAAAAACGTTTAAACTTTTGAAAGTCAATAAAATACATGAAAGAACTAAACCTTGGCCTTCATTCTTACATATGTAGCAATTTAGATCATAGTAAATAGTTTAAGACAGTAATATATTCTAAGTTATTAAATATTATTAAATAAATATATTAAAATTAAATGTATTAAAATATTACAATATATATATATCAAATGCACTAACCAATTGTTTTGAAATTACAAAACATTCATTTTATGTTCATATTATAATTGTAAATAAATATTATTAAAAACCACCCCGTCCATATGTTATTCCTTCTTTTTTAATGAATGAGGCATTTCGCCGCTCTTTTGCTAACGCAATTTTTTTCCGAGCAATTGCGTACACTGCCAATCTTTTTCTTTTCCTCTGATAAACTCTACGGCAGTCACGCCAAACTGACAATATTTTTGATTGTTTATTTGAAGCAAGCCCATTTTCCTTTAGCAGCAAATTTTCTAATGATTTTTTGTACCAAAATTGAATTCACAAACTGCATCACTAACAGCAATAGTTACTCGACGCAGTGTCGCTGACGTTTCTTTTGAACATTTTACCCCATATGATGCTGTGAAGGCTCTCGTTTGCATTTTGTGTCACACATCTTATGCATCTTTGAAGGAGTTCATTTGAAGCTAATCTTTGATCTAATGGCATAATTTTGGCTAAATGAGTTTCTTTCAAGGGTGTCTTCACATGCTTCACGTGAGGACCCGGTACTTTACCACGAGCAAGAGCAGCCTGGAAAAACCACCAAGAAACTTTTCCAGTCGGACATTTAAAATGTTGAGGTTTTTGGTTCGTTGATATACTATGAAACAATGTTGCATAAATTGCAGTTTTCATTGCTTCTACGTCACCTTTGTTCCAGTGAATCGCATTTTGATAGTATTGTGACAATTTTTTAATTGTCTCTTCCTTTAAACTGCCACGGGATTTCCCTCCCAAGGAAACACCTCTTGCCCGCCGTTCTTTAACAGCTTTTCGTAAAGATGTACCTAGCCTCTTGCTAACATGGTTTATGCAGTCTTCTATCTTTATTTTTATCTCGGGACCATAAACTTCCTTAGTATTTAGATAATGATATGTTTTTGCATCACCATCTGACAATAGTGTCGTGTATCGAAAACCACTATCTTCAGATCTTTACCATAATTTAAGAGCAGCCTCTTGTTACATGGCACAAGATGATCCTACGCGATTGATAGCACATGAAGATATATGTCCTTCATACCACACATGAAATTCTGCTGAATTTTCTCCCAAACCAAATTTTGCGTGTTCACATTCAATGCAGCGTTTCGACATATAATTTCAAAATCCATGACAAATCCAGTAAGAAGGTCAATCACGCAACCTACACCTATTTGAGACGAATGTCCCCGAGTCAACCAAGTACCATCAAAAGTAACATCTATATAAGTAATGGCGCTATTACTTTGATAAGCACTTTTCACCTGACTTCGAACATCATTTTCAAGCTTTTTACTGTAGATCTAACCAAAGATTTACATAACTTTTTTTTTATATTTATTGAATGTTCTGCTTGAGGGTAAATCCATATTCATTAACATACAAAATTTTTCCATAGCTAAATAGCCTTTACCAAAACTTAAAAATGATTGCACCATGCGCATGTTTATGTCGAATGATTGGTTTTCATTACCTTCACTGTCAAAAATTCGTCTGGTTGTAAAGTTACTTGATTTAATTATATCACAAGAAGTGCAAAATACAGAGATTTTTCTGGAAAATCCAAACTTTTCACCAATGTCAATTTTTAGTGAATACGATTTGCAAACATCACACAATAAGTTTTTTAAAAGTCCTTTTAAAAACTGTACATCCATGATCACATAATGAGGGGCTTCAGAATTTTCACAACAATTTAAATCGTTCAAGCAGCTGTCTTCTAAAGTTTGGCATCTCATATTTCTTTCTGGTAATGCTGAGGAAATAGAAGTTCCATCTTTTCTGAAAACATCAGTTTCATGACTGGAGTGTTCACTGCACCATCTCTTGTTAGCTTTTTGTTTACTAACAAGACTCGATCGCTTTTGTCTAGGCATGATGAATTAAAGTTTACTTATTAATAAAAATATATTCAAACGAATATTTAAAATTATAAAGAAATAAATTGATTATATAATTGGCTTTGATGAGAGAGAGGAAAAAGCCTTTAGTTTTGATACTAATGGTTTTAGAATAAGAAAAAAGGATGCAAAGCAAAATGGAATAACGTTTCTCTCTTGCATAAAAACAAACGAATTAATTCAGTTCTCTTAGAATTAAAGTATAAAGCTTTAGAATCGCGTGTAAAAGTAAATCAATCGAAATTGTTTAGGCTAGGATGATAGCGTCTGCATAAGAAGCAGACGGCATGTCTTTTAGTTTCGGTTTCGCTTCAACATACTGTCAAAAATATTTAAATAACTCGCAAAATAATGCAGCTAGAGCTACCAAATTTTATAAACATATTTAAAAAAGTCACACAACTCTAAAATAAGGCAATAAAAAATTCGTTAAAATCGTCATTTTTAGGGTAATGTGTCCCCTTAAAATTTGCTATTTTGTTAAATTACTCTGATTATAATTTTTCTAAGGTATATTTCGAACAGAAAAAGTTTCAAAATGAAGGAACTCCTGAAGAATTACTTAACAAATATGAAAGAGAAACTTATAACTCATATCAAAACTTTAATTAATTCAACTGTTTTAATTTTAATATTTGAAAATTAAATGGTCAGCAAATGATATTCAGGCATCAGCAAATGAAAGGCAATGGAGTATATTTGTATAAAAAGGGTGTTTTTTTAGAGGTATATAACTTTAAATTACAATAAAAAAACGATGCATTATTCGATTGACATGAATTTTTTTTATTCGAAAGATAATCTTCTGGCATTACATTTTAAATATGATTTCTGGCATATGACTGCCACGGCTGGCTCGGATGTACTCCAATCTGGACGTCCAATTTTCGATGAATTTTTCCAACATTTGTGGCCGTATATCGGCAATAACACGGTGAATGTTGTCTTCCAAATGGTCAAGAGTTTGTGGCCTATCCGCAAAGACCAATACATTTACATAGCCCCACAGAAAATAGTCTAGCGGTGTTAAATCACAAGATCTTGGAGGCCAATTCACAGGTCCAAAACGTGAAATTAGGTGGTCAACAAACGTGTCCTTCAATAAATCGATTGTGGCACGTTGCGCCGTCTTGTTGGAACCACAGCTCCTAAACATCATGATTGTTCAATTCAGGAATGAAAAAGTTAGTAATCATGGATCTATACCGATCACTATTGACTGTAATGTTGTGGCCTCCATCGTTTTTGAAGAACTACGGACCAATGATTCCATCAGCCCATAAAGCGCACCAAACAGTCAGTTTTTCTGGATGTAACGGTGTTTCGACATACACTTGTGGATTAGCTTCACTCCAAATGCGGCAGTTTTGTTTGTTGACGCAGCCATTCAACCAGAAGTATGCTTCATCGCTAAACAAAATTCGCTTATGAAAATCGGGAACAACGGCAATCTCGTTTTGGGCCCATTCGACGAATCTACGCCTTGCTTGATGATCGTTTTGATGAATTGCCAAACTAAACTGAGAATAAATCACTTGACAGCTGTTAAATCGGTCACCATCTTGGAAATTAATGCCAATTTAAACTTCTATACCTGGAGAAAAAACACTCTTTACTATATGAGTATGAGATCACAACAAGAAAGCTGCGGCTCGTTAAAAGTTATCAAGATGATTCCTGTCCCTACAAAACATCATTTTTTTTTTTTATTTTTCGTTTCTTATCCATAGAACTAAACTAGATTTTGAAAAATTTACACCACTGTATAATTCTTTGTGTTCTAAATTTATTGAATATTTTTTTTTTATTTCATAAACTTTTTTTGTAAAACTAAATTAATACATGTCTTGAAACTTGTCAATATTTATATTAAATATGTTTTTGATTTTTAACTTGGTAATGCGCTTTTTTTTAATGAAAATATATTCTTCTATTCAGACGATAGGCCCTTAGAATATTGTTCAGTACCTTTTTTCAGTATCTAAAATTTCTTTAGATAGACAACATATTACACATTCTAGAAAAAAAATTGCAAATGTATTTATATTTAAACAATCGCAGACATAATCTAATCATTTTTTTACGTATAGTGTTATTTCATCATTTCTAACAATATTGCACAAATATTTGAACTCCTCCTTTTACAAATAATTAGTAATCTTTTTTTTCCGAGATGGTTAATTTCTTACAACACACGTAAATATTTTATATCGTTTTGTATTCTTTTGATGATGATAAATAACATATGAAATACAAAACTTTCTTGTTATTTACAAAATTATGTGCTTATGAATAGTTAAATAATTGAATGATCTTTTTAAAAAAATCAAATAGCATACGGGATTTTTAGTTCATAACGAAACTATGGAGATTTTACAATTTTTATTAAAAAGAAATTATAAAGAGACAACAACAAACATAACGTATAACAAAGTAAGCGATGTTTTCAAAATTTTAATAATAAACAGTTATTATAAATTTATCATAATATTTTATTTTTTGAAATACACTAGAAATGATGAAAAATTTTTACAGAGTTATTTATTCAAGCATTTAAAAGCAAGAAGAAATAATATAATAAAGTAAAAACAGAAATTTAAATGCATGTGTACATGGAACATTTGATGTATTCCTTAACTAATCACATAAAGCATAATACATATGTTAATATTGCTTCATATTTTATTTAGTTACTATCTCGAGTAAAGTAATCATATATTACCGTATATGTATAAGAATGGAAAAATTTTAATTTTTGACTGCAAACAATTTAATCCAAACTAAGTCCTTTATGAACGTTTGGTCTTTCGATAAAACCAAATTTCCGGTCTGTCAGTCCAAAATGGCGGTATTTTTATGCGGATGGCGCTGGTTTCCAAATTCTTCGATTGTTTCGCAATGCAATATAATATTATAATTGATTGTTATTAGGACATTATGGTTGTGAATTTAATGCATAGTTTACATAGAATTTTTAAGGTTCACCAGTTTGTTATGAACGTTGGTCCTATAACGTTAAAGTATAGAAGAGGGGTGGTGAACCTTTTTGGGTCCACGTGCCATTTTTTCTAAAACAGCGTTTAATGAGTTATAGGCGTGCCATCAAATAATTTTGACTTGTGATTATTGAAGAACTAATAAAACTAAATCAGAACAAATAAAAATTCTTTATTTAATACGAAAAAATACATTTTGCACTGTATAGTAGTAAATATTTTAGTTATATTGGTAATTTAAATTAAAATAACATTAGTGTGATTTCAGATGACAAATAACTTATATCAGGATTAAAAGATGTTACTTTTAGTAGAATGCATGCTGAATTAGAGTCGTCTGTTAAACGGTTTCTAACGAATCTTTGATGTTATTAATCTCTGAAAATAATGACTCGCAGGCATAGGTAGATGAAAATATGGTTAAAATAGCATACGCCAACTTCTTCAAACAGTTAAATTCATCTGGAACCAAATTCCATGTTTCCAAAATTTCGTTACTGGTATTTTTACTTATATTGCTTGTCAATCTTTCTGCTTCAATCATTTCCAACTTTTTCCTTGTTTCAATAAACTTTTGAGCCCATATTGAACTAGACTGGAAATCAATCAGTTGTATTTCAAGTTCTTCAATTTCCAACCTATCGAATTGAGACAAGTTCAATTTATTAAACGAAATCACATCAGGGTACATAATAAATTTGAACGTTTCCGATAATTCCTTGAACTGAGAAAATCTCGCTGAAAATTCTTTGATTAAAGAATCCATTATGGAAATAAAGTCATCAATAACTTTTTCTTCTTTTCGTTTCTCTTGGCCCTCAAAATCTTTGATATTTTTTCTCAAGTTTCGGAGAAGTACTTGTAGTTTTTTGTAATAATATCGTTTCTGAAAACATATAGTTTAGCTTCAATAGAGCGAATGATATCTATCATGATGATAACCGTTTTATTCGGGCCTTGAAGCTTTATGTTCAATTCATTGAAATGTTGGCATATGTCTGTAAAAAACATCAATTTTAAAAGCCACATAATATCCATCAACTGTGGGTATTGTTCAATTTTGCTCTCATTTTGTAGAAACAGTCTTCTTTCTTCCAAGCAATCAACAAATATTTGAAGTATGTTCCCGCAGCTCAACCAGCGAACATTGGTATACATTATTAAGCCATTATACACCGAATTGACTTCATCCAACAAAGCATCAAACTTTCGTTTATTTAAAGCCTGCGACGATATGAGGTTTACTATTTTTGTGACTAAATTTATTACATTATCAATAGATGTTAAACCATTCTTTGCACATAATGGCTTGCTGGTGAATAATGCAGTGGCATTCAAGAATCGAATCTCCTACGTCTGTTTGAAATAAGGAAATGAAGCAATTTTTATGCCTACAATATTTGGAGCACCATCAGTGGTTACTGAAACAATTTTCTTCAAATCAATTTCTTTCTCAGCAAGCAAATTTCTTACTGCCGTACAAATATATGTGCCCTTTGTTGTTTTCGCAATTAATTTTTCCTTAATGATGTTTCCTACACAGTGACAAGCAAAGACAGCTAAACGGGCATATTTAGTAATGCCAATACTTTCGTCAAGACATAGCGATATAAAAATAGCGGAGTTAATGTCATTTTTTTGTTGATCTGTAACATTTTCTGCCGATTTCAGGATTCTATTTTTCATTGTGTTTCTAGATAGAGGAACATCTTCGATGCGCTGAATTATCTTATCTTTATTATCAAAATCATCAAAAAGTAAGGGCGCACATGCCAACCAAGCTTCCTTCAAAAACTCTCCCGCTTGAAAAGGTTAACCATGCCGAGCAATGAGATTTGCAGTCGAGTATTTTGCCGTACTTGTGTGACAATTTTTGCTTACATATTTAAACATAGATGTCGACTGTTTATTTCTGTCTTTTATTGCACTTGCAATTAATTCTTTTTGCTCTGGTTCTCTTTTTTCACAAAAAGGATTTGTGATTTGTTTACAAATGCCGTTTTACAGACGATGTTCTGCATACCACTGTTCCAGAACATAAAACACACACCGCTTTGTCGCCCCTTTATCGATCATGCCATATTTTTCAGCCCACCAAGTTTGAAATTCTCTGCTACACTTACTATCTTAAACTTTTTGCTTTTTTGTTGAACTAGCCATGTTAAATAGCAGTTAAAAATCTTAAATTTAACACAAAACTTTAAATGTACAGCTGTGTCGATGAAATTGACTATTCTATGTGCTCTCGCTTGATTCCTCCCTCTCCCCCCTCCTCTAAAAGAACCTTTTTACTGACTGCGCACGACTGTGAGCTCATGGGCAGATTTATTTGTTTTTAGGAAATTGAGTGCTTCTACTAGATTTCTGTAGTGTCCGCTCTTTCGCTTTTGTCTAAGGTCATTAATTTTTTTTAAAAATAAAGAAGTGAGAGTTATTTTACCAATTAGACTAACAAGACAAGAATTAGATCACATTAATAAATTAAATGTATACAAGCTGAACTATTAATGTAAAAGATAGAATATGTTTTTTAAACAACTTGAATATATTTAGAAATAGATACATACATTCACTATGCGTAGATAAACTTTGCATTACTAGCAATTTGCACTCATGTCCATAAATTAAGGATAACGAAGTTCAGCCAAAGAAAGAGACAGAAGCAAAACAAATTTGACTTATTTGTAAAGTCTATTTATTAAACAAAAGGGAAAGAGCAAAAAAGATGGTATATGTTTGACATAATTAATAAAAATTGCGATTTTTACTCCGAAGAACAAATTTAAAAAAGGACCTATTTACAAAAAACAGTATAACAGTTAATACCGAGTATGTCTCCCGGACGATGCAATACAGGCCTTACAATGCCTATGCATGCTGAGTATTAAATTATCAATCTGATCTTGGGAAATATTACACCACTCATCAAGCAATGCACTCCGAAGTTACGGTAGATAGGTGGGAGGGGGTTGAAGGCTGCAATTCGTCGGCCAAGCATATCTACCACATGCTCTATAGGATTCAAGTCCGGTGAGTATGCTGGCCAATCCATACGGGTGATATCCTCCGATTGAAGGCATTCGTCTATAATGTTTGCACGGAGAGGACGGGCGTTGTCATCCATAAAGAGAAATTCAGCACCCATGGCGTCCCGAATCAACGTACATGTTGTTCCAGAATGACATCGTATTAGATGTGGTCTGTCATCGTTACACTCTGAACATGCAGGTCAGTTCTGGAACCAAAAATAATTCCTCCCCAAACGGGCCATCCTGCACCACCGTAACGGTGTCGTTCAATTGTGTTCTCTTGGTGGTAACTGGTACCAGGCGCTCTCCATATTAAAGTCTGGCGAGAATCAGACTGCAAACTAAACCTGGACTTGTCGGAAAACATCACACAAGACCACTGTTGTGGTGTCCACAATGCATGCTCTCTACTCCAGGTTAATCGCAGGCGAAAGAGAGTTGCGGTAAGTGGAACACATCTGACAGGCGTACGAGCATATAGACCAATGTGCCCTAAGCGCCTGTACACGTTCTGCCTTGAAACTGTCGCACCGGTAGCTGAGCAGAGCTGACGAGACCAGTTTGAAGCTGTGATCCGTCTGTTTCTTTTCGCAGTAACAGCCTAATACCGGTCCTCATTCGGCATGGTAACTCGGAGGCGACCTGTGCTGTAACATCTACTCACATTATCATCATCATGGAATCGTTACCAAAGCCTGGAGATGATATTATGGGCGATTCCTAGTTCCTCGGATACTTCCAGCTGGGTACGTCCAAATTCCAGTCGTCCAATAATTCTACCACGTAAAAAATCATCCAAATACTTCTTTTGTGCCATAACTATGCGGCTATTGCACTGAAAGGCTTTTAAAGCGCTTTTGAACTATTTTATTTCTTTCCACCATTCTTTATTTACCTCTCCCTTACACTCTCGTCATTGTGACGTACTATCCGTGCCCTCTGGTGGCTTCCTGTAATTTGCATATTCTTCTTGAAGATGTATGTCATAATTCTACAGGTGAAATTTTTATTTTAGTGTTCAATTTCTCTGTGACTCTGCATTATCTTTAATTTATGGACATAAGTGTATAATATACAAAGTATTTACGCAAGACATAACAAACGAGTCTGCTCCCTGACTAGTCGGCGTCGTGACGGATCACTCGCGTTTGTTCATAATACTTCATAGTAAACTTAATTATTTTAAGCTAAACTGCAAATCGTTTTTGATCGATGGCGTGCCCAAAATATTCTGTCGCGTGCCATTGGTTCGCCATCCCTGGTATAGAAAATTGCCTTCAAAAGATCGAAGAAAAATTTTATTTTTGTTAGGCTTAGCTGCGATAACATCAAAACATTGCAACTTGTCCAATGTTTCTTAAACTGTGGAACGCGCCTCCCTAGGAGGCCGTGATAACTCTACGAGGGGGGGCGCGAGCGTATTGAAAAGTCGAAAACAAAAGATTTAAATGTACTGAAGGTAAACAAACAAAATACATTCTGAATTAATGCACTTATAAATGTATTAGTAATGGACAGTGCATTTTAGAATAAATTTAACTATACTAAGTTAAGAAGTACATTAATACTTACTAATGAGTCCATGGTATTTGCAATATATAAAGTTAAACACAAAATAAACACTTATCTTGATAATTTGTAGCGTTTATCATTAATTCCTTCACTGCAAATTAAAAGTCACGGGATTCGCTGTCCAATGTCACCGTTTTCCACGTAGGCGAGCTTATTTGATGTATTGAAGGAGGGTCCTTTTACTGCATTCCAATACCTTCGGAACAATCTTCTAGATATCAGTGTACAGAAAAGACCATACTTCGGAAAGACGTATATATACATCCGGGGCAATTAACGCTTTGGTTTAGAGATATGTTTATACACGCCAGTGGCGGAAGGTTAAAATCATATTGTAGCTTTGTCGTCAAAGTAAAGTATTATTGAATTCTCTCTCTCTCTCTCTCCAATACATTATTGCTGTAGGGGGGTGGACGCGATGAAAATTATGATTGAAAATTGGGTCGCAAATATTGAAACTTTGAAAAGCCCTGAACTAATCTGATGCCAAAATACGAACTGTTGCCAATCTGGTAAACTGAAGAAGGTTACAAAGAATTTGCTTCCATATTTGAAAGTAATAAATATAAATGCAGTTATTTTGTATTTTATGTAAACTGTAGTAAATTATAAATGCCTAAATGTAAAATTATGAAATTATTCCAGAAATTAATTATTTTTCAAGTTGTAATGTTCTATATTTTTATTAATTACTTTTCCAAATATAATGTTCTATAATTTTATTAATTACTTTTCAAAATATAATGCTTTATATTTTTATTACATTTTTGTTTATTAACTCACTTGGCTCGTGTGGCCATTAGTTGGCCACGAGTTGAATAGTTGATTTCCCAACAGCCTAAATACTTTTTATGCTATAGTAAATAAGGAAATGAATTTTTCATTTTCTTGGAATAGTAAATTTTTAGTTTTAAACCTCTATTCTAACTCTTTCAAAGGAAAATATCAATCAATAGCGTTCATTCGTATTGAAGTGAGACGAATTGATTAATATTAATTAATTAATGCAGTGCTTCTCAAACTGTGGGGGGCACTCCCTTAGGGTGCGTGATAACCCTAAAAGGAGGACACGAGTGTATAGAAAAGTCGAAAACAAAAGATCATTTTTTAAAAAAAAATTATTAATTTACTGAAGGGAAACAAAACAAAATACATTCTGACATAATAAAAAAATATACCTTTGCAGTGATATATACACTTATAAATGTATCAGTACTGCACAATGTGTTACATAATTAATTTAGCAGTAATAAGTTAAGAACGAGTTTATAATTATTAATAACCCTATGGGCATGTCATAAAATTACATACAAAATTTAATATTTATCTTTATAATTTGTACGGTTTATAATTAAAGTCGTATTGTAGCTTTACGTCAAAGTATATTATTATTGAATTCAATATATTGTTATTGTATGGAAGGGTGGCGCGATGAAAATTATGATTGAAAATTGGGTCGCAAGTATAGAAAGTTTGAGAAGTACTGAATTAATGCATGTATTCTATATTAGGACGTATGTAAAAAAATAAATCAATAAAGTCATGTATTTAATACGAAGTTAGCAAGTATTTTTTTGTCATTTTAATTTTTAAAGTATGAAAGGGTTTCATTTTCTTACTTAACACTTTGCACTACAGAATCAATATTGTATTGACACAAAAGCTATTTTTTCAGTCACTGTATAATGATATTACCTGACCACATATGAAAATTGTAATATAATCATATGTAGTACTTAAAATGTGTGCTTAAAAATTGTATGTTTAATAACATAGCTCTTAAAAGATTAAAATTGTTCTTTTAAAACTTTTCATTGGGTGGTATTTGAAAATTAAGTTCATTACTGATAAAAACAAGCATACGTTTTCTTTTTTCATCTTTCCAAAATTTAGATGGAAAATTTCAGTTTTATTTTTGTTTTTTATAAACCTTAGTAACTCTCTCCTATTTTTTATCCTAATAATATATCATCACTCTTTTCATTTCGCAATAGTGTTGAAAAAACAAATCTAACTAAGTTATTTAACTATTATTTAACCTTTTCTAAATTCCGAAGCCAATCCAATGACAGCCGATAACGGCAACCGATAAAGAATTGGAATTTTTTTCTTATTTTAATCTAACCTTTTAGAAGTTCACGCTTTTAAAATTATAAATATAAAAAATAACCAATGCATCAACTTTAAGTAAAACTTCAAATTGAAATTGGTTTTAATATTTATGCCACTAAGAATAAATAGGCCACTAATAATAATGCACAATTTCGAAGATTAATTGCTTTTAATAAAAAAATATTTGTTTATATTCCACTGTAGACAGTTTTTTGTTGAACTTTTCTTTTTTCAACTCTTTTTCTCCGAGAAAAAGAAGTTAAGGATTTAAGCATTTTCCGTGCGATATTTTTTTATAAAAAAACGTCAAATCGTTTTTCAAAGGAAAAGGGAGCTTTTTTACGCTTTCAATTGAACAATTCTAATTCTGATGGATAAAACTTAGACTGATCCTTAAGACCGTAAAGAATATATTAGTGTTAAAAACAATCAATATAAGCTGTTTTGAACTTTTACTCAAAAACTTTACTTTTTCTTACCATGACTGCCCCTTATCTGCTAAACTGATAAACACTTTTTTTAACAAATTGTGTGCAGTATATGAATATTTGAATAAGAATAATTTCAAATGTAATGTAGATGACCTTTTATCAATTCTTACTCACGATCGTATTTTTTTAACAAAGTAGTAGTAAACAAATTGTATTTTGGAAGATAATGATCCATGATTAAATGGTTCATTATGCGTTGATTTGACAACATTCAATTCTCTAGGTAACTTATTCCACTCATTTACATTGTTTATATTTGTTAATATTTGATAAGAAATTTTATATTTAGTTCATATCCGTAACACATGTACAGCATGTGTGTTAAACATTATTAATGTTATTTTACAATATGGAAATCACAGTACAGCTAACATTTAATTTAATCAATAATTTTTCTATACAATTAATTTCACTGCATCTTTTCAGAAATGTATATCTATTATTTTTAAATCTCTATTTTGAAGTTGTAAATTTACTTTTCGAGTATATTTCACAACATAATTGGTTATCAAAAATTTTCTTTTTACTTTATGTACTTAATTTGTTTTCTGAATCGTTTGATGCTAACTTGTGAAGTCAACGAATTGAAAAAATTTTAAGTGTTACTGTCAAAAACATTTTAAATTAGTTTTGTATGTTATAACAAAAGAAGTTATGTTTCATAACCTATCAAAGTTTGGTACTTCTTAAAACCATTGCCAATGCGCAAGAAAAAATGACGGTTCAGCCCTAGGAGAGCCCACATCCTCGGCGCGAATTATTTTGGTTGGCGATAATTGTGCCATCTTGGTAACTCTACTTTGCTACACTAGATATGGCAAACTTAACTACTTCTGGAATTTTCGTAATTTGTCGGTGATCATTTCGAATTTCATTTTGTTTTTGGGAAACGGGCTGGAATGGTTGTGTATGTGAAGGAATATATCTTAGAATTTTTAACTTTGATGAATGCGAAAGGTTAAAAATAATTGATTGGATAGTGTATGGAGGAAGGATTGATTGTTTAGAGCTATGAATGTTCTAAATGTAACGATCGGCATGATGTAATATGGTCGACAGTAAAATGCTTTCTTCGAAATTGCACCATCCACGGCCAAGGTATTTCGCGACCATTACCTCGCAGATTAAAAATGGCGGCTCTCACACGACCATTCACTTGGCGATGGAACCTTCAAGACTTTTTAAAAATCTTTTGTTATGCTATACCCTCCACTCGGAAAAGATCAGCAGTAAGAAAGTAAGTGCTGTTTTTATATTTTTTTATCTTAAATGTTTAATTTCTGTATTGTTTACATATATTTTCATTACGCAAGCACCTTATCTATCTGTATTCTCTTACCGTCATTGTCGGTTTTGCTTGGTGCCATCTCGTTCTGGCTTGGCGCTTTTTTGTTTTGTCGCCAAGGGTGTGGGCTCTCGAAGGATTTTACCAAAATGACTTTTTCATGTTTCGCAAAAAATAATCTGTTGTCTTCCTCCCCCTCTTTGTTTTTCTGTTTGAACAGATCTTTCAATCATTGCGTTTACGTTAAGGATGAGGTACTAAAATGTCTTGTTTTCCATAAAGTCAATTGCTCAATCTGTATTGATGGCCATCCGAGTTTTTTAACGCTTGTCTGATGTCTTTCACTAAAGGAACGTATAAAATGGAGACAAGTTAGTGGTATTATACTATCATGCATTCAGCGCCCCTATTTTGATTAATTTAAATTCCTTGTCACTATCCAGCATGCTCTGGTACTCCATTTTGGATTAGAAATAGTTCATGTTTACATATTGATATCGACAAATAGAAAATGGCTTCTAACCACAAACTGTTCTGATAATTCAACAAAGCTTATCGAAATATTGCTGAGGGAGATCTCAAGAGCCATATAGCATTTTGCAATTATTTAATATTATTATTTGCAGAGTATTTCTGAATGAATTAATGTTGAGAATAATAGCAGGGCATATAAGTTCTAGTAAAATTTTGTATAATCATCTTCAACATGGTATACGAGTCTAAAAGATTAATTTAAAAAGGAAAATGATATGTAATCATATTAGAGCTGGTTATGGCAGTTATATATTTAAGGAAAAATTTTAAAATATCGACAAACGTTCCATAGTCATGCTTCGAAATATAAAATAACTTTTTCTTATTTCGCTTAATTTGCTTCTTAATTCCTTAAAACAGATTTGTGTTTGTCAAAAATAAATGTTTTTAATTGGAAAAGTGGTCGATTTAGCATTTTATCCAATGTATGATTGAATGCAATCAACTCTAAAATTTATTTAAAATCACATTATATTTTTATTTTATTACATGTTATTTATGTGCAAGCGAATATAGATTCTGGATATATTTTACGGGTTTGAAAACCATTTTTAAAAAAGGAGTCAATATTTTTTTGCAAAAATTAAGCTATAAGAGTGTATGTAATAAAAACACTTTGTTAGTTTAGCGTCAGTTGCTTTTTTTTAACTGAGTTACATCATTTCCAAGAAATCATATAACATTTTGGTTTTACATGACTCATTTTTAAATTTTTGATCCTTCTATTATAGTTATTTTGCAATAAAACTAAAAATAACTGAAAATTAGATTGATATATTTTAAGGTTCATAATGTTATATAAGTGAATATTATTTGAACAAATGTACAGTTTCATATAATATACAATATATTAAATCATGCATTAGATCATATATCAAGCCGAAGATATTTCATTCTTGGGATATCATTATCATGGTTTATATACTTGTATTTGGTACGTTCGTTATATTCGTCTTGAAAAACACATCATCAATCTTCTCTGTATGTATGTATATATATACTGTTCAAAATAATTAAAGGATATTGTGGTTTTAGGCAGATCTTGTGACTGGGAAACTTTTTAACTGATTGATACAAGGTCGACAGACGTAGTAGGTTATATGAGAATCAATTACACATGTTTGGCAGAAAAAAAAAGCATTTTATTGCGCATTTGTGTACAAAAGGAAAAAAACACAATTTGTGCATATGAGAAAAAAGAAGAAAATGTGTTTTCCTCAAAGAAAATCATTTTCAGTAGGGGGTATGGTTTCTACGGACGGCCAACAACGTTCAGCACCTTTGAGGCATAGAGTCAATAAGGCTATTAATCACGAGTTGGGGTATTCTGTTCCACTCTTCCAGAAGAGCCCTTTCCAGTTCTTGGATAGTTTGTGGGGGCGATTGGCGGCCAGCAACTCGTCTTCCTAGAGCGTCCCAAACGTGCTCTATTGGATTCATGTCTGGAGAACACGCTGGCTATTCCATTCGTACGATTCCTTTCTCGAGAAGAAAATCCCCCACCAGGTTAGCACGATGTGGCTTGTAGTTATCGTCCATTAAAATGAAGTCATCTCCGATTGCTGCAGCGTAAGGAACCACAGTAGGTCTGAGAATCTCATCTCTACATCGGCGAGCAGTCAGAGGTCCATCTCGAATAATGTAGAGGTATGTGCGCCCTTCAATGGAGATGCCACCATACACCAACACTCCCCCACCGCCAAATCTGACACTTTCGCGCACGAACGCAGGACTATTCCTACTGACACGGTCCCTCCAGATGAAAATACGCCTATTATCCGTATGAACAGAAAAACGGGACTCGTCAGAAAAAAGAACATTGCTCCATTCATTTCTCCTCCAGTTCACATGCTCTGTTGCCCACTCCCTGCGATCGCGACGATGGCTTGATGTTAGTCTAACACATACCATCGGTCGACGAGCATACAGACCTACACCATGGAGCCGATTTCGGACAGTATGAGTTGAAACCGTGGTGCCAATAGCCGAGCGAAGGTGTTGTTGGAGAAGAGTAGCGTTCATATTTCGGTGTCTCCGATCCGTTAACACTAGATAATGATCTTCATTGGGCGTTGTTGCCCGTCTAAGACCTTGTCCTGGTCTTCGGCCTGCACATCCAATCTCCAAAAAACGGTTCCAGATTCTGGAAATCGCACTTTGTGACACTCTAAAGGCTTACGCTACTTCGGCTTGAGTTTGGCCCCCTTCTAACCTACCAACAACTCTCCAAGCTTCTGAATCGGTTAAATGACTTCGCTGAGACATCGTACTCATCGAAACAAAGCAATCACTGAATGCCGATCATCCTTGTCTTTATTTCAGTTGGAAGTCAAATTTCATTCGCTGCCGCTGAAGCGACGTTTTTGACGTCGAACTCAAAATTATCATACTCCACAGTTTGAAAATCAGAAAAATTAGCATTTGTGATTCTCGTCTTCCATTTTCGGCAAAAAAAATTTCGCTTATATCTTTATTTTACATAAAACTTACAATACCCTTTAATTGTTTTGAGCAGTGTATATATATATTACATCAGTTTTTATAACGCTATGTATCCTTACGGATTAAATGTAATATGGAACAACAAAATTTTAATCCACGCTTTGAAACATAATGATAAGGAGTTTATATATAATGGTAGAAATAATGGTAATAAGACTAAAAGAGTTGGAAAAAGTAGACGCAAAAAGCGAGGAAATAGAGAAGGGAAACAACTAAAAAAGATTAAATAAATTATTACAAGATTTTGAGGATAATTTCAGAGTTGGACTAATAAAGTATTTCTTATTTGGACTAAATAAAAAGGAAGTACTAAAAGTTTTAAATTTATTAAAAAGTATTGGATTACCAGATAATCACGGATCACACTTAGTCATGCATCTATGCAAATTTATTGTTAATAAATAAAAAATAAAGATATACTCTAAGGATACTTATAATATAGAATATTGCACATTGCTGTATATGAACAAATCATATAATAGGATATTTTTTTCTGAAATGTTTAAGAAACCCAAGGATTTATTCCCGGTGAGAAATGTGTTGATAAAGCGAGAGTTTAAGTATAGTAAAAAATTGTTAGATTGATTTTTAACTATAATAATATTAAGGAAGTGGTAGATCAAAGGAATGCAGATGCAATGATTACAGGAAATACATGGACAAATATCACGGTCACGTAGTAACAGGCAACCTAGAAATAGTTCAAGATCAGAAATTAAGAGAAATTATGTGCAAAGGCACTGGTAATCGATTAAATATTTCGAAAAGCAATTTAAATGAAAAAAACAGCTCTCAGAAGATATTAACAAATTTACTCTCAATATTGCAATAAAATATAATTTACCTACTCAGGCCTTTAAGGAATATGGTTTTTATGTCCTCAGGAACTTAATAAATTTTAATGTTAGAATAAAAAACGATGTTTCTAATAGAGAAATTAAAAGACCAATAGAAAACTTACAAAAACACTTTGTGATAGTCTATGTTTATACAGTCCCATGATGTTATGCAATAATATGCAAATATTACTATAGTAAGTTAATAAACGATCATATAAAAATAATAATGCATATGAAGTAAGTAAATTTAGTATGAAAGAAATTAACAACAGATTATTGGCATTTTGTAAACAGTTAGATATTTCTAGCAATAAAATTAAATATCCCCAGATATTTTTGACTCCTTAACGTCATAAATATCCAGTCAAGTTCCGCAGTGAAACAAATGGGTTTAATACTTATACATCCAAATCGGGAAGAATTTTACAGAACATATTACAAGATACAATAGACAAATTTAAAGATACTTCTATTATAAGAAACAGCCATGATGTAATAAAAACGGTTGAGCAACAAGAGTTATTTTCAGTGCCTGGATTTGATTTCGAAGATTTATTTAACTCCATTAAAATAGAAGACATAACTGAAGTACTTTCAGGTGCATAGGAGAAATATGGTTTGAATAGTTACATTATTTTTGGGAGGTTCAATACACTAATTCGATTTGTAATAGAGGATAAATTCATTATTTTTTAAAACAAACTTTATAAGCAAATCAAAGTATTGCCTCAGCGTGGGGCTGTCAGTAAAAGTCTCGCTAACCTGTATTTACACCACTACGAATCAAAACGAAGAAATGAACCACCTTGCCTCTTATTAAGATACATAGATGATTTATTTGTTATAGGTCACGACAGGGAATTTAAGCCTAGCATTAATTTTTATTCGGAATACGTAAAATTAATACAGACATATTTGAACTCGAACAAAGTGGAATTTTAAGATTTAGATTTAAATATTATTGACAACAAATTATAAAGCAATATGTATGATAAAAGGGAAACATTTAACTTCAATGTTATAAAGATACCGAACTTTAATAGTGGTTAACATATAGCAATATTTAGAAATGTAATTTTAAATTGTTTGATGAGAAAAAATAATTTAACTACACACTATATTGATAAATTCAAAAACATCCAGAAATTTATATTTGGTTGCGTGCAGAATGATTATCCCATTAATTTCTTGAGAAAATACATAGATCAAAAATTTTCTTAACTCATAAAATTGGCAAATTTGTTAAGGGTTACGATGGACTTAAGGAAATGCACAAATCCACCACACAACATTAGGTCCACAAAGTGAACTTGTTAGTGGTCCAGCTGGTGAAGAATATGTGCATTCCACACACATGATACATTTTAATAGACACATAGACCAATATTTACATGACTACACTTTAAAATTATTTATGTCCAATCAAACAACTTTTTTGAATGCAATCTGGTTTACATCTAATACCAAATAGTTAAATTCTAATGTGAGAATATGGATCATTTGTATTGATATGGCATTAAATTCTAATGTGAGAATATGGATCATTTGTATTGATATGGCATTAGTGGGAGTTATGTGGAAAATATAGTAGTGGTGATTGTTGTAGAAAATATGAGAAACAGTTCAGAAATTGAGAATTGAAGTATTGATAGAATCCTCTTGGGTGAGTTTTTGATGATTTGCGCTGTTCATTTGTGAATATACGGGGTTTTTAATATGAACTTTCAGATTTTAAATGTTTTCTTCCTATACGACTATTTTAAAGATGGGAGCATCATGTTTGTGTGTGTTCGATGGTTCGGTTATATTGTGCACTTAATTATTTTAGAGTCTTGACATTTTATTTTTATAATATCTTTTGAAATGTGATGGCGAATCGTTTAATTGTTTAAGTATTAACTTTTTAAATTTTTAAATTTTAAATTTTTGAGAATTGGATATTTCCCGATTACATTACCAAGCTGCAACTGGGGTAAGGTTGGTGCCATCAAACTAGTTTAACCCCACTTATCAGTCGTAAGTCCGGGGTTGCACTTGGATATTTTATAAATTTTTATTTTATAAAATTTTTAATTTTGTGTGAAAACGGTGGTGTTTTACTTTCCATATTCACCATTGATATTTTGAAATGAGATTTAGTATTACTAATTTCATATAATTTCAATATTTTTTAGTTGATTTATACATATTTAAATACACTCTGTCGCAAAAAAATATATGCACCCAGAAGAAATCAAGCTACAATCACGAAACTCGGCAAGAATGTAGTCTGGTAAGAGATATGCAAATGATTAAAATTTCGAAGCCAATGAGACAAGGCTAAGTGTGCTATGCGCATATTAGTTGCGCAACTGGGAGAGTTTAAAAGCATGAGTACGAGCGCCATACGGCTATCCAAACGAATCTGATGACTTTGATAGACGATATTGAGACTTACGATGCCTCTAAGACGTAACCGGCGGCAGTACGAGCAGTTGACGGACTTTGATAGGGGCTGTATAATAGGCCTCAGAGAAGCAGGTTGGTCGAATAGACGTATCGGCCGCCACCTCGGTCGGAGCGATATGGTAGTTGCTCGGTGTTGGCAACAGTGGATCACAGAAGGTAGAGTGTACCGTCGCGGAGGGTCAGGACGTCCCAGGAACACAAATGATCGCGAGGATCGTGCAATCAGAAGAGTGGCCACTTCGGCCCCAACAACGTCGCTAGCATCGATTCAACGCCACTTACCTCCTTCCAGACATCCAGTGCCATCAAGAGAAACCATAAGGAGACGACTGACCGAAGTTGGCTTGAGGAGCCGACGTCCGCTAAGACGCTTACCACTGACCCCACATTATAGGCAGTGTCGACTGGATTTTGCCGACCTCGGGCAACTTGGAGTGTGACAGACTGGAGACGTGTCATCTTCAGTGATGAATCCCGATTCAGTCTCAGTGCTGATGACCACCGCACACGTGTCTGGAGGCGCACCGGCCAGCGATCCGATCCGGCATTTATTGTCGAGCGGCATACAGCAATTTCACAAGGTGTGACAGTGTGGGGAGCAATTTCTTGGGACACACGATCATCTTTAGTGGTTCTTCAAGGCACTTTGACAGCTCGCAGATACGTGGACGATATTTTAACGCCGATTGTGCTACCCATGCTATCAAGTCGCCCAGGTGCCATTTATCAACAGGATAATGCTCGTCCACATACTGCGCGACTCTCCCAACAATGTCTTCAAGGATATGACGTCCTACCATGGCCTGCCAGGTCACCAGATCTTTCGCCAATAGAGCATGTCTGGAACGCGCTGGGAAGGCAACTGCAGCCATCCCGAGATACAGGAGAATTAACTGCGCAGATGCAAAGACTATGGCAGGATCTTCCACAGGGGGTCATAAGTGATCTAATTGAATCGATGCCACGCCGAATTTCGGCTTGTATAGCTGCCAGAGGTGGCTTTACTACTTACTGATTTTTAACCTTTTGCAAGCTGTAACCGCTTAATAAAATGATATTTTGTTCTGAATTTTTAATCATTTGTTTATTTTCATATACACTACATGCATACCAAATTTCGTGAATGTAGCTCAATTTCTTCTGGGTGCATATATTTTTTTGCGACAGAGTGTATATATATACGTATATATATATATATATATATATATATATATATATATATATATATATATGTGTGTGTGTGTGTGTGTGTATGTGTGTGTGTGTGTGTGATATTATGTTCTGCATAAATTAATAATCATATTGCTAATAATTTATATAGTACATTTCATATTTTGTGATACACCAGTTCAAGTGTATCATAAATCAGTAATGGTTTAAACATTTTCGTACATCAACTATTATTTAGTATATATATATATATATATATATATATATATATATATATATATATATATATATATATATATACATATATATACATATATGCATATATATACATATATACATATATACATATATATACATATATACATACATATATATATATATATACATATATATTGTAACATTGTATCTCTTATATTCTTCCAATCTATGTGTTATAGTCCTCTTACAGATACGAATATTTCGTTCAGCAACTGTCACATATCATCATACACCAGATAAGATATTTTTTTTTTTTTTTTACATTTATACATCATACGTCATTATCAATGTTCTTACACATTTATAGAGTGTTTTTCCCCTCTCTATACATTGGTTTTATTATTTAATGTTTAAAAAATCCGGCTTTATATTAATGCCCTTATGCAAAATCGCCATAGTTCAGAAGATAATTTTTTTTAAAGAAACATTATGCTAAAAATAATTATGTATAATAAACACACTGTTCAATATTAATTTCGTAAACTTAAAATTCAAATTAAAACAGATTCAGTTCTTTTCTTCCTTTTTTTCTATAAACATTGAGATAGAAATATTGATCGAGAAGTATTGATTCTTAGCCCAGAACTATTTTTTTAAATTTTACATGTAAGTTTATCTTTTTACATGTAAGTCATGTATTGATGATTTATTTATCAGCTTTCTACTGTTTGAAGTTGGTTCAAAAGTAAAGAATAAGTTAAAAGACCTCCGATTACTGTCAAAATGAATCCTTTTGTAAAACTAAAATATCCAGAGGCTGAAAATGCGATACTTTCATGTCCGAAGGCAATTATATCTAAAGCAGATTCATTTGGAATATTTCTTACTCTATTTTTGAAAACATAGAGATAAATTTCATTCCTGAATGATTTGTCTTTTTCATTCACATCAGCTGCCACGATTAACAAATAAATAAATATCGAAAAATTGACAATTGAAAAGATATTCATAGAGTACAAGCTTTCCCTACTTCTGAATTTTCCCGTCTCGTATCCTAAGACTACAGTGATATCCGCAAAGGCGCTTAGAAGTCCCAAGGATATTAACAAAAACAAAAATCCCCCAAAAGTGTTATCGATACAGTTTTTGCATATCACAATTTTTTCATAAAGTTGTAAAATCTCGTTTACTTTTGCATCTGCTTGAAGAAAATTTTCTTTGCATAGAAGAATTGAATGTCCAAGATCATGGAATATTAGAGTACAAAGCAATGTTAGCATATTTTTCATCACACATTGAAACAAAATTATAAAATAAATATACACGCATCGCAAGTCTTCCGGCAAACCGATTTTCTTAAAGAAATCTGCTACACTTTTTCCAAGTGTAATGTTTTGAAATCCGTTATTGCAGAAAATAATCATACATATCAGGGGCATAATGATCGTCAAAATAGTAAAAATATTTATCACTGAACAAAATTTCCTTTTTAGAGAACTTGGATTTATATTTAATAATAATTCACAAATTATTCTTATATCATGGCGTCTTCTGAAGGACGCGTGCCATAACCAGATATTGAAAATCTTTGAAATAACCAAAGATGTGGATGCTTTTTTGAACGAATCAGACTGTAAAAAGTAATCAGCATAATTATAAATTCCTACCGCCAGGACTATATGCATAATTAATACAAATATTACCGATAAAATCCGATGAAAAAAATTTTTCTTCCGTGATCTGGGGTCAAAAAATAAACCAAGCAAAGACATAAATTTCCAAAAAAGACAGTTGTCTTGAGTCCATGATGTTGATAAGAACTTACATTCTTTAAACATACTGTGTGTTTTATGTGCCCTGTCTAAGAATAATTTTGATTTTACATTTTCAAACTCCCTCTGTTTTAAATTCATTGTAAATTTCTTCGCACTCTGAATTTCGCAGTTGCAGATATTAGTATCTAATTTTCTTCAAATCTGTAGACTTAAATGCATCTTTCCATTCTTTCAGATATGAACTGAGTAAAATAAAAGTTAAAATCATAATTTAAAAACATGGTTTCTTCTGCTTCTTTTTCGAAACTTTGACAGAGAGCACAGTAATTCAGACTATATTCGTATGGAACAATCTATTATATAGATTGTTGATTATAATTAGTTTAATGCATTAATTTATTATTTGAAAAAATATTTCTCTTTCTCTCTCTCCCTTTCTTAGAAAAATAACTATTAATCCATTTTGTTACATGTTTACACAAAAAGTCTTTAAACTATTACTAAATATTGGTCTGTACCATACTGATGTAGACATTTAATACTTGGCACGTAACAAAATTATTACAAAAAGTCTCTTAGAAGAAATCGATAAACATCGGAAAATCAATCTTTTTTGTAGATAAATTAGAAAATATGTATATAATGAGATGAAAATATTTACATTGATATTACATTTTCAAACTCCTGTTTTAAATTCATCGTTAATTTTTCAGCACTTTGCAGTTGGAAACTCTGTAGATATTAATATCAAACTTCAAACTTCCTTCAAATATATAGACTTAAATATATCTTTTGATTCTTCAGGTAAGAACTCAGTAAAATAAAAGTTAAAATCATAATTTAGAAAACATGGTTTCTTCTGCGTCTTTTTCGAAACTCTGAAGTGCAGTTCAATATCCCACTTTATATTCTTATGGAGCGATCTATCACATAGATTATTGATTAATAAGTTTAATACATTAATGCATTATTTGACAAAAGAATTTTCTTTTTTTAAAAAAAATAATTACTAATCTATTTTGTTATATGTTTACACAAGAAAAAGTCCGTAAAATATTACCAAATAATGGTATTTTAAAACATTGGTATAGTCTATGAAAACGTATCACGTAACACAATTATTACAATAAGTCTTTTAGAAGGAATCTATAAATATTGGAAAATCAATCTATCTTTTCTTAGAGATAATCAGAAAACATGTACATAATCTATTCTGTGGAGCATGTTTCATTTCAATTTCCTAATAATGTAAGATTATTTTTTTCACAATGATACTTAGTGCTATGCTTGTGTGATCTCATTTCTTATTTTATAACTGATAAACTTATCTTTAGAGAAGTTAACAATATTGTTTCGAATTTTGTGCAATAGATGCTTAAAACTGATTGTATCTGGATATATAATACGTTAATGTTGTTGTATTTATGCTAAAATTGTAATATTCGCAAGCAACGCTGTTCCTTACATTGGAGTGGCGATTCAATGGAAACTAAGCGAAACGTTGGCATAATTTTTGTCGACCATGTAGGTGATATGGCAACTATTTTTGAAGAGTAGAAAATTGCTAAAATTACTGGAGAAATCTATTAATATCACGATCTATAACGTAAGCATATAAATAGGAGGCGCCCGCTGAAATTGAGTCAATATTGCTTAGATACTCAACCTCTGGCCTGCGGGCCGCATGCAGCCCACCGGACAATTTTAAGAGGCCCAGTCATGGCTCATTGTTCTGGGAATTTGGTGGGAAATTCTTTGTTAAAAAATCAAATACATCAATTTTGCTTTTCACTGTCGATTACGTATGGGGACGAATTGATTTTTTTATTAGTGATAATAGACAACAGTGAAGTAGCGACCATTTTAAGAGTGAAACTAATTTTTAACTATCTTTCATATCTTGCAAGTGAAAAATATTGGAAGAAAATAGATGGTTTCGAGATTATTGGGAAGTTTACTATTTTATAGTGAAAAACAAGCATGGTTCAATTATTCTTTGATTTCTTACGAAGGTGTCTCATTTAAGAAATAACAATAACAGGAATCCTTCAATGGCCCTTTTCTCGAATATCTCTTTCAAGAAGTGATAAATAGCCTTTCTTGAATAATCTTCACAACTGCAAAAAAGTGTTTTGTCATTGCTAATGTCACAGCGGTAACAAATGCACCCTATGAAATTTTTTATATTATTGTTAATCACGTGAAACCATTTACTAATGCAAAAATTGCGAAAGAGAGATTCTTAAACGCTTCCAATTTATAAAAATCCAGTGACAAAAATATAAAAAATAATAATTAAAAAAGCGAAATAGGAGTTTTAACATTTTAGTCAAATTCCCCATTTTAAATTTGATGTATTATCTTGACCTTAAAGCATTTCTCCTGCCCTATCCCATTAATTCTCATGTTGCGGCCCGTTTTAAATAGCTAACATATGTATGCGGACCTGCAGAATAAAGATTGAGTACCCCCCCCCCTGCCTTAGGCCATTGAAGTGCCGACTTGCGAGTAGTTGCTTGCGAATAAACATTACGTACCTGTGATAGTTGTGTCTTGAGTGCTGTAGGAAGAGTGAAAACCTTCTGAGATTCTTTGTGTAAATTTTACTGTTGTATCCTGCTTTTTAAGGGTCGTTTTTCTACACTAAACTTTTATCACTTTTAAATAAATGTTTTGTTCTTTGAGACTAATAGCATAAAACCCTCGAACCCCCGATCAAAGTAACATTTTTAACCTGACTCTTTTAAAGAGCCGACTTTTTTCTGTAAATGACATTTTGTTTTATTTATTGTTTACAATTTAAAACAGAAACTATTAATAGCGAAAAAATTTCAATTTATAATTTTAAAGTATTTTGTCAAAGAACCAATTTAACAGAATGTAAGAAGTTTTAAGCAGCTGTGTATTCACAATATTTCAAAATAGAGGGGGAAGGGAGCAGGAGATTCTTGAAATCTTTGAAACTTATTTCTATCGTGTTTCAGCATTTCAATGCTAGAAATTAGTCCTTTTAACAATTATTAAGTCGCATACCTTTAAAGTAATATTTACCTATATTGAATGTTTAAAAGTATTCAGCTTGGCTAATTCAAATATTTGAAATATATTACTTCAAATGACATATACCCTTAATTGCTGCGATTGTTTCTCTTTGCTGAAAATGCTATCCATGACTATCTAGGTTTTGAAAGAAGAAAATTATATACTAGCTACTTCTTTAAAAGAATTTAATGTAATACTAGCTATTGGGAATACTTTGTTTCTTGAAAAACGAAAAATACAAACTTTAAGTATACATTTTGCGACATTGATAAATTTCGCTTGGAAGTTTTTTATTGCACTTTCAAGTTTTTACTTATTTTCTTACTTCCGCAAAGTTTAACACATTGGGATTTTTGAGGGCACTCGAATCATGTCTTGGTGTGCAACTGTTTTAAAATTTTATCCGTTATTTTTTTAGTGGTTCAACCAAAGAAAATTGTTCTGTAGTTAAAAAGTAACTATTAGTCTTCCTTCATCTTTAAAACTCACCCATTTTTAAATTGTAAAGTTTTAAAATTGAGTTATAAGGATAAACTTGTACAAAAAATTATTGTGATTGTTTTAAGGTATCCGACTACGTTCGGAACCGTGATTTTAAAAAAGCGTATAAATGGATACTTTTCATGACTTTTAGAGTCACTTAGATTGGAATACATGCATAAAATAGTTTTAAGAATATTATTACTATAATAAATTATTTAAATGCAATATTTTAGCAAAGAATTAACTTAGAGTGACCTATATTCAACATGTTATAAATCTTTCTTTATTTTTTAAACGCTCGCCCATTTCTAAATTGTAAAGTTTTAAAATTGAGTAAAAAGTAAATTTGTACAATAATATGTATTTTGTAATGATTTTAAATGTAGAACAATCAATGCTTCAAAAAATTGAAAAAGTATTCCATTTTAGAACATATTGATAATTTTTAGACAAAAAAAAACTTTAAAAAACTCTAAATTAAGAAAAATAAAAAATGTATAAATTTCCAACATTTTTAAGAGTAAAAAAAGAAATCTATTTTAAATGGATTATATTGACAACATATTGTTGAGATTTATATCTTGAATTTATATTTTTGGTAGCTTAGTCAATGAGAGAAAATTGAAATCAAAAATGTAATATAATTCTTAACTAGGAAATTATTTTTTTTGCATCGAATGTATTATTTTTTTAATTACCTGTCATGTATTTAAGAAAAAAATCACTGAGTAAAATATTTTCCATAACATTTAATGATTTGAGAAAAAGCTCTTAAGATAAAATAGTTGACCATAGCACTATATTATACAGCGAAAGTGCCACCGAGAAATGTCTTTTTAGTCAAATAATAAGGGATCTAAGCATGACTAAAATTGCATTATAAATAAATAGTAACAGTTGCCGAATGGTATGCATGTATTTTAAGAGCATTTTCGTAACCTGTAGTGTTAAGCTAATATTTCCTTCAGGTTTAATCGAAATTTGATTCACCTTTTTGAAATTTATGAACAACAAATGGTAGATATGAAATAATTTTTAACTCCGAAGAGCAGGCATATTTTGTGTAATCTTGTTTCTCTCTCTCTCTCTTTTGGAATTATGCTTTCTAATATTTTGTTTTATACACTGCTCAAAACAATTAAATGGTATTGTAAGTGTTATATAAAATAAAGATATAAGCGAATTTTTTTTTGCCGAAAATGGAGGAAGAGAATCACAAATGCAAATTTTTCTGATTTTCAAACTGTGGAGTATGATAATTTTGAGTTCGACGTCAAAAACGTCGCTTCAGCGGCAGCGAATGAAATTTGACTTTCAACTGAAATGAAGACAAGGATGATCGGCATTCAGTGACTGCTGTGTTTCGATGAGTATGATGTCTCAGCGAAGTCATTTAACCGATTCAGAAGCTTGGAGAGTTGTTGGTAGGTTAGAAGGGGGCCAAACTGAAGCCGAAGTAGCGCAAGCCATTGGAGTCTCACAAAGTGTGATTTCCAGGTTTTGGAACCGTTTTTTTCGAGACTGGAAGTGCAGACCGAAGACCAGGACAAGGTCGTAGACGGGCAACAACGCCCAATGAAGATCGTTATTTAGTGTTAACGGCTCGGAGACACGGAAATATGAACGCTACTCTTCTCCAACAACACCCTCGCTCAACTACTGCACCACGGTTTCAACTCATACTGTCCGAAACCGGTTCCATGGTGTAGGTCTGTATGCTCGCCGACCGATGGTATGTGTTCTACTAATATCAAGGCATCGTCGCGACCGCAGGGAGTGGACAACAGAGCATGTGAACTGGAGGAGAAATGAATGAAGCAATGTTCTTTTTTCTGACGAGTCCCGTTTTTCTGTTCATCGGGATAATAGGCGTATTTTCTTCTGGAGGGACGGTGGCAGTAGGAATAATCCTGCGTTCGTGCACGAAAATGTCAGATTTGGTGGGGGGAGTGTTGGTGTATGGTGGCATCTCCATTGACGGGCGCACAGACCTCTACATCATTCGAGATGGACCTCTGACTGCTCGCCGATATAGGGATGAGATCCTCAGACCTATTGTAGTCCCTTAAGCTGCAGCAATCGGAGATGACTTCATTTTAATGGACGATAACTGCAGGCCACATCGTGCTAACCTAGTAGAGGATTTCCTTTTCGAGGAAGGAATCGTACGAATGGAATGGCCAGCGTGTTCTGCAGACATGAATCAATAGAGCACGTTTGGGACGCTTTAGGAAGACGAGTTACTGGTCGCCAACCATCCCCACAATCTCTCCATGTACTGGAAAGTGCCCTTCTGGAAGAGTGGGACAGAATACCCCAACTCGTGATTAATAGCCTCATTGACTCCATGCCTCAAAGGGGCTCAACGTTGCTGGCCGTCCGTGGAAACCATACACCCTACTGCAGTGCTTCTCAAAGTTGCAAAACTCGCGACCCAATATCCAGTCATTATTTTCATTGCGCTCCCCCTCCCATACAATAACAATGTACTGAATTCAATAATACTATACTTTGACGCAAAAACTACAATACGACTTTTTCCTCTTAAGAACCCCCCCTGTGCATATTAACGTCTCGCTAAGCCAAAGTCTTTATTTCTCCAGACGTATAGATACCTCTTTCCGAAGTACGATTTTTTCAGTGCACAGCTATCCATAAAATTATTCCAAGACTTTGGAATGCAATAAAAGGACCTTGACAATGTTTGTGAAGGATTTACTTATTCCAGATTATTTTTGCTCCTTTATTCCTCCCCCTCCCCTAATACATCACATACGCGTGTCTACGTGGAAAACGGTTGGCATAGGGAAGCGAATCGCGAAACTTATGATCGTCAGTCAAGATTTAATTATAAACCGTACAAAAATTATCAAAATAAGTATTAACTTTTGTTATAAATTATATATATGACAAACCCATGGGGTCACTGGTAATTAATAAACTTGTTTTAACTTAGAATTGTTAAATTAATTATAAAATGCATTGTGTAGCACTGACATATTTATAAGTGTAAATGTGTATTTTATTTTTTATTATGTCAGAATGTATTTTGTTTTTTTACTTTCAGTAAATTAATAATTTTTTTAAATAATCTTTTGTTCTCGACTTTTCAATAGGCTCGCGCCCCCCTTGTAGAGTTGTCATGCCCCCCAAGGGGGCGCTCCCCACAGTTTGAGAAACACTGCCCTACTGAAAATGATTTTCTTTGAAGAAAACACCTTTTCTTATTCTTTTTTCTCATATGCACAAATTGTGTTTTTTCCCTTTTGTACACAAATGCGCAATAAAATGCATTTTTTTTCTGCCAAACATGTGTAATTTATTCTCATATAACCTACTACGTCTGTCGACCATGTATCAATCAGCTAAAAAGTTTCCCAGCCACAAGATCCACCTAAAACTGCAATATCCTTTAATTATTTTGAGCAGTGTATATTTCTACATTATCTGCATTTTAGATATTGCAATATGCTGATTGCATCTTCAAATATTTATCAACAACATTAACATAAATTAATTCAACATTGTTACGTAGTCACTATATAGCATTCGATACTGCACAAACCTTTTATCATGTATATTACTTTTATGTCCCGTACAGCCAGTATGTTGATTATGACCCTTGGATTGTAATCGAATGGGATTGGGTTCGAATCCTAAATAAGGTATGGATATATTTTCGGGAAAAGAACTTTCACCTGAAATGGATTCCCGTCTCGAATGAAAAGAAGCGCACCACTTTTCCTCTATGCTGGAATCATCGTTTGTAATAAAAGTCTACATTCTTCTGTGTTTGTATTGTAGATTTCTGTTCTTCCATCTCTCGTCTTTCATATCTATCCTATCATAAAACACACGACGACAACAACATTACTTTTATACATAAAACCAAAAAGAAATAGTAGCATTTTGAAAACCATTAACCAAAATATTGTAATTCCTGGTTTCCTTTTATCAGCTAAAGGAGCATTTATTTTTATTTAACTCATCAAATTCTCTTTTCTGAAATAGTTAACTTCAATCGACAGATGTTCAAGATTTTAAATATTATCAAAAATCTAACACCTTCGAATGATTTAGTACGAAAAGAATTATTTTAAGTTTCCTTATATTACTTAATTATACTTAAATATATTTTTTAAGTATATATATACGTCTATTCTCTTTTCTGTCAATCATACATTAAATTCAAATACTACACTCATGGACGAAAGAATTAGCGCACCAAGAAGGAGTTGTCAAAACGAAACGAAGTTTTACATACATAATATCTGTTTTGATATAAGTAAAGGAATAGAAAATAAATGGAAAAGGATCATTTATTTCAGAGAAAAAGGCAAAAGAACGGAGGATTCTATACCCCGTTGAATCCCCTCTAGCTTGAATGCACGATGCATACGACCCTGCAATCCGGCATAAAAGTTCTGTGTGATATCTTGAGACATTACGTTCCATATTTTTTGTAACCGTGCCTCTAGTTCATTCAAACTCGTGGGACGCCTCACTTGCCATTCCAAATGATTCCAGATATGCTTGATTGTAGACAAATCTGGTGGGAAGACCAAGGAAGGGTAGTGTCAGTGCGGAGAAAGTCTTGTGGCACCCTCGCCGTGAGAGGTCGAGCATTAACTTGTTGAAAAATGGCTCCTCGGTGCCGTTCCTGGAGTGGTAACACATGTGGTTGCAAGATGATATGGACATACCGCACGGCTGTCATGGTATAACGGATCAATACTAGGAGTAACCATGTATTGTAGGCAATGGCATCCCATACCATTAAACCAGTTGTGGAAATGGTGTCTCGCTGTAAAGCAAAGGCAGGATTGAGGAATTCACCACGGGGTCTCCACACACGAACATGATTGCCATCATTGCTGAGATTGAATCTGGATTCGTCGCTAAAGATGACCTCGTTCCATTCTGCTGCAGTCCAGTTTCCTTGAGCGTGCCACCACTCTAAACGAAGGCGTCGATGGGTGGCCGTCAAGGGCAGCACACATAATGGGCACCACGATCCTAAATTTCGTACAGCCAGGTGCCTTCGTATGGTTAGAGAAAACACAGGGGCCCCTAGTGAAGCTTTTTACTAGTGTCTGGATGGCGGCTGATGAACAAGCTGGCTGTACGCGTGCATTTCTTACGATGTGGTGATCTTCTCGACGACTGGTCTGTCGTGTGCGTCCTGATCTTGGTCTTCTTGTAAATGACATCTCTCGGATCCACTGATACCAACACCTCCTCGCAACACAAACAGAGCGGCCTAATTGACGAGCTACTCTTCTGGCTAACCACCCAACATCATTCATGCTGATGATTCTCCCGTTCTCAAACTGCGACAGCTGCTCATATGGTCTTCGTAAACGGTGAAATGCCATGCCTATCTCAGCTCTTGCTTTGTAACCGATTCAGCACAATCAAAGAAACTTTGGTTACCTGTTTTAAACTCTACGGAGAGCGACGTTAAACTCCATCTACCGATTATACGTAATGCGCAATGACGCTGCATTTCTAATCATTCGCATATGTTCCTGAAATGTACCTTCATGCCAAGTTTCGTTACGATCTCGAAATTATTTCTTGGTGCGCTAATCTTTTTTGTCCATGAGTGTAACAACTAAATTTAGAGACTGCTTTATGCGCAATTATTACAAATTTATCTAAGATTGATGTGAAGTGAATAATAATTCGTACCTTTCTTTTAAGAAAAAGGCGAATAACTGATGATAGACTTGATAAATATCTGGTGGCTTAGTGACTCATTACAAATTAACGTTGAACTATGATACATTCGAACTGTTGGCGATGGATCTCGTAATTCTGAAACATGGTTGAGGAGGACAGCACCTTATATAGCAACACGCTCTGCAAGATTCCACACCCCGACAATGTAATAATTTATTCTCAATAGGTTTAATGTGAATTAGTCCCTCTACACGGCTAATGTCTAGATGCAACATAACTCGAATTTATTGCGGCCTTGAAATCACTCCTGTCATGAGTTCGTCACCATGTTAAATTCATTACCGCATTTACTCAATGTCTGGAGGAGGGCCAACAATGGGATTAGATAGTTCTCATTAAATCTGTTGCTGTCTTTAAAAAGGTTTTGTTTTAATCACTATATAAACGTATCATCTAAACATTTTTCAAAACTTTATCATAATCCTAATGCATAAAGTTGATTACTGATAAAAACTGACAGAAGCAGTGATGCTTTTATTTCGTTAATCATCGTAATTTTTATGATACTTCAATTTTAATGATTTTAGTATATAAATATCGTATATCCTGTTATAATGCTTTTTACATAATTGCTTTACATTTTGCTTCAGAATAAAAATAGTTTTCCCCTTTTCTTCTCCATCTGGAAATTTATTATAAACAGTTTAGGCATAAATAAGTATTTCCATCTCATATTACTAGGAAATTTATGACGGGTTCTACAGAGTTTCTAAGCTCCTGATACATACGCTAGGAGGTGTCAGAACGTAACTAGATATAAATAAGTCACCATATATTCCATGGTTTGAGCAAAAATATGCTAAGAGATAACACATACTGTGTTATAAAGTTATTTAATTTTTTTTCTACAAAATCAAATAAAATCTAAATTTTAGCTTTACAAATTGTCAATTTTATCACCGCCTACATTGGCGATGTAGCTGGCTATTTATCAAACAGGTTCATTTGCTGCAAATATTGGATAAGTGAGTCGGCCGATAGACTGGGTCTTCTCGACTAATCCAGTACCTTGAAATATGTTATCTAATTCATTGCATAATTCCTCATTGTAATTTAGTGGTGCTTTCTTGTGTTTGAACAACGCCGTCTTATGATGCATGTTGAATAGGGTTCAATAGTTCTAGCAATGCCATTTTCATAAGCCCAAGGTATGAATTTCTGTTCTCGTGACTAAATGGTAAATACGGCGTATTAAAATGGATTGTATACGATTATGGCCCAAACATGTATCCAGAAACGCTATTGATAAGTACTTGCACTCAGAGTGTGTAGATTATCATACAAGTACTTACACATGGTAATTGTGTATGCTGGAAATCCCTTTTCGACTAAATCAACATTTGTTTAATCTATAGTGGAACTTCTGCAGAGTTAACACAATCTTTGAAAATTCTACCATCGGGATTGTATCTCGTTTGATTACTCTTTGGGTGCAGTCTACAAGATTTCTTTTGGCATTGAACTCTACATTGTCATACATAAAATGAAACTTGAACATATCACTAATGTTCGCAAACATTGCATTGGTTTCCCATAACATAAAAGGAAGACAGATGCTTCGAGCATAGTTTTTATTACATTTATTGAGAAACTCCTCTGGCGTTTTACAAATTGAGTTTTATCGTTTATTGCTTTATGCCTTCTGTTTGTCTAGGTATTTTCTATATCCCCTTAATGTTACTACCATGCGGTTTGGAATACCCTGTACAATCTTTAGATTTAAGAATTGTGCTTCCTAGTACTGACTTAGTTATTCAAATTACAAGAAAATATTAATTTTAAAGAGATATTTCCAATATTTTTAAGATTATTTATTACAGTGGTAAGTAAAATGGAAACTTGTAATGAACTCACATATTACTTAAGTTCATTTTAATTTATCAGTTGTATTTTTAACAGAACTATTGTTTTATCTCGCATTTTCAAATAATGAAACATGTGATTCGACAATACAACTGTGAAAATGTGTGTCTGTTTTCAGGACATTCTTGTTTTTCTCTTAAAATGGTGTAGTATCCATTGACAAAAACTATACGTCGATTTTTGTGTCAAGAATAGTAAAGTACACAGAAAAATATTGATTCAAGAGTTCTGTTTTATCGATATATGTGAAATAGGGTATTGAAATTCAATGCTGGTATTTTTTTACTGAAGTATGGTAATTATTATACAGAAAAGTCAGAAATTTTTCGTCAAAAGTTTAAAAACAATGAAATTCTGGAATATTTCTGGGTTCTAGACAAAATATTGCATTTTGTCGATGCCTTGATTAAGAGAGAAATTTCAACTTCCTTGATCCATTTCTAAAGATAATACTCAAAGGCTTTTTTTCCGCAGACCTTTGAACACGATTTCCGAGATCTGAGCTTTTTGATACAAAAAACTTTCATTGCATTTTATTTGATAAAAAATATTATTTTTTATAGTAGCTGTGGCAAAATTTCTCATAAAATCCTTTGTTAACCTATTCGATAATGTACAATTACATAAATCAAAATAATTTTAACAGAAAGGTTTTATTTTGTTTTTTTAAATTGATTATGTTTAATTTATCTTGACTATTTTTAAGAAATCTATTCACAATCAATCAGTTTGACCCATAAAATTGAAGGTACATACAATGTAGTACCTTCAATTTTATGGGTAGTTTGAACACTTTAATAAAAATACGTAATTAAATAGAAAAGTTTGAAATAGGAAATCCTTTCTAATTTGAGCGGCAATCAGGTTGTAATATACGAGGGATATTCGGAAACTAAGGTCCGAATCGTCGTAGCTAATCGAATGTCGCGCAAACATTGAAATGCGCATGCGTACCAACTTCCGGCATACCTTGCTCGTCAAACGACACCATTTGCATTGGTATTGTTGCAGTGTGGTCAGTACAGTGCTACTTCAAAATGTTTAAAACAATCGATCAGCCCGCTGACTGTGAAATACGGTAAGTGATTCGGTTTTTGACAGCAAAGAACATTTCAGCAGCGGAAATTCATAGACAGATAAGCGACGTGTATGGCTCAAATGCGATGAGTAGCAGCAAAGTGCGTAAGTGGGTAAGTGGGACGGACGGGAAAATGTTCATGATGAACCACTTTCCGGTGGACCATCAGTGATTACGGATGATTTGGTCAATGCTGTGGATGAAAAGATTCGTGAAGACCGGCGATTCACAATTTCAACTTTAGCATTGGAATTTTCGAATGTGGGTAGAACAACTTTGAAGAAAGTCGTTTCCGAAAAGTTGAAATTTCGCAAATTGTGTGCACGTTGGGTTCTCAAGCTGCTTACTCAGGAACACAAACTGAAAAGAATGGCTTGTGCTCTTGATTTTTTGGATCGATATCATAAAGAAGGTGATCAATTTTTAGAGAGGATTGTCACAGGGGACGAGACGTGGATTTCTCACATAACCCCAGAGTCTAAACGTCAGTCAATGGAATGGCGTCACACAAATTCACCAGTCAGAGTCAAGGCCAAGCGGACAATCTCAACACGCAAGGTTATGGCAACCGTGTTTTGTGATAGACATGGGGTCTTGTTAGTCAAGTTTATGCAGCAAGGGAAAACAATAAATGCAGCCGCTTACTGCGCTACCCTAACTAAACTTCGACGGGTGATACAGAATAAGCGACGTGGTCTTCTGATGTCTGGAGTTCTGTTGCTGCATGACAATGCCAGACACCATTCTGCCACAAAATCTGATCAGATCTTTTGGATGGGAACAGATTGACCACCCACCGTACAGTCCAGACTTGGCTCCGAGTGATTTTTACTTATTCCGCTACCTAAAAGAGTTTCTCGGTGGCAAGCGCTTCGACACAGCTGACGAGGTTAAAGAAGAAGTTCAAGACTGGTTATCCTCTCAGGCGGCAGACGTCTACGACTTAGGCATACAGAAGCTCGTAGAACGTTATGACAAATGTTTAAACATATATGGAAAGAATGTAGAAAAATAGAGACACATGTGAGGAATTTAAAATATAAAGTGTTTTGAAAAAATCTGTAATGTTTTATGTTTTATAAGTAAACGGACCTTAGTTTCCGAATATCCCTCATATATTGCTTGGGTAAATTTCATGAAGCAGTAATATCTATATTTTTAATATTTGTATTAATCCAAGCGAAATTCTTCTGCAATCACACACCATGACATTGAAAACACAACACCTGAAAGAAGTGACCAGAAATTTATGTAAATTCCACAGTATGCACTTCATAGAATAATGCAAATGATGTTAAACACTGAGTTTTTTTACGTACATTGAGTAGAATATAAAGGAATAAACCAGCAGAATGGGCAATATTTTTGCTATTAAAGAAGTTTTTTTTCTTTTATCAGAGAAGGGGTGTAATAGCAGAAAATGTCAGGCCACCATCAACTTAAGTAGCTCCAGGAGACAGACGACTTTACGACGGGTATAGTGACTGGACAAAAAAAGGCAGGTTGGTGCATTCGACTAATATCAACTGACACACAAGAAGACTTGTAACGGTGTAACAGCGGGGGAAAAATGGATGGAACAAAGAGTGGTGGTAATTCTATAGGGTACCGGTATGTACAAATCAACGTCAGTATGAGTGAATCGTCACTCCTTTGGTGGCAAGCATTGACGTCTCCTGCCTACACACTTCAGCTTCCATTTTGTAACATGTGCAGAACACTCATGATACTGCCTATCAATCAGAAGTAGCCGGAAGTAACCGAATCTAGTAGCCTGCACTCGAAGTGTCCATTAAGAAGTATGCCATTACCCACAAAATTCAGACGACAGCGTTTGGAATGCTACGAGGCGAGAACGACAGATTGTCACATGCATTTTCAGACGTCTGTTGTTTATGTTTGTCCAGTGATCGTCGCCGTGTATGTATTAGCATCCAGGACTATCCTGGGTGCATCTGTGGAACTCCACACCGTGCAACATTAAAGTTGAAGTGGCCATCGCATACGATAGCTGTTCATTTTCGTATTGAGGGCACTACAACGTTCCAGTGATATACCAATGATGTGCTTCAGCCTTTGACGTTTCCTTTCCTTCGTGAATGCACAACACGAGGATCATGCACGAACACAAATTATGCGCACCAGAAATGTGTTTTTCAAGATGCATATTTTCTTCCCTGACCTCCAATTATGGTATGATGTGTCGCTAATAGAACATGACTGGGTTTGATTAAACACCACTTGTATTCTCTTCCTCCGCCGCGTATTCAGAATGCGAACTGAGATAAATGGATGACTGGGAATGGAGAGTCGTACTACCAGAAGTTATAAGTGTTCTCATTTACACTGCATCTGAAAGTGCTTCGAGTATCGCCATCCTTGGTGGTCCTGAAAACTGTTAAAATGACGCTGTTCTCTCTGTATGTCACAAGTGCTATTTAAAATAAAGATCATTTATTGCCCTTAAATGTATCTCTATCATTGTTAAGAGTCTTCCTTTCCTGTCCACCTTTTCCTCACTTAGTTTGCAAGCGATATCGTGCTTTTAAACGCGTTCTAATTTTAATTACTCTGAAATTAAGTTTGAAATTCCGCATCGAAAAAAATTCGAAATTTAAATGAAAAGATTGCAATTACCAAGTGAGACTTCAAATTTAATGTATATCATTAAGAAGATAGTTTTATAGTTTACAACGACTACTTCTCCCATATATTACAATTAGCAGAGAACACGAGTAAAAACAAATGACTGGAACATTGAGAATTTTCTTTTCAGACCACTCGTCTCTACAACTAAAAGTCGATGTTTGAAAGAAAACTTCATAGCCAAAGTCAAATATTTGTAGGCAAAAGTAATAAATATTGATTAGTTCACTGATAATCCTGATGTTGCAGTTGTTGTAATATGAATAATTATAGCTAATAACCTTAAAACATTTTGATTTACAAAATGCACCTGTACCGTCATCTATAAGTAAATCGAGGAGTGTCTGTATTTTAAAAAAAATATTTTCCATATTTCTGCTGAATAAATAATGAACAATATATCAAATTATATTTTCTTTTTATTTAAAACTAATTACATGTAAAAGACGATGCTTCAAATTCATTTATAAATAAACTGTGTTGATTACAGAAATATTAGCTAGTATATACTTTAATAATACTTCTTGCAATAATGGGAAATTCTAGAGAATGGTAATTTATGATATGTTTCCACCTCATTTAGAAAAAGTAGATTTGTAATATCTACCATAAAATCTCGCATATAACATGCACTTTGAACACAAAAAATGATCGCAATTTACGGGTGCACGTTATACACCGAGTATAAAAAGGATAGCATCAAAAATAAAAAAAGGATATGAGTATTAACAAATTAGACTTCTAAATAGATTGGGATGGCGTTTATTTAAAAGAAAATAGCATACCTCTTATATAACTTAAAGGGTTGTAGTTTTAGAAGCATGTTGTTTTTCCGAAAGTCTGGGATAATACTTTAAACAAATGACTTTAAAACATAAGATAATTACACGCATACATTTTAGGTTATTTTCTTCGGTTACGCGTTATATGGCGAATATACCTAAATAAGAAAAAAATCAGCTTGAAAGTATAGGAGCCCGTTATCCGCCCTATTTTATGGTACGTATTCATTAAAAGCTGAATTCCTTCAATAAGATATTCAGAATGAAGCATTTTTAGAGTGAAATACATACTTAAATATTGAGAAATTACGATAAGAAATTCTGATTTAATGTTAATTGATTGATACATTTGTACTAAATTCATTCTTAGAGAAATCATCTTATTTTTAGACTTGTACTGAAAAACTATACATCAAGTTTATTAGCTGTGAATTTTTAAAAAGAATCAATTCTAAAAGTTGTATGGCACTGAAAACTCATTAAGAGATAAATAACGTAACATTTAAAAATGTAATTCAAGAATACTGTATAATAATTTTTTCCATAATGCAAAAACAAGTCAAAATTATATATTACTAAAATCTCAATTGTGAAATAATTAATTGTTAAGCTTAAGATGGATATTCAGTAATAATCTGTTATAAATTTGTCCTTCGAAGGAAAAAAACCAACGTGTTTTCTTTAAAGACCGAAGAGACTAAGCAAAAAAATATCCATAAATATTTCATCGGGTATCGTTTAAGAAATGAAATATTCACGAAGATTTCGTAAACCTTTTATAAAAAATAAATAAAAAAATCTTCTCATGGTTTCAATGTAATTTATTATTTTCAGGATCTTCAAATTGTTATTAAACAAGTTGAAAAAATGTATGATTAAATTTTTAAAAATTGACATGCTTCATTTTCATTTCTGAAATTGATTAATTAGCAAGGAATATGTTAGAAGGACACCAAAGCCGGTCAAAATGGAACTTTTTGTAAATTTAAAATATCCGCAAGCAGAGAAAGCAATGTTTTCGTTTCCAAGTGCAGATACGTAACCATCGTGATCATTGCGAACATTCCTCAGTCTGCTTTTCCGATCGTATGTGTTTACTTCATTTCTGAAATCCTTGTCTTTTTCGTTCACTTCAGCCCCGCAAAACATTAAATACAAAAGTAGCGAAAAATTTATGCTTGTAAAAATAATACCGTTATAAAGGTACGCCCGCTTTGCCCATTCTCCTGTCTCAAACCCTAAATTTAAAGTGATTACTCCAAAAACATTGAGAAATCCCAATAATGTTAGAAGAAACAAAACACCTCCAAATGTGCTTTCAATGCAACTTTTAAGAACCAGAACGTTTTCATAATATCCGAAAATTTCCGAAACATTTGCATTTTCTTGAAGCAAATTTTCTTTGCACCGAAGAACAGCTTGTCCAACATCTTGAAATAAACTAGCACAAAATAAAATCAGCATATTTTGCATCACACTGCCAAATAAATGGAAAAAATAAAGGTATATGTATTTCAAACCTTCAGGCAATCCAAGTATCTTCAATAACGTCGTGATACTTCTTCCAAACAATAGGTTTTGATTTTCGTGGTACCACAAATTTACTGTGCACATTGCTGGCATTATTATTAATACAGTAGTTAATGCGTTTATGACGCTGAATACTTGCCTCTTTAATGAGAATGGTTTTATTCTTATTAGGAGCTCGACGGTCTTTCTTATTTCGTGGCGTTTTCGAAAGCCTTTGTGCCAAAGCAGAAGATTTATTGTGGTTGATAAAAACATCGAAAGCGATCCCTTCTGAATTATTCTGTTACGTACATTATAAAGTAAGGCACCTATAAGACCTTGAAGAAGAAACAAGTGCATCATTAGAACAGTGAATGCTTGTAAAATATAATTAAAACACTTTTTTTGAATTTCCTTTGGTTTAATATCTATTCCAAAGGTAGACAAAAGCTTTAAAAGAAAACAGTTATTACGATACCAAGAGTTACCAAGAAGCTTGTTTTCTTTCCAGATAACAGATGACTCTTTTCGTCTAAGAAATTTCCCTGTCTTCAAGTTTTCGAATAATTCACTTTTAATCAAGCTCATTTTAAAGCTTTTTTAACTGGGAAATAATGTTCCTTACTACAACCATTGACTTATTTCCAAGTAGTGTTTTGCAAAGGGCGTTTGTGTTTTTCTTGTTTCAAGGAAATTAAATGCACACAAAAATAAATATTTCACTGGGATGTCAAATGAAAATATTCCTTTGCCAGCGTTACCTTTTGAACAACTGCTTCATTTACAAAAAAAATTGTTTTTTTTATGGAATTGTAAATTGTTTGGAACTAATTGTTGTATCTATAGATTTTCTTGAACAATATTTTTACTTTCGTTCTAATGATAACGAATTGAAAAAAATACATTAGCATATATTAATAATTTCCATTTAATTTTTAAAAGCAATACCACATATAACCATGGATCAAAATCTTTTGAAACGTTTTTATGTCTTTTTATATAATGATACTTTTGGAAGTTTATCAATTCAAAAACTTTTCGGCTTAGAAAATAATTTTTTTGTATTATCGTAACAATGAATCCTACAATTAAGGTGAATATAACTGTTTATAAAAAAATAGAAAAGTGTTCTGAAAAAAACGTATTATTCCCCAAATAATAAAAATTAGCATATGGTAAAAACAGAATAATTTCATTTGGTTTTTATTCTGTATGATAAAGAAGAAATCTTACTCTTATACTGTCATTACGAAGTTTACTGTTATACATATTTATTTGCTACATAACATTCCTCTTTCAGGATATTGTTGGTTTTTAAAAATTCAAGTGACGGTATATGTTACAAATGCAAACATATGTACTTACCATTACATTTTCTTCGAAAGGTCATGCCAAATTTCCTTTCAAAAAAAAAAAAAAAAACATTGGCTTCGAAAAGTGATAGATGCAACAATTAAAATATCAACAAGTAATATAAAAAAATTAAGAACAATTCCTACTTAGCTACTTTTAATTAAATAGATGCAATTACTATAAATATGTATATACATATGACAGAATCACAACATTAAGTGGTAATTAATTTTTATTAATTATCATTAAAGTATCATATTGTCATCCAAAACAATCGTGTATAAAAAATTTAGGTTCAACTGAATGCTTTAAAACGTGAGAAAAAAAAAACTTTTCAAAGTTTTGGCACAAGTCGCCTAGTGTCGCTAAGTCACCAAAAATGATGGCAGCGTGGGTGTTTTTGTAAATCTTTAAATAATTAGTTTTAATCAATTAACTTTTATTAATTATAATTACACTATTGCATTGTTGTCCAAAATAACAATGTATATAAAATTTCAGCTCAATTGAGCACTTTAAAATGTATTTTATTCACGATTGAAAATTCCACCAAGATAAATAAATATATAGAGAGTGTGACCTAATAATAGGAATTAAAAAAATATATATAAACCTTTGCTTAGAACACAAAATTAAGCTTTTGTGTATTAACACTATGCCATAGAGGACTTTTCGCAAATTCCATCCCATTTTAGCAATAGGCAAATTTCGTGACGTTATATGACAAATGCAATTATGTCTTCTCTATTTATATTGTTCTTGAACTTTGTCTAGCAAAATTTAGATAACATTTGTGGCGGTGTGATATCTATATGAACTAGTACCAACATCACGCAAAGACGATTGTCTTGGCGTGATCGGTAAAGTACTCGCATTCGTTTGGAATGGAAGGTACCCAGAACGAACCACCCTTCCTTCATTCGTGACCCTGACCGTGATAAGAAAGGCAATCTTCACGCGCCACAGTCGTGGCGTCATCTATCCACCGCAAAAGCTACCAAACCGTCAAATATGGACGCAAATAAGCCGTTACTTCTCAATTCGTCTTACACGAATGACACAATTAAAACCGTCACACAAATGACGCAATTCTCAAGCCGTCACGCATGAAAGACGCAACTGCTTACATGCTTACCACGAATATGGTATCGTTCGTTCGCCTATTCACCGAAACACTGGGAGGGAGTATGTGGCGGTGTGATATCTATATGAACTAGTACTAACATCACGCAAAGACGATCGTCTTGGCGTGATCTGTAAGGTACTCGCATTCGTTCGGAACGGAATGTACCCAGAACGAACCAACCTTCATTCACATTGTTAGTTAAAGATTTGAAATATTAAGATTCTTTAAAAAGATTTGCAAAATTAAAATTCTTTTATTGTGCTTGTATTTTAAATTCAAGTTGGATTTGCTCACCTATATGACCTATTGTTGACAAATATGAGCTTCGTAACAGAAACTTTCTTCAAAAACAATAGTTGGCAACACAAAATCACATGAATTGATTATCTAGAAATAGAATAGATTTTATCATGTGACTATGATGCCACATAAATTTAACCCTACGTAACGAGGATGGCATCAAATTAGTTTATGTAATTCGTTAAATCTTTGGGAATGAATCAGTTAAAATTTCATCTTGAAATAAATTTAAAACTTCATAGAACCCTCCAACACTCGGAAGTCTTGAAACTCTACGTTATCTATTTCTGACTCCACAGGGTCCTTTTTAAAAAAATGGAGTCAGTAATAATAAAAGTAGGTTATTTTTACTGTCAGGTTATATTATTTAGTTGATTCCCCCGAAAGTAAGAAGTCAGTTTCACCAGCCATTATTGTAAATGTTTTTAAAAAATTAAACAATTTAAAGTTTTTTTTAAAACTTTTATAAAATGCTCAATTTTTAAAATACACTGCTGGCCACCGTAAATGCAACACCAAGAAAGACGAGAGACAACACAACAAAATTATTTTTGTAGATAAAATGTTGGCCAAGTATCAAATGATTAAATTTATAGACTTCTGTGAAGTATGGTTGCTGCCAGAATCAATAGTCTGAGCAGCCACGATTTTTGGAGATCAGTACTGCCACACGCCTCGACATTGATTCAACGAGAATTTGGATGTGTTCTTGGGGTACAGAAGACCAAGCAGCTTCCACACGTTGCAAAAGTTGATCTCATGTGGCAGTTGGAGTGTAATCTGGGTCAATCGTTGAGCAACCATAGACCACATGTTTTCTAGCGGTGAAAGATCCGGAGAGCGTGCCAGCCAGGGAAGCAATTCAATCTGGTGATTGACGGAAATTGGACTTTGGAAAATGCGTGCCACGTGTGGTCGCGCATAATCCTGTTGAAATATGGCTGTGGTCAAGCCCTTAAGGTATGGAAGGACAACTGGCTCCAACACCTCGGATTTGTAGCGCTGGTAGTTTAAAGTACCAGCAATGCGTACTAGATTAGTGCGAGAGAGATATCCAATACCACCCCGTACCATAATACCCAGCACAAGACCAGTGCGGTGGTGTATAATGCAGCTGTTCAGCAACCTCTCTCCATGGTATCTCCAGACTTGAATCCGACCATCATGGTGTTGCAGAACGATGCGTGACTCGTCATTAAAGACAACTTCATTCTATTCTGTCACCCACATCCTTCTTTCATCGCACCGTTGGTGACGGAGACGTTTGTGGTTCTGCGTCAAGGGTAGACCAAGCAATGGACGTCTTGTGAACACACCACTGTGCGGTAAATGGAGTCGAATGGTATGCGCAGACACTGAATGATACGTTGACTCAAATGACTGTGCTATGGTTCGTGATGTGACTGAGCGATCCGTCACTGCCTTACGCACAATTTGCCTGTCCTTACGTGAAGAGTTGTACTGAGGTGGATGCGATTGACTACGTCAGTCCGTCATGCACTCCTGTATCCAACGGTTACATATCTGCATTACAGTTGTTTCGTTTCGTCCAACACGACTATCGATTTCCCCGAAAAATCATGCCCAATCTCCGTAGGCCAGTGTTTCTCAAAGTGTGGGGCGCCCCCCCTGGGGGGCGCGAGCGTATCGAAAATTTAAAAAAATTTTTTTAAAAATAAACGGAAAGAGAAGTAAAAAAAAATGCTTTCTTCCATAATAAAAAAAAAATACACACAACACTGACATAATTTATGTTTATTATCTGGCTTTTTTCCGTCATCAAATAGCTATCTTTGATCCCAAAACCAAATTAAAGAAAAAAAGAACATTTTGTTTTATTTGCTGTATTTCATCAATGAGAGATTTTTTTATTACGTTTTAACATAAAATATTACTCGTTAAAAGAAAGAAACGAAACCCAGACCCTGAGAAAAATTCTAAGAAGATAAACAATTCACCACTGTAATTATTATTGAAATACTGTACATTAGTTGTAGAAAAAGAAAAGGAAGTCATGATTCACTTTTCAGCCAGACTGCATAGTACGTTTTCTAATCATTTGATTGACCTTCAATCTTATGGTATGGTTATTATCAATATTAGTTCCCTCCCATCTTTTATGCGTTTGCTTTTCGCATAGGGAAATTGTAAATAATTGAGTTTTGCGATACTTGGAAAAAAATTGATTGGTTTAGCGTTTCTGTAGGATAATTGAAAAGTGTTCGATTTGCGTCCTTTATTATGGTCTGGTACTTTTGAATGATTTTAGTTCAGTTTTATTGGATTTTTTCTCAAATCATCAAAGAATTGAATAGTCCTTGAAAGAAGGTAAGTATACTTTCTATAAATTAAAATATTCACTAGAAAGCCGATTTGTATCGTGTACAGTAAAAATAATTCTAAACAAATGATTGGGGTGACTGAGTCCCCCCGCACTACCATTAATGTTAGTATCGAGTACGCGCCTGCTCCCGGGTTAAAACATTTTGAAGTCTTCTCGCTTTAAATGTCAAAAAGTAACACAATTATTCTTCATCGGAATTTTATATTCTTTTTCATAATTTAACATTAATTCTAAATGCTAATTGTGTGAGGTTTAAAATTACAATTCTTTTAAACAGTTATTTACAATTATAGCATTTATCTAAAAAAAATCATTTTACATTTTTGTATACAATGTCGTGCACACAGTTTTACTCTCCTTACAATTCAGCTATTATATCAAGAATAATGTTTTATTTTTTTAAAGAATGAAGTCGTGCGAAGAGTCGGTGTTTCAGCCAGTATACGTTTGATGTATCCGTACTGAAGAAGGTATTTTATAAATAATTTCTTATTACTGAATTTGGCCGCGGTAGCCGAGTGGTATAGGTATCGGATCGTGGCTTGCCTTGTCACGAGTTCAAGCCCAGTACCACTAAAGACCCGCCATGTAGGGCAGCGAAGCACGTTAAATCTGTTGAGAGTTGAAACGTTTTCCCGTTGGTGTGGTGTGGTAGTTAGGAGAGAGGGGTGCCAGCTCAGGTGTCATCCACGTCAATTGACCATGGTTCAAAATTACGTGGTCCGTCGTCAAAAGCTCTCGTGCAGCTGAACAGTGCGACGTTAATATTCAATCAATCAATCTTATTACTAAATTAAGAACAAGTTTAATAATTATTAGGGACTTCCACGGGCTTGTCTTGTAGAGGAAAGTTTTTCAAAGGAAGCTTTAATATCAGAAATTGACACTTATAAAGAGTTATTTTTCTATATTTAGCTGAGATCTATATTTTGTCTTCAAGGCATCCACTGCAGAAAATCCGGTTTGAAAAAGGTAGGATGTTGAAAATGGTAATAGTATACGAAGTGCTTTTGTTTTCAGTACAGATAATTCCTCATCCACCTCTACCCCAAATTCAAAGAGCGATTTATTACAAAATTGCCTTTTAATTTTTCACTGGATGTGAAATCTATGAAGATTTATTCTTCGGAAGTTGAGAGCCCTTCTGGAATATCTTGAAATAGATCCCTAATCCACTCGTAACTTGCTACCAAGCTGTCCTCATCCAGAAAATACTTTTTAAAATTCTTTGCCAACATAGCTAAATGATTTTACATGTTTTAAAAACAATTTTCACATGTTGTTCTACAGATTTGTAAGTTTTAACACATATCGAGCTAGGGCTTTTTTTCCATCATTTACTTCAGTAGTGGTAAATCCAAAATTTAAGTATTTTTGAGAAGATCGCCTTAATTTAATTTTCGGAACCATGCTCGTTCGTCTGTGTACTTGTTGATTCTTTTTATTATTGTTGAATGTTTCCTTATGACTTAAAAATGTATGTATGACATTGTTTTAATCTACTGCCGTAAATACTTTATTACCGTGAATTACAATTAACGTGGAAATTAAAAAAAATGTACTTTCAAGCTAGATTCGGTAGCTATAGGAGTATCGAGTCGACCAAAACTGACTGGAATTGTACGACGAAAAGCATTTTTACATGTTTTGCGCAGACGTCCGATACGTTGCCCAGACTCACGCAAACGTATCCTATAATGCCAGATGTGATGGATATGATAGAGAGTGACATTGACTAGACTATTTTTCTAATGACATTTGTACTTTGAGAAATGAATGCCGAAGGAAATAAATCTTTAATTAAATACATCATTTTGCGATCTGTTCCAATTTAAAAATTAGAGAAAGAAAAATAACATTATTCTAAGTAATATATATTTTAAGTAATTTTCTTAAAATATATATTACTTAAAAGTTACATATACACAAAATTTAATATACTTTTCGTATTAATTTTTACCGTATATAATTAAGATCGTATTGTAACTTTAGCGTCTCTCTCTTAAAGTGCATTTTTATTGCAGTAAATACATTATTGTTGTACAGGGGGGCGAGACAAAAATTATGATTGAAAATTGGGTCGCCAGTATTGAAAGTTTTATAAACACTGCCGTAGGCCACTATCCTTGCTCCTTCGAACACGGATACTTGATCAAAAGTGATCGTTTTTTACGAGACATAACTGATCCTTTTTTTGAAAAAACCACAAGAAAACACAACTGCCGAACTTGAATTGTTGAAATCTCCCAGCCTTATTTAGCGCTTTGAGGTGGCGCCACATGCGCGCGTGATGTACGTCTGCGCTGAAATTTTAATCGTTTGCACACACATCTCACCTCCACTAATGCATGTTGTAAATTCTCTGATATTTGCATACTTCCTTCAGGGTGTTGCATTTACGGTGGCCAGTAGTGTATTTAGAGAGTAAGATATCTGCTAATAAAGTATATTTTCCAGTATTATATAAAATTAGGAAATCATTTTAACTTATATTTTCAATAAACACATATATACATCTGTACATAAGTAGATAATAATAGCCGATTTTACGGTCGCAGGTGACACAGAGTTGAGTTGTTTCGCTCTTACTGCTGAGTTGAGTTGTGTTTTCCTTGCTGTTGAGTTGAGCTGTTTTTTCTGATGCTAAGTTGAGTTGTTTTCCTCCTGTTTGCTAAGTTGAGTTGTTTTTCTCCTGTTTGCTAAGTTGAGTTGTTTTCCTCCTGTTTGCTAAGTTGAGTTGTTTTTCTCCTACTTTAGTATGCAGTTTAGTGTAGTTAGTGTGCAGTTAGTTTAGTGTATATTTGGCATATTTTTTTATAACTTTCTCCCATAATATTTATATATATCCTTTAAAATCATATAGTATGTATTTTGGCATTTTATGGTTAGATGGGTTCTCTTTTAATTTGAGTCTGAGGGTGCATGTGATATTTGATCTGTCATACAAAAAAATACGTAAAATATTACACAACTATAGATTTTAACATTCTAATTATTATTTTACAGAAACGAAAGAAATATTTTGCGATACTTTTACTATAAAGAGTTGAATGAATGAGCGATCACATAAAAAATCACGTGACAAAAGTTTACTTTAATGATTGATAAAAAAAATCATCTAAACAATAACTTTGTCGAAAACAGTACACTTTTCTTAGATGTCGATGTTTTAACCACATTTGTGTGTGATTCCATTTTTTTCTGATTCTCAATTTCTATAATATTATTCACATTTAAGTAAATTTATAAAATTAATATCTAAACACGCGATAAAACTATATTGATACAACTTCTCTAGGGTTTTCTGTCATACAAAGATATGAATTTAACTAAATTAGTTTTGAGTGAACACTAATTTACGTGGGCTGACGTTTACACAAGAGAGAGATATTTCCATTACTTAACAATTCTCTTATAATGACGGATTTCAATAAAGTAATCTATCAGTAATTCCTTTTGAAAGGAAAGACATTTTTATAAAGATCTTACTTTTGATTAGATAAAAAAAAACAATAATTCTTAAATTAGCTTATTAAGCTTGATTAATGTTCATTATTTACACAAGTATAAAAATATTTGTAGATTTTTTTTTTCAGTTTTTCAGTTCAAAGTAAAATAGTATAGGGTTGTGATTTATTTTTAACAAGTGCTACCAAGGATGCAGAAATAACATAGTATCGAGTGAGTTCGATAGTTCTATTCGGTTTTGGATATGCAGATTTGCAATAGAATTGACGCTACACATTATGTTGTAATGACCGAATTTGTCGGTCAATTGAATTTCTGGATGCTTAACATATAAATACATTAAGTTTTACACAGTTAATCCCCTAAAAAAATCTCAGAGAGTTTAACAATGCTAGATGGAGAATGTGAGACATTGTTTGCTATACGAGTTCGATAAAATCAGTAAGGCAGCCGCAGCAGGCCCCAATGTTTGTCAAGTTTATGGGAAGGATGCAATAGACGAAATCACACGTCGTCGATGATTTCTTAGGAGTGGACTGCCATCACATGTTAGGAAAGACGATATTTACCAAGCCATAAGGAACAACCTGATCCCAACCATGGAAGAATTAGCGGAGATCTTAAACGTACACCATACAATGACCTAGATACGGCTGGTTAACTTGGGTTTTTCGAGAAAGTTGGATCGTTAGCAGTGGCGTAACGGAGAATATTAGAGTCTCTTGCAAAGTCTAGTTTTGCTTTTAATTTTTTTTTATAAATTGGTTAAATACGTACTTGGCGTCACCCAGATTTTGAATCTCCTAGAATCCTGGGACACCTCCCCGTGATGCGGGAGTGTGCGTTAATTCACTGATTGTTGGATTCCATAAAACCTGACAGCTAAGCAACGGGTTGACCGAGTCGCAACCTGTGTTTCTTTGCTTTCAAGGAACAAAATGACCCATTCTTGACACGAATTTTAACAGGAGATGAAAAATGGATTATGTACAGTAAAGTTAGCGTCTTAGGTCGTCTCATCCACCTGCATTCAATTCGAAAGCTGAGCTTCATCAAAAAAAGATGTTATTGAATATGTGGTGAGATGTGCAGATAAAATAATTCCCTTGCGAGGTCTTTCCACTCTACCAAACCACCAATTCTGCTCTCTAATGTCTACAGTTAGACAGGCTACAATCAAAATTGGTTGCAAATTTACCATATATTATCAATCGTCGAGATATTATCCTTCATCACGATAACACCAGGCCACATGATGCTGTCATCACTCGACAAAAATTATGGGCTTATAACACCCTCTCTATTTTCCTGACCTAGCACCAACTGACTGTCATCTATTTCGGGCATTAAACAATCCATTTAGTCGGAAAATCTTGATCTTGAAACTGATGATCTTAATGCTGTGAAAACTGCCACATCCTACATATTTTTTCCTCCATTCCAACGACCGCGAATTTTACCGCCATAGGATTCATCTCCTACCAGAAAGATGGCAAAAGGTCATAAATAGAAAAGGGGATTATACGCAGTCATAAGCAATGATCAATTTGTGTTTATTCGCACTACTTTAGGGGAAATATAAACGGGTGGAAACTTTTAACTCTCCAGATAATTACATAATATATTGAAAATTAAAACAAAATTGAGATCCATTTAATTTTTCACTAAAGAAACAAGAAAAAAATCATGCGTTTGTAACTTATTATATAAAAAACGTATTTCAAAAGTGTGTACAAAGTGTGAACTTAAATCAAAGAATTCAATCATTTTGGGTTTTTTGTTTACGAACATTGTAGGCCACAGTCCACTTTTAATCTTTGCCCTTATATGAATACATAAATTAAAAGTATGAAGCAAAATATTTAAAAAAAGAACATCCAAAAAACATATTTTTAGGGCATTAATTAGTAATAACACATGCAAATAATGCACAAAAACCTTTTACACTCTCTGCCGTAACAAAATATAAATAGTGTTAATAAATAAGCTATATATATACTAATTATTATTAATTAAAACTTAGAGTGAAGTCTTAAGATATTTTTTTGAATGTTTTTGGACAAATGCATGATAAATAATGAAAATTCAAAAGAATAGTTTCGCCAAACATCGGTAAGTTACCAATTTTTTATTTATTCTATCGAAGCTAGAATAAAAAATAATTGTAAGAGAAACGATAAAACAGGGCACCCTCGATTTTACTAAACCCAAAAATAGAATCTAATTATTTTATTCCACTCGCGTAAGTTCAGTTACTTACAAACCAAATGAGATATATTTCGAAACGAATGGAGTATTGAATTACAAACACATGCACAGATGATAAATAAAAAAGTAATTGATGAAGCTCGATCAATAACGCTGCATCGTCGTTAACCGTAGAAGCAAATATTTTTTAAAAAAATGCTAAACTCTTTGTTTTATGTAAAATAAAAAAAGAATAACAAATTACTAATATTTTTTATAAAAATCCAAGTGAATATTTTGTAAATTCATTATGAAATAATTTAAATTCAGAATGACGAAGTAAAAATACGTTTTGAGAATGCTACATGTCTGAATGATAGATAAATGGTATTCGGAAACTAAAATTTGTTACTTACTGAAATAAATACAAACGTAGTTATATGGAATCAAACAAGTTTGCTACTCTGAATTCAAACGGTTTCAAGTTCTAAATTAGATTGTATCAGGGAATAATAACCTATTTTAAATCTTAATGTCAGCAAAAGATATTTAAGAACATTGTGAGACATGTGCCCGTGGTTGCCTTATTTCTACGTTATCTACGCGACCTGTATCTATAGGAAAGTACGAAGAACTAGACGTTTCAGTCATCTTAATATCTCTTTATTAAAATCTTAACTTAATCAATATATAATAATAATTATAGAAAGCGAATCTGGAGTGAGAAGACACAATTTGTATTACCAAATAATCGCGTAATTGACCACTATATCTAACTTTACAGATTACGGCGAATCTCCTTAATACACTTAGTTCCTTATATCTTAATTGAAGATGCTTACTGCTAAATCCTAGTTAACAGCTACTCTCTTGTTGGTCGTACTGACGTGGCTTTAGACCTTGTGGAATGGTATCCACCTTATCTTGAAGGCACAGGTACGGGTAGGTTAACTCTTGAACTTGCAATTTCCTCTAACTCTAACTTAAACTTTTCTAATCATAAACATATACCTCATATAGCAACTTCGCATAGACACTTCGAATGCGAAACTTCTACTATTTATAAGATTCCTAATTTACATATACACGTTCTTTTTCTGGAGTTGATTGGAAAGAATAGCCATTCTGGCCCCAAAGAACCGGAAGAGGACATTAATGGAAATCGCGATGAAAGCCCGTCACAACCTGCTTCACCTTTTTTTTTTTTTTTTTTGTGAAAAAAGTAAATCTCGTGATCGGTCTTGTCAGTTGTCGCGAATTACTTGGTTTAACTCTAATAGCTTATTATAAAGCTACTTTTGCTATGAAGTTTCTTTTTCTACTGAATTAATCAAAATAATATACAAAAAAGGGAATGATATCTAGGTTTTCGTTTGAAAACTACTGAAGGATTGTAAGCAATAGTATCATTTTCAGGAAGGCATTGAAACAAAACAAAATATTTGACGCTAATATTTAGTATGAAGAACGGGAGAAAAAATGGATTATACTACCAATGATTTATGTCCGTAATTTTTGCAAGCACTGGGATGAAAAGCAGTTTACTCAGTTATAAATATCACATTAAATTATTCTGCATGATTTAATATTTAATCGATTAGTTCATCATATTTTTTTTTAAAAAATATTTGAATAATCTTTTTTTAACTTTTTAAATGTGATTCATTCTCATTTATTAATTAAAAAACTTTGCACGGATGACATAAAATTGCAAGTTTTATACAAAATACATTTTCCCTGTTTAACCAATACTTTTTAAACAAATAAAAAAAATTAAGTTATTTCCCGCTTAACATATATTCAGTTTTATTTTTTAAACTTCCTTTTAATAACAAATTCTTCCTTTTTTTCTTTTTTGCTACAAACTTTGAAAAAAGTGGGTCGAAGAAAATGAGTGAGCTATGAATAAAATGTTTATTTGGTCATGTAATTATGTTACACGCTTTTAATTGAAGAAGGATAATTTTTAACTATCATCCCATTTCTGAAAAAGTAACAATTATACGTTTTAATAAAAAATCAACAAACCATTTTTTTTCGAATTGGCAGATCTCATTAAATATATTTTAAAGTATTTTATTTGTAACAGATTAATTCTTATATGTATAAGAACGTGTGTTTTATTTTGTTTTGTTTCTTTAATAAACGATTATTTTTTCTAACGTATTTCAATTCAAATTAAAATCTTTCAATACCATTCGAAATCCTACTTCCCTATTTTTTTCTTTCAAATAGCTTGTGATATCCCCCCCTCTCGGGTGATTATCTCTTTGAGTGAGTATCCGAGTGAGGTAGAGGTGTAGGATTATCGGAAAAACTAGAAGCACATACATAATCTTAATATATATTTATTAAGATTTTGAACTTAAGCTTTTAACAAATTAGATTATAATAATATGTGTGAGAGAATCTACGGTGGCAAAAAACACAATATATATATGATACCGAATTAACCTAACTCAGACCACTATCAATACTGTGTGTGTGACTCGCCTAAACTCAATTACAATACTGATCCAAATATTAAATAGTCAATCCTACCTAGCTGTAATCTGAAGAATCGATCACTACTATCTTAGACGAACGCATGTAAATGCTCGAGTGCAATGGTATGCACCTTGCCTCAATGTATCTCTATCACGTATAATTTCTACTAGCCACCACGTAACGTTTTCCAAAACTTCTTCACGCTTGTGTGTGTGAACCCCGGATTATGTTTACATTCCTCCAAATTGCCATCCCGCTGACTCTAACTTCTGATATTTAAAAGCTTCCTAATTTGCATCTTTCTTTTACAATTCACCTCTTGGATTTGGTTGGAAAAGTGTCGTCATTAATTCTGGCTCCAAAGAACCCAAATGACATGTTAAAAAAAGACACGTGAGCCCGTCAAAAGCTTTAGTTTAAATAAAAGAAAATATTTCTCAAGAAATGTAACAAGAACATTCAAGAGCAGCATCTTTGTGTTTCATGCAGCCCAACTAGGTTTCTAGATGATATACATCCCTATTTTTATTCCTGCTTACCTATTACGGTTTATTATTTATTATGTTAACTGAATAAATTGAAAAAAAATATAGATGTGGACTATATATGTATCATATTACACAGAATTTTAAATATTTTAAACAATTGTCATTATTTTACAATTATGTAAACGGTCTTGCGTGTTTTTTTAACTTATTTTGACATCTTTTAACTAGATGCTCAAAAAAAAAGCAATAATTTAACGTTCTCTAAGAAACTTATTCAGTAATCTGTAAATGTGAATTTCATCAATTTAAATTAGTAGACGTGAAAGTTAAACTTCTATGAATGTTTCGTACAGTCCTTGCATTAAAATGCAGACAGTTCCCGATTCAACGAAATCATCAGGACCATATATTTGTCCGTTAAGTCGGGGTTATTTGTTTTACCGGGATTTTTAGCACTTACTATTTGATAAATGTATGATAAGCAACTATACACAAAATATCCCTAGTTGAAAATAACTCATTTTTTATCCAACGGTTAAAATACTTTTAGTGAATTATTACACACCAGTTAGTTGGACATTTGAAAGTACTAACTAACAGATGTTTGAGAATCTCTTTGATTCCTTACTCGAAAGATTTCTTTTTCGACTCCATGCAGAGATGAAAATACTGCATCTTTTACACCCTACTGATTAAGATACGTTTTCACAGTTTCCAAACAATGCAAGACCTTAAAAATGTAATAGTTTTGATTGGAGTTTCATTATCAATTTCTACATAAGAAGTTATTCATTGACTCCAACAAATCACTTAATCAAGCCACAACTTAAGTCGCACACATAGGTAGTCATTCATCAAATGCATCATGATCGTTAGAATCTTAAAATATCCCCTGCTTCGTGGATTGGGACAGGGGCGTAGCTACCGCCGTATAAGCCGTATTAATGATACGGGGCCCCCAAACTTCAGGGGCCCCAACGTGTGTAACTACAGTCCCACTAATAGAGCTCCCATATCTAAACAAGGGCCCCATAAGGAATTTTGATACAGAGTCTCCCTCAGATCTGCATATGCCAGTGGATCGTGCTTTCCTGTCCTATTCAAGACTCACACAATAGGTTACACTCATGGCTAATCTACATCTGTAATGTCTAGTAAGGTCTTTTTCGGTTGAAATTCGCTGTTTCTGTCCTTAAAAAATGTCATTTTGGAAAAAAATATCAAATTTTTTTTTAATATAAAATTAAAAAAAACACCCTTTTCAGTTGCTGAAACAATTCATTAGTTTTGGGTTTATTATTCGCTAAGCATGGGTTTTTGTCTTCGTTTTAATTGGGAAAGGAGAAAAATTCATTAAATACGAGTTCGTTAAATCGGGGTCCGACTGCATATGTATTTGTAGAAAAATAATAAATAATTTCATATTTATATCCGATGTATTCAAAATTTCATTATTTTATTTTAGTTCTTTAATACTTTTCATTCACTTTTATGTTAATGTATGGTAGGTGAATCAACCAATTAATTCAACCTTATTAAATTACATATGTTTAGAAAATTTCGTTAGCTTCAAAGAGGCATCTGTGTTCTTCTTTTTTTTTTAATTAACAGGTGAGTCTGCCTCATATATTTTGTAGTAGGAAATTTTGTATAGTTCGGAACAACATTCTGAATGTGAATTACGCTTGTTAATATTTCTTCGACACTTTTTCATAGCAATGTGGTGTAAAATTAAGTTTTTAATAAAATGTGTATGTATCATTATTATCCATCCCTCTCTGTGTAGTATATCCTTCCTTCCTTCCTTCCTCAGTGGCATGACAGCCCAGGGTGACAATTGACTTTCTCAAGAAGCCTTTCTCAGGCTGGCCTTCTTCCTGCTACTGTTCTCCAATTGCTAGTTCTCAAAACTAGATCTTTTTCCAGGTGATGAATCCATTTAAGATTTGGCCTGCCCTTTCTTCGTGTGCCAATTAGTTGAGCATTGAAGACTTTTTTAGTGGTGCGGTCTTAGTTCATTCTGTTAACGAGACCTGCCGATTTACTTCGTTGTATTTTATTGAAGTTAACGATGTCAGATTCTTTATATGATTGATACAGCTCTAAATTTGATCTTCTTCGCCATGTTCCCCTTTTCTGAATTCCTCCAAAAAGGAATCTTACAATCTTCCTTTCTTAGATACCTATCATGTTGAGATGTGTTCGAGACATGGACCAAGTTTCACATCTCTGTAGAATATAATTTAGCTAATTCTGGAATATGTTTTAGCTTTACATATTTCATGAAATAATAATGCTGACTGATCAAGAAGCGTGATTAATTTGGAATATCTCGAAAATGTGAAAATTCTTATGAATTGAGGAGAACTTCTAGCCATATATAATAAGAATCAAAAGAATCACGCATAAACGGGAATTTTATGAAAAAAATTATTTTAACGCATTGTTTGAAGCTAATATTTTAAACTGATATTGCTTTAAGCTAAATTAACCAATAAACTGAAAGTTTCCCATTAATAATTTTCATAAAGAGTCTTTCCTCATTCGTTGGTTCCAAAACGTAACCAATATAGTTACACAGCATTAACAACTAATTAAACTATATAGAAGGTTTAATTCGCTGTAATTCTCTTCACTTATGTATTTGAAATTCCGAAAAAAAGGGCATGTTCACTGGTGTGTTAACGTATATATACGTCTTTCCGAAGTACGATCTTTTCGGTGCACTGCTATCCATAAAATTATTCCAAAGGCTTTAGAATACAATAAAAGGACTTTGACAGAATTTGCGAGAAGCGCTTATTTCAGAGGATTTGCTTGTTTATTCATTTTCTTCCCTTCCTCCAATACATTACATACGCACATCTACGTCGAACACGGGGGCATTGGGGAGAGAATCGAATAACTTTTAATCGACAGTTAAGGGATTAATTATAAACCGTACAAATTAATAAGAAAAGTGTTAATGTTTGTGCGTAATTTTTTATATACGCCAAGCCTATGCGGTCAGTGGTAATTATTTAATTTGTTCTTAACTTATTATTATTAATTTCATTATAAAATATATTATGCAGTACTGATGCATTTATAAGTATTATATCAGTGTAAATGTGTATTTTATGTCTTATTATGTCAGAATGCATATGCTTGTTTACTTTCAGTAAATTAATAATTCTTTAAATAATCTTTTGTTTTCTACTTTTTAATATGCTCGCGCCACCCTCATAGAGTTATCACGGCCCCTAGGGGGGGCACACCCCACAGTTTGAGAAACGCTGCGGTATCTCCTTATTGGTACCAGAACAGAAAGAGCATTAGTGGAAAAGCACTATTCTCTTCCATTTCAATCATACCAGATAATAAAGCAATCTAAAAAATGAGTAGGACCTCTATTAAACGAAGCCGCTAAATCTGGGGGGGAGTTCGTTACACGGATAATTCGTTAAACAGATATTCACATCTTTCAATATACTTCTAACACATGAAGCAAGTTTTTTATTTCATAAACACTATATATTACTTTAAAAAAGTAATTATTCACACTTTTTTTGAAAATTGATATCCATTCATTTTATATATTTTACCAACAAAAAGAGATCTGCTAGGAAAACAAGAAAAAGAAAACTTTGTTCAGGAATACAATAAATTTTCAATTTAAAAAAAAATAATTTTACATTAATATTCATGAATTTTTTAGCGATTTTCTAATTTCAAGCGTATATAAATAACTTTAAACATAAATTATTTTATAACCAGTAATTCTAAGCATATACACTGCCACATGCGTCATTTCATTTAATTACTAATGAAATCTGTTAATTTAATTTTCTTTAAAAAAATTACGCCAATTTTAATGCTCTAGATAAGTTAGATACCTGGTAAATCCAGTTCAAGGTCATTGATCACCATAAATGGTGCTAAAAGAGAGAATAATTTGAAAAATGTCAGGACATAATTTAAAAATAGGGTGAAAAACTTGAATTGCATGATAAAAAGTTCAATAAATAGAAAATCCTTTTTTCTCTATTTGGAGGTTATTTTTTGCAAAGGAAATAGTAAACTGTTCCTGGTTCCTCGAAAAAGTTCGCAAAATAGAGGTTCGTTATATAGAGGTTTAACTGTAAATTCATTCTCCATAATCCAAACATTCAAAACAAGAAGAAAAGAAAGATTTATATTTGATTCTTCTAACAAAATATTTTATCATAAATTTAAGTGTCATAGAGAGAAGCTAAATTTCGAACATTCCATGTATTCTGCTCGATTAGCTAGTATTAGCAGACACATCTCCTAGCACCTTATTTCACGTTTCCTTTCTCAAGGAGTAATGAATTTTCTGCAGTTTAGAAATAAATCCTGTTTTCGATAAAAATCTCCATCAGCGTATTGTTTTATCTCGCACAGTTTACTGACAGAAGCTTAACCGAAAATGCGATGGAGGATGTTTGAAATTCTAATTTCTGAATGTTTGCATCGTAATGCGAATTCAAAGTAAATTCCTAAGACTTCATCAAATAATTATAATGCAAGCTTAATGAAATTTCTTTAGTGTGTTTAATGAAAAGAAAATTTGCAGACATTTTAAATGTTAAAAAGAGAGCATTTTTTGTTTTTCCTTTATTTCCTAAATATACATTTGCACATGAGTTTTTTTAAATTATAAATATATTTCTTAATAAGAACATCTATCATATTCATATATTCCTGTGAGTTGTATTTTTTTCTCTTCACTAATAGAGTGGAAAAACTAGTATCACAGTATTATCTCAGCAAAAGTGCTCTTATCTCTACTTTTATTACAATGAGTTGTTTTTTCAATACATTTTTAAATAACAAATTGCTTTTAGAGTTCATTACCCCAATAAGAAGGTACGAGATCAACAATCAAATATGCTCTGTAATTTTTCTTACTTCTTTTATCATTAGATTTTCGTAAAGAAGTAAAAGGTTTAAATAATTTTTTTCTTATGCCATAATAAACATTCACAGATGAGAATGCTGTTATTGTGTAAGTTGTATATCTCTGATACCAAATACATTCTTCAATTTGATATCAGATATTTTTGCTGACTAAAAAAACTAAATCATATTGAATAATTGGGATAGTCATTGAAATATATATATATATATATATATATATATATATATATATATAGATATATATATATATATGAAAATCTACAAAACCTTAAAAAATTACATTCATGGAGCTTTTTTTTTATAATTAAGTTTATAAATATAATATGGAGTGTTTTTTAAATACGTGTTAATTATTATCGGTGTATATTAAGTTCATAAACCAAATGGGCGAGTTTCACGCATTCGCCACAGATCCAGGGCTCAAAACCCGGGGAGGGAAAGGTCGATGAAGCTTTTCAACTCTTCAATGGGTCAATAAATGAGTACCAAGATTGCTTGGAAACTAAACACTGCAGGTTTTGCGTCAGACAGAACACCTGGCCGGAACATCTACTCATGCACCTCAGCACCAAATGTCACGAAAGCTGAGAAGGTTACAGTAGGCCTTGACCCTACAATTGGCTGTGGCACCAATGAGTTCAATTTAGCTATAGTATATATTCATTGAATAACTTAATTTATCCTCAACCATCAATAGTTTCAGGGAGCTTATGCGGTATTCCTAGATCAATCGCACTTTTAGAAGGCTATCTTAGCCAAAAAGCCTTTTCAGGTATTTTTTAAGATTTTTTCTGTTCGATATATTATGTTCGCGTATTCAGATGCATTTAGATTTTTCGAATAAAAAAAAAGAGAGTTTTTTTTTAAAGAAATGAATATTTTAAAAATGCATTAAAATAAGTAGGGAGATGCTTCCATTTATTGAAATTTTAAGAAATACTGAGAAGCAACGAAATAAATAAAAAGTAGTTGAACTTTTCCTTCATAAAGTGAAACATTTTATCAAGCCAATGCAATGGATGCCTTGAAAAGGTCATTTCTGACATTCAAATCCAGACTAAAAATTTAGTAGTTTTCTAAAATGTGATCATCAGTTACTTCCTAAAACAAATTCTTGCATTGTTAAGAAATTGCGTTAAATAAAAGCGAAAATACGCTATTTATGTGATAACGATGGCCAATTCCTTAAATTTGTTGTAGCAGTTTTCCTTTGAGTCAGTATGTAATCAGGATTTGTTTCATATAATTTCCACATCTTTAATATTCCAAAAACTCTATTGTGGAAATTTAAACTTCAGATATCCTAAAGGACTGTGTATTTATTATTTTTAAAATTCTTAAAACAATCATATTGACGCCAATAAAAAGTATTGCAAAGTGTATAATAATATTTCTTCAAATATTTGTGATGTATTTAAATTTCTAAAGTTTATTTCAGTTTGACATAAGAGTCCATTGTGATTTTAAACGATATATAGGGATTAAAATAATAAATTCTTTAAATGAATTGAATAATAAATTCCTCATTAATTCTGAGAATTTAATGATACAAGTTTGAAATTATTCTGAAGCAAAATTGTTACAATAATAAAGTTAAATCTTCGTTCATCTGATGGTTATTGAAGGATTGCTAATACCTATCTGAGTATTTCCACTTTTCGTTTTTACTTATTGGTAAATTTTGGATATCAGGTAAATTTAAAACTTAACTGCATTTGTTTAACATCAAGATTAAATTTATTTTAACAATTAAAAAGATAATTTGCATAATTCTCTTTTAAATCTTGTTTAAGATGCTAGAAATTAAGTGTACATTTTTAATATTAATCTTTGATTTAATTTAATATTTTTTTCCTGAAAATATTAATCAGACATACACATATAGCGTTTTCTATAACATTTCAAATACTCAGACACATAGTTCAAGCTGAAAAAGACATCGATTTGAAATAAAATAATAATTAGAACAAAATTTATAAAAATAAAATGCTTCTATTAAATTTCGAATATATTTGAAATAATGGCAGTGAGAAGAATTGATTGCTGCTTCCAAACATATTCATTTATTGTGAAAAACAGAAGTAGAAGATAGTTTTTCCCAAATTTTTGCTTATAAGTATTGGATAGAATTTTTTTTTGTGCCTAAAAATCACCATTTGATTGGTCACGATGCAACAATATTATTTGAGAGTATCCGACTACGTTCAGAACCGTGAATTTGCAAAAGCGTATAAATGGATAATATTTATGATATTTAGTGCACCTTAAATTAGAATAAGTGCATAAAATTTTTTTTATAATATTATTACAGTAAAAAAAATATTTAAATACAATATTTTGACAAAAAATGAACATAGAATGACCTATTTTCAAAATTTTTCCTTCTATGGAAATGACTTCTATAATAATATAATATTTTGCCTGTATATAGCTCAGACCTCTGTACAGAGGCCGAACTAAAATTTTTGAAATATATACCTTAGAAGTGGACAACAGAAGGGAGAAATTTTATGAAAAAAAGGCTAATAATTATTTCAATTGGTAGTAACTCTGAAAATAGTGTGAATTTTTCAAAACTCCTTGTTCAGGCCCTCTGGAGAAGAATTTATTTTATATATAAGCAAAATATTATTATTATGGAAGCATTTTTCATAAAAGGAGATTGTTTAGAAAAAAGGTCATTCTAAGGTCTAATATACTTAATGTAAATAATAATAATATATAATCTAAGTATATAATTATCCAATACATAATCTAAAGGTATAATATATTTCCTAAAAGAATTATTAATTGATATATTTGATTGTAATTGAATTATTATTCGAATTATCTAAGAATTCTTTTAAAGTAAGCTATTAATTTTAAAAAATGAAGTTATACGAGAATTTGATTCATAAAAAATTCCTAATTCTAAATAAGTACAAAAATAAAATATTTATATCTTTTCTGGAAGACTATGAAATAAAGGCCTTCAACAAAATAGGTTTTTCCTGTTTAAGAAGGAATATAATGTGGACCATCAAATCTAAAAAGACCTAGACGTAATTAATTAGATTAACAAGAAGAGTGTTATTTTTCTTAACCTAGTGTCGTCTTTCTTTAACCCGGCATTTCTTTAAGAGCTAAATCATTTTACTCTAGTACCTGATAAATTAACGTAAAAATAAAAATTCAATCCTTTAACCATTATCGTTTAACTATTACTGAATGTTGTTTCGAAAGTATGGGTCCTTTGACAAATTCCATTAATGAGAAATGTGGAAATCTTTTCATTTTTCTTTCGATGCTTTTTGTTCTTACCTTAACTTTATGAAAATAAAACCGTGTTTTCCTTTTATTATTAAGCTAGAAATTACCTTCCAAATGTTTACTTAAAAACGAAAAAAAGTATGCAGTTATATGCATTTAAGCATTTATTACATTTCAGTAATTTTTTGAAACTGAAATAGTGTGTCATGTAAATTTTGAGGAAGGAAAACTATCTAGATTAAAAAGTATTTTAATTTTTTTTTGCTTAAATTTCACCACATTTTTGCAATACGAACTTAAAATAATTTAAATTGTGTACTTCTCTGTAAGTGAGTTAAGAAACAAAATTTCTTTGAACATTCAGTAATAACATTTATTAAAATTAACAAAGTGGAATTTTAATATTGTTAACAATAAAGCTGTCATTTACCTCCTCGCAATCCGGCGGTTTTAGGTATCGTTTGGGTCAGCAGTAGACATTGTTATAAAAATAGTTACTAATCAAAGTATCATTAATTCTAGTTTAATATTCGTGGTGACAATACTAACTCAATTCTAGATCTAACTTATAAGATTGTCTAACACATTGCTTCTCAAAGTTTCAATATACGCGACCCAATATTCAATCATGATTTTCATCGCACCGCCCACATACAATAACAATGTATTTAATTCAATAATACTATAATTCGACGCTGAAACTTCGATACTACCTTAACATTTTAAGTGCCACCGGCGTATATAAACGTCTAGCTCACTCAAAGCATTAATTTTCCCGGACCTATATGTACGTCTTTCCGAAGTACGATCTTTTCTGTGCACTGCTATCCATAAAATTATCCCGAAGGCTTTGGAACGCAATAAAAAGATCTTGACGATGTTTAAGAAGAATTTACTTATTTCAGAATATTTGGGCAGCTTTATTCCTCCCCCCTTTCAACACGTCACAAAAATGCACCTACGAAGTAAATGGTTGGCTTTGGGAAGTGAATGACGCTACGTTTAATCGGCAAAGTTAAGGGATCAATTATAAACCTTACAAATTATAAAGATAAGTGTTAATTTTTATACATAATATTTTATGTATGACGATTCTATGGGGTGACTGGTAATTATTAAACTTGTTCTTAACTTACTATTGTTAAATTAATTTTAAAATACATTATGTAGCACTGATACATTTATAAGTATAATATATTAGTGTAAATGTGTATTTTATCTTTTATTATGTCAGAATGTATTTTGTTTGTTTACTTTCAGTAAATTAATAATTTTTTGATTTTGACTTTTCAATATGCTCGCGCCACCCTCGTAGAGTCGTCACGCCCCCAAGGGGAACGTGCCCCACAGTTTGAGAAACACTGGTCTAACATCTTAATCCACTTGTAGATCACTTCTCTTAACTGCTAGAGCCCTCTTTAAAACATCTCTGTTATTTCCCCTTCTCCGAATGGCAGGACTTAAGGATGAACGCCTCACTACTAATAATTAACGACTAGCTACTCATGATTCACGATTAATAATCAACGATTAACTTTAACACACCCCTTGTCAGCGTTTAAATAGCATTTACATTAGCATAAAATCTAGCCATCTCTACGAAAGGCGGTTTTTAAACTCAAACCACAATTGAAGAATGATTTACCGAAAATGATTAGTTGAAGGACCGCGGATAGAACCGGTCACTAAGTTGTGAATTGTGTAGAAAAGTTAAATTTGCTGCAAAATTCGTGATGTGAAGAGATAATTATGTGACAATCGCTTGGATTCATTTGGTAAAAATATCAAAAAATATGTCCCAAAATAAGGGAATAAAGAAAAATAGTGAATATCTTTTTATTTATAAGATTGTTTTTCTTCTTGAAGGCGTGAATTATTTTAGTGTGTGTATATACAGAATGTCTCAGCTTATATATTGCAAACTTCGAAGGGAGGTAGGGTATAGTTAAATGACTCGGAATCACATAGGAATGTCGGGTCAGAAACATTCAATAAACTTTAATAGTTTATTGAAATAAGCACATGTAAATATTTCCTATTACCTTAAACTTTATTATTTAAATTATCTGCCTTTCACACATTTTCCATTTCTATTTAACTCTGTAGCAGAATATAAAATTGTAATTGGAAATATTAAATTAGAGTTTAAAATAAATGCATCTTTTACCTAAGAATATAGAAACAAATAAAATCAATATAATATTTGATTACAATATGAAATTGCTGGATTTGACGCCCATATCTTATGACATATGCATTCATCATTTTCTTATATTTACAATATAAAGTTAAATATATCTGTCAGTTTTTAAAAATTTTGATTTTTTTTAAGTTTCTTAAGAAAATGAGAAACCCTTTTAAATCAGCAATTTATTGATTACCAAGCAAATATAAATTTCTATTGAATACGGAAAATGTACTGTATATCTATTCCTGTATCCATAGAAAAACAATAACAATCTATCCGAAAGGAATGTTACCAATTTGAAGAAATGAATAAACAATTTTGTAATCCTTACCCTTACTTATGAGAAATATATTATTATGATTTTAAGGTTTTTGAATTCTACGCGGAGTCTGTAAAATAAACAAGTTAACCAACTTTTTGATTCATCTTTTTTCTCATGGCAATCAAAATTTAGATTTTATCTATTGAGACCATGAAAAAAAACTTTTCTATAATGAAAACTCTTTTTTTTATTTGTTTTAAAGTAAAGCATAGTACGTATTGCAGGCTCTTTTTGATTAGTATAAGTGAAATGTAACTTTTCCAATGATAAGTTTTAAACAATAGATGTATTCTAGGTAGTAAAAACAAATTATGTTGGCTTTCAATGAGAATATATTGATAAAATTATTTTTAAAAAAACACACAAGACAAGCAGTAAGTTCAATAATCTAAAACTGCTTACAGCAGTTTAATTCATAGTTTTGACGAGATTAAAAAATTTGACATTTTCCATTCATTATAATAGCTGTTTCTATGAAATAAAATAACAAATTTATAAACAACTAAGAAGCATCCTATATTTATTTAGCGTTACGTAAGCAATCAGAAACTTAAATGGGAAATATTTCTATTTTAAAACACATTAAGGTCAAATAAACTTCATGCAACGTAACAGGGAAATTTTTTGAGTAATACATCTATCAGTAACTACAGTGAAATTCGTTTAACGCGAAAACGCTTAAGAAGTATCGGTTAATATGAAACAATACAACGTTCCCGACAAACTACTATGTAATTTCATGCATTTTTTTTGTCTTAACGCGAAACGAAAATTGCTTAACAAGAAGACATTTTCTATTTGGGAATGAACAAAATACGGTAAACAACAGCCATGAAGACGAGATTTAAAAGGGTTGTGAAATGAAAGGGAGGTGGTTTCACATATTTCGCAGAAAGGAGGCTAACTTGTCTTTGAAAACCTCCAGAATTCCCTTTGACACGAGCCAGTTTTGTTTATATAAGCAACTTTAACCATCCACCTTTAATAACACCGCATTGAAACATCTCATCAGTTGGCTTTGGAATTCGGTGCCGAGTACGTTACAGTGTGAGAAAAGATCTGTGAGTTTTGTTGTCATTTCTTTTTTCTCTCTTTGAAGAATTTTTCATATAGCTCAGGGGGAAACAAACTGTAATTTCACTTTAAAATATAGATGGAGCTTCTTAATACTGTTGACCAAAAATGGAAATTTGGGGAGATTTTAGCATTGCTAATTTTTTTTTTTTTTTTTTAAAATTTCAAAAAGTTCTTGTGATTGTTTTTTTTTCGTGGACTTTTATTAAATGCATGTATATATACATATCTATATTAAAAAATTTACTCTAATAAACTTAAATTTGTTTAGCATATGGGTTTTTTTATTTGTCAGTATCCTTAAACACGGAAAAATATTTCAGTCCCCTCAGTTTCGAGCTAAGTGATTTTCAATGTTTACTAATTTCAAATTGCACGTTATGTGATCGGAGGAAAACAAATATCAATTTTTTCCCTATATAAAAAGGTATTTCATAAATATTTTTATTACAAATCAAAATTTCTTGTAAAGTGTGAAATGTTTCCTTTTTAGAAGGTAATATTTCCTCCGTTATATTTTTACCTACAGCGACTATAATTACTCTTAAATACAGACTAAATAAAAAATATACTAAATTTTTGAAAAACTTCTAACATTAAAAAAGCATTATAATTTATGTTATGTGCATGTTTTAAAAACTTTGTTTACAACGTTTTTAGAGGAGCCTTAGATAGCAAGAGATTAAAGGGAAATAAAAAAAAGAGCATGTTGCTTAACATCTGCAAAAAATAAAGAAAACCCATAAGTATGGTAAATCATTTTGAAGAGAGCACGTTGACATTCCTCTGGTACTATATATTCAATTTAGAAAGCAATGTGTTTTAGACCTCGAGTATAAAAAGCACTCTCGATATCAAAATATTTCTAGATTACTTTAATGCGGGCTTGACAAGACCGGAAAGGCACACACATAAAGTGTAAATTTACTATACTTTTTTTTTTACTTTGCAAATGAGTGTCTTTGACGATAATGATAACATGTCAGCTGGTCTAAGCATGATCCGAGGAAATATACGGAAGTGGAAATTTCGGCAACATCAAAATGTATTCCATCAAAAAAAATTGTTGTTGTTTTTTACTAAAAATTAAAAAAAAATAGACAAATGCTCTTTCTGTTTGTAAAAGTCAATGCGTCACTTTCTTTTTCTGGCTTTAAGTGGAAAATAAGTTCTTAAGAACCTAACTATTTTTCTGTGTAATTTATTATTATAATCCTACATCCTTTTGTGTATATTATTTTTTTATGTTTTATTTTACTAATTTAACCATATTTATTGATCGAATACTTTATAAAGCAAAATCATACTTAGAAATAAGTTCATGCATTTATAATTTTTTTAATACTGTAAACAAATGTTACATGCTGTATCTAATTGCATTTGATCGAATAATTATTATTAAAAAACTAATGGCTAAATTTCTCGCTGAAATACTCGAATAAATTGAAGTAAGTTTAAATATTAATGTTCCTTAATTAAAATACGCCTTTTACTATAGGAAATTATATACCTTACTTAATGATTTTTAAGTTTTAATTTCTCGTTCAGATTGCACATTTTAAGTATTCTAATTTCTTAAAATTTTTTATTTAAATGGTTGTAAGCATAAAGTTTTGTAGCAATATAAAATGGTAAACAAGGTGTGTGCTGGAGGGGGAGAGGAGTTGTTACTTTTTGTGAACAGAACGGATAAAAATGGAATCAAGGGTAAGGGAACTGTTTTTTAATTCTTTTTGAAAGAAAAAATTAAATTAATTAAATTGTTTAAAGTACACTTGTTTAATCTTAATTGGAAACATAATATAAAATAATCGATCAAACTTTGAATTAAAAAAAAGTTAAAAATAAAAGCATATATATGTGCAAAGGAGCAACTATGTTACATAGTGACAAATTAAATCACGTTAGCCATTGTAGGATTAAAAATCAACGGAGATAGACAAAAAAGAAAAGGGAATAAATTTTAAAAAGAGTAAAAACACAAAAAAGAAAGATAGACAAAAAAGAAAAGGGAATAAATTTTAAAAAGAGTAAAAACACTTTTTATTGCAATGATGGATACGTACTCATAGTGTACTTCGAAATCTTGTAAATTTAATTTTACTTTTGTGATTTTGCACGTAAATTAAATTTTACTTGTAAGATACAATATTTTACAATTACATTCTTGTTTTATCGTAATTGTAAATATCACCCGTAAATTACCCTTACACTTAAATAATACTGGTAAAATTTTTTAAATATTATTCATAATACAAAACTAATTTATAAAGTATTTTGAAGTTTGAATATTTTAATAAGAACATATATTTGAGTATCTAAAACTGTTTCTCCTCTTTTAATTATATGATACTTATGTATTATACCATCGACCATTAGCACACATAGGAATTTTTCAGGAGGGTGGGGAGGTTCAGGGTTGAAAGTCCACCATTCTTGTACCATGCTCTTTTTGATTTTGTCAATTTTCAGGAGCAAAAAACAGTTAAAAAACTAATTATTGAATAAATAATTAGCATTTATTAATAAAAGTCATCATTAATGACAAATAATTAACTAAACTTTATGTATTTTATACTTAGAATTATAGCCAATCGGAAAAAAATCGAGGGTTAGGGGATGTCTGGACCCCTAGACCCTTGTGTGTGGCACTGCCGTTGACCAATTTCTTCATATCAAAAGATGTCACCAAATTTTGAGGCACACACTCAATAGTGGAATCCATTCCCACATACTTTTGAACACAATAATAATGATGATGTGATAGCCTTTTGGGATATATTTTGATTTGGCAAAATTGGTCAACCATATAATACGTAAGTACCAATGATATTTACATTTGAAAGCTCCATTTGTCAAATACTTTAATCAGGAAATGATACTTAAAAGTAAAATAAATATTTTAAATGAAGTTTTTGGGCCACCTTCCAAATGTACTGTTTTTATAATTATGAAAAATTTGATTCATTATGTATTGGTACACATAAAACTGAAAAATCAATTTTTACAGAAAGCATTGCCAAATAAATCAATTTTAACTATTAACTAATTAAAGAAATGATTTTCACTTGTTTAGAGTGGATAATTCGTCTAGCTATATAGAAATAGTTAAAATAGAGCATGACTTATAAATAAATATTCCAATGCAATAAAATTCCCATGGCAACAGACACATACTAATTATTTTTCTTTAAAATTCATACGTAATTGACTCAAAACGAAACAATGCGCATTAAGGGTTTACTATTTAATTAAGTCCTTAGAGAGGCAGATAAATATTTTGTTAATTATTAAGCTTTTACAGCATATTTTCATAGAAACTAGTTCTTGTAATTGCGAAAATTATTATATTTATCTGTATATACAAATGTAAAATTAGTATAATTCTTGGCCATGCATTTATATTTGGAGCACTTAGGAAGAAAATAATTCAAATTATCAAATTAATAGGTAAAATTTAGTAAGATAAATTTTTTAAAAAGACAGAATCAGTATCAATAAAAATAATTTCATAATGAAAACCAAAAGTAAGAACTATTTTCCAATTAGTTCTTCAAATAAATAATCCACTAATTAAAACTTTATTCTGGAGGTTCCTGTGATTAAAACAAAAGCGAAGCTTAAATCACGATGAATAGAAACTCCAGATGCTCTTTACTGATAGGAAGATCCTATCACGTGATGCAGGACACAAGTCCATATCATGCATATTACGCATCTTAATGAAACTCCCGCCTACTTGGAATGCGAATGTGATATATTCTCGATCGAAGATTATCCATAGAACTACGATTATTTATTCCATGGCAGTGCTTCAGATATTCCTACGACTTGTATATCGAAAGCTTAACTTAGAAAAAACAATAAGAAACAGACATTTTATAAATTTATAATGTATGACAACCCCTATTTTCAAAAACAAATAATTCTCGATAATACACATATAATAATTAAATTTTATTTGTTTCTAAATTAATGCAGTTGTAAAGAAATGAATGCATCATTTATTTAAATCATTTAATATTTTGTCGTTAACAAAACACCCAATGAAATAGTTTTATTATGCATATATACACTGTTTAACAAAGAAAACAGCGCACCAAGAAGGAGTTGCCCGATTGTAATGAAGTTTTGTATGCAAAAATATTTGTACCGAAGATGCAAATGATTAAAATTTGGTGTCCAATGAAGGAATAGTGAGATTTCCAGCACATCGGAACTGCACACTCAGCAGGTGTCTATAAGAAGCGATTCTCAATCTCAAGGTCAAAGTTTCTGTTGCATTGCGATTTAAGACACCTTTCAACGACGGAAAAAATGCCTCACCGCAGGAATCGAGCTCATTACAAGCAACTGTCAGAGTTTGAAAGAGGTCGTATCATTGGATTGAAAGAGGCAAGATGGGCAAACTGGAGAATCGTGTGTTCGTCATATGGATCAAAGTGATGCGGCCATTAAAAGATGCTGGCAAGAAGGGGTGGACAATGTCAGATTTCAGCATCATGATGGTAGAGGTCTAACTAGGTCAACAGCAGATCGGGAGGACATAATCTGGTTGTCAGATCAGCTGTAGCAGTGCCGGATTCATCATTATCAACCATCAAACGTGTTACCCACATTCGAGTGTCCACCATGACCATTCACAGACAGCCGATAGAGCACAATTGACGCTCGTACCGAACTGCCACTAACGCCTGCATACTTCCGAGCCAAATTATAATGGTGCATGGCTCGGATGTACAGTGCTTAGTGACGAATCCCGCTTCCAACTGTGTCTTGACGATAATCGAAGACGTGTCTGGAGACGCCCAGGGCAGCGTGCTGATCCTGCTTTCACTATTGCACGCCACACAGGCACTCAACCAGGAGTTATGATCTGGGTTGCAATTTCTTTTGACAGCCGAACCACTTTGGTTGTCATTAGAGGCACACTTACAGTACAACGATATGTTGACGACATTCTCAGAACTTTTTTGCTACCATTCTTTTGCAGTACATCGGCCTTATTTTTCAGTAAGTTAATGTCAGACCACTTATGACACGGGTTGCTATGAACTGTCTTACAGCTTTTCAAACACTTCCTTGGGCAACCAGATCACCATATCTCTCTACAATCGAGCTTTCTGAGGTATATGTTCGGAAGGCGATTGTATCTACATGGGAATGCTCATGAACTGGCGCGACAATTGGATTACATTTAGCAAAAAATACCGCGGGAGGCCATCAGGGTTCTTTATCACTCTTTGCCACGTCGTGTGGCACCTTGCATCCACGCTAGAGGTAGGTTAGTACCTTATTGAGCTCGTTACTTGTAAATATGTAACTCTGACATAAAGCATCCATTTTTTCTGAAATTTCAATCATTTTTTATTATGTACATAACCGTTCTACCCAGCAATTTTTATCTCTATCGGAAAACTTGTTCTTGGTGCATTGGGGTTTTTTTTGTTATAGAGTGTATTTAGATGACAATTTTGTAAATCTTTTGTTGTCTTTGTCGTTGTCGTGAGTCTTGTCCAAACATGTGCTTAGAAATTAAAGGGCGTCGAGGGCGTCCAAAATGTGGTCCGTGCTATGTCAATAGTTGATACGTCTTTTAGTTAAGAAAATTGAAGTAAACATTTGTAGAATCATATAAAACTGAAATAAATTTGCGTATTTCGGTTAAGTTTGTGATACCTCACGGCGCGGGGATATCATCTCCTCATCTACGTGACCTAGATTTGTAGGAATAAATGATTGATCACTCAAATTCTCCATAATAAATCTAACTTATTACTGTCTAAATATATATTGATCAATGCAACACAAGTCTTACTAGAGGAATATGATCAGGAGTGATACAACGTAAATATTAATTCCAAGTAAATAGCGCCTGAAATCCTACACACCATCTTTATGAGAAATTATCCTCAGAATCTTAATCTACTGTAGATTCCTTAAGAAACTAAATTCTGTTCTAAAATGAATCACTTACCAATACCTCACGGCAATCAGCGCCTTGACTTTCTGTCTCTTCTTGTATTCTATTCTTCTACTATTATCCTTCCCTTCTATTACTATCTGGCTTTTATTCTACCATCCGGCTACTATCTAACTTCTATCCGACTTGTATCTTTCTCTCTCGCAAATGCTAAGGCTCCATTATATATCTATTAACTAATATTCATATCGCGGTTTCTTCTTGAAAGAGTTGGATTGAAATCATGCCATTCTAGTCCCAAAGATTTCCTAAGAGTATTAGTCAGAAGGCGCGATAAAGCCCTGTCACAAGTTACAAATATATATATTTGTGTCACATTTTGTGTTTATTGTTGCATGTGTACAAGTCTTTGAATTGACTTTCAAAATAACATTATTTATCATATTTGCAAATAGATATTAGATAAGAAGTGAAATCTACAATATATGGACTTCTTTTGCCATCTATCGTGGCCGTGGTAGCCGAGTGGTATAGGTATCAGATCGTGGCTTGCCTTGTCACGAGTTCGAGCCCAGTACCACTAAAGACCCGCCGGGTAGGGCAACGATGCACGTTAAATCTGTCGAGAGCTGAAATGTTCTCCCGTTGGTGTGATGTGGTAGTTAGGAGAGGGGGTGCCAGCTCAGGTGTCATCCACGTTGCTTGACTATGGTTCAAAATTACGTGGTCCATCGCCAAAAGCCCTCGTATAGCTGAACAGTGCGACATTAATATTCAATCAATCAATCAATTTGCCACATATTGTAAATTGCCTCAAAATAAGTTATTGTTAAATTAAGCAAATAAGTAAAAATAAGTTAACAACGACCTACTGAAATGTTGATTATATAGTAAATTTTTACTACATCCTTACTTTAGAGCTGAATTTATATAGATGCATATTTCTCTCTATATATGCATGTATGTCTTGTTTATTCGATAGTAAATTTATAAACCTATACATAAAATTAATATATACTTGGTGCCAGCAGAGCTTTTTGTTTTAGCAAAAAGTAACATTCGAATACAACGTGAAATTTCGATAAGAACATTATTTTTTCTCTTTTTTTTTCATAAAAATTCTCCTTTTTAACCTAAATATTTTTTTTAAAAAAATGAAAAATAAATTTATTTTGCTTTAATAAACATTAAAACCGCAAATGATATTGAAGCACCGTATTTTGGCTTCCTAATTGAATATCAAATAATGAAAATGAAAAAAATCATTGTAGAGTAATTTAAAATACAAAGATGACAAACATAATACAAATCGTAATAATTATCGTCATTGTTTGTCGCATTTGTGTTTTTGATTGCAGAATATATTATTGACCAATGTGCAATAAAACGTTAAGGAATAAAAAAATAAAATGTAAAAGAAAAGTCATAAAAAAAAGTTTTACAACTATGTATTACAAAGAAGAAAATATACTATTGTTCAAGAGAATCGAAGATTTTTTTCAAAAAGTATTCATTTTGGTGTTTGACTATCATATAATGGAAAACGAAATACAGCAAAAATTAAAGAAAACGTTCAAATCAATTCAACTTATTATCAACACAGTGAATTACAATCTGTTTTTGAAAACCTAAACAATACCTCGTTATTCTTATAAAAATGCCAAAACATTTTTGATTAGATTTTTTTTCGGTTTTATTTTATTTCAATTCATTTATTTAAAAAAGGTAGGAAAAAAATACATAGATATTAAAATCCTTTCTTTTCAATATATTCCTCCTAAGTCAGTTTTGTTCTTTCAATAATTTTACTTGTTATTTTTCTTAAACGAAGCATTTTTTGACAGTGGCTGAGATGATAATAATAAAATCTCCGACTAACAAATCATAAATCAGATTCATAATTTCCAATACCATTTTCTTTCAAATGAGTTGTAGAAATTGTTTATAAAATCCGAAGATTCTATCTACCCATATGCATAAAGTTATTAAGCATTACAGGAAATATATATGTTACCGGCAAAGTATTAAATGTCGGCATTCTGTAGAATGCCGGGTTTTTTTAGGCAAAGTATGATATAAGAGAATTATTTCATACTTTGCTAGGTATTGTATAGAATGCCTAGGCATTCTATAGAATGACTAAAGCTGTTTAGCCAAAGTATGAAATAAGGTCATGATAAGGAAACTATATCAATGACGTACATATCTAAAATATACAAATGTTATTCTGACAAAATAATGAGAGTGCCTTTAAAAATTATTTAAAATACGTAAAGGAAAAAGAAAGTTGTACCAAACAAAATTTATGTCTTTCTTTTATTAAGAAAAACAAAATTTTCAAGTAAAAAAATAAGAATTTAAAATTAATCTACTTAATGCAACATGGTAGGCTTGAATGCCATTTTGAATTACATTTCATTATATTTTTCACGCAAAAACTATTCCTATTTTACTACTTTGTTTTGCACATACTTTTGACGAATCTTTCGCGGCTTCCATTGGAATGAGCAATTTTCAACTGACAGATGAGGAATTTTATGGTCAGGAATACCTTTAATTCTAAGCAATTCTCAGGGCATAAAGTAAATTGTGATTTCTCTTATACTTCTTTAAAAATTTCTTCAGAAGATCCAAGCCGATAGAAACTATTTTTCCCACTCGTTACAAGTACTAATATTTTGGCATTCAGAAAAAAATCATAAACTTCACAACAATGTCTTTTTTTAAATAATTCTAATGTTTTTTTTCTGTCAAGGTTCACAAAGTGGATGTACAGTTCAATATCATAAAGTGTAACTTTTGTATTTGGTTGAAAGTTCTTTCAGAATTCTATCACGTCCTCTGTATGCAATAGCCAAATGGTGGTGCAACTCATTGGTGCAATAGCCCATGAGTGCCAATGCCTACTGTGCTCTTACCTCAGTTTTTCTGACTTGAGGTGCATGTGCAGAAGTTCTGGTCAGGTGGTCAGTCTGACTCGAAACTCCAGTGTTTAGTTACCAAGCAAACTTGGTACTTATTTGTCGACCCACTGAAAGGATGAAAGACTGAGTGGACTTTGCCCAGAGCGGGATTTGAGCCCCGTATCAGTAGCGTGGAAGCGCAATACTCTACCATTGAACCACTGGCCATCTTTATTCAAATAGCTTGGACATAATTTTGTCCAAGGATGTAATCCTACAGTTTGCCGCTGAAAACCCGCCGTGTGGAACATATGATAGACATTAAATATGTCGTAGCTGAAAGTCCTCCCGTTAAAGTGGTGTAACAAATATGTAAAGGGGGTGCCAGCTCAGGTGTCATTCTCGTCATTTATGTGTGTGACAATCGTTAAAAATTACAGGATCATTTGCCAATTATCCTTGTGTGTCATTAAGAAACACTCACTCGTAAATTAAAAGTTCACTTGCTACGTTTTTGTTGTTAGGCATGCCACTAATTGACGATGTCAGATCGAGGCCTACGAAATTCGTCGCAGTAGAGGGTTAAATGGTTACGCCTGTTGTTAACCTTAGCTTTGAGCATCATGCAAGTGACAGTACGATTTTGCTCGGTTTCACCCAATTTTGAGTGGGAACATAATGAGCGTGGTCAGGGGCCTCCCACCTATGTTACCCTTTCACCAACCTCACGGGAAGACTTGCGGCTCGACAACTATTTAGAGTACTTGCCTGCCACAAAGGCATTATAAATTTTCGAACATTCATGCCTTCTCCGGGATTCGAACGTAGTCCGTACGGCACCGTAGTTAACGTCACTAATCACTATACCGGATGGGCTGCTTTTTTTTTTAATTCAAATATTAACTAACTTGAAATTTGGGAAATGGCATGAAAATAAATAATGATCATTCATTCTTTTTCTCCCGCAATTTTTAGTTTTCTTCTAACATACTAGTGTGTGCAAAGTTTATCATTGCTCGTGTATTATTTATAAACTTGTATGTAGAGGTTTTGTAACGTTTAATTATGAAGGAAATAAAAGTAATTTAAATAGCGAGTGAGTGAGTTAATATTACCGTCGCACTGTTCAGCTACACGAGGGCTTTTGGCGACGGACACGTAATTTTGAACCATGCTCAAGTGACGTGGAATACACCTTAGCTGGTACTCTTTCTCCTAACTACCACACCACACCACGGAAGGACGTTTCAGCTCTCAACAGATTTAACGTGCATCGCTGCCCTACCCTGCGGGTCTTTAGTGGTACTGGGCTCGAACTCATGACATGTCTACCATGATCCGATACCTTGACCACTGGGCTACCGCAGCCCATAATTTAAATACCAATGATTATATATAATGTTACTAGGAGGGAATTTAATAAAATTAAAATTTAGATTTAGATATACATTAAATTCTATTAAAAACCATCATCTATTTTTTTAAAAAAAAACTATGAATACGATGTAGAAAAACATACTCGAAACAGTTTATTTTGCTGAGAATAAAGGCATAAAATAAATGTTAGCAAATGCATAGAAAATAATAAAGTTTAAAAAATTCGAAAAAAGGTGTTTGTAAAATTTTCAATCAGTTATTATTTTAAAACTCGGAATAATTTATTACCTGCATATACCATACGCAAGATCGTATGAAAATTTTAAATGTTTTTTATTCAATTAACATTTATGCTGAACTTCAGTTTCTGAAAAACTTTTTATTTTTCACGGGGCTTAATAAAGACATTCTAAAGTTGAGTAAGTTATTCCTAATTTTTTAAGCGTGAGGTGTGTGTTTAATGCAGTGCTTCTCAAACTTTCAATATTTGCGATCCAATATTCAATCATAATTTTCATCGAGTCCCCTCTCTTTAACCAATAATAATGAATTGAATTCAATAATACGATACTTTGATACTGTCGCTACAATACTACTTGTACGCTTTAAGTGCCGCCGGCGTATATAAACGCCTCGCTCAGCCAAAGCATTAATTGCTCCGGATATATATATAAGTCGTTCAGATCTTTTCTGTGCAACGCTATCCATTAAATTTTCCGAAGGCTTTGCAATGCAATAAAAGGACATTTACAGTATTTGCGAAGGATTTACTTATTTATTTCTTTTCTTCCCCTGATACATCATCACATGTAGAAAACGGTAGCATTGGAGAGCGAATCACGTAAATTTTAATCGGCAAACTTAAGGGATTAATTATAAACCGTACGAATTATCAAGATAAGTGTTAATTTTTTTTATATAATTTAGTACATGACACCATGGGATCAATGGTAATTATTAAACTTGTTCTTTACAAATTCATTATAAAATACCTTGTGCAGTACAGATCCATTTATAACAGTGCTTCTCAAACTTTCAAAGCTCACGACCCAACATTCACTCATAATTTGCATCGCACCCCCCTCCATACCATAAAGATGCATTAAATTCAATAATACTATGTTTTGACGCTAAACCTACAATACGACTTTAACCTCATATGTTCCCCGAGCGTATATAAACGTCTCGCTCAGCCACCGTGTTAATTGTCCCCAGACGTATATATACGTCTTTATGAAGTTGTATTTTTTCTGTGAACTGCTATCCATAAAAATATTAAGAAGGCTTTGGAAAGCAATCAAAAGACTTTGACAGGGTTTGCAAACGATTAACTTATTTCAGAGGATTTGATTATTTATCCTTTTCTACCACTCACCCCCCCCCCTTAATACACCACATACATCTACGTGCTAAACGGTGGCATTGGGGAGGAGTGCAATTTTTAATCGATATTTAAGGGATTATAATTTTAAACCGTATAAATTATTAAGGTAAGTATTAAGGTTGGCATATAATTTTATGCATGATGAATTCATGGGGTCACTGGTAATTATTAAACTTGTCTTTAACTTAGTATTGTTAAGTTAATTATAAATAGATTTGCAGTAGTGATATAAAGGGTGTTTTTTCAGAGGTATAGAACTTTAAATTGCAATAAAACAACGATGTATTATTCGATTAACATGAAATTTTTTTATTCGAAAGATAATCTTGAGGCATTACATTTTAAATATGATTTCTGGCAGAGGACTGCCACAGCTGGCTCGGATGTAGTCCAATCTGGACGTCCCATTTTCGATGACTTTTTCCAACATTTGTGGCCGTATATCGGCAATAACACGGCGAATGTTGTCTTCCAAATGGTCAAGCGTTTGTTGGTTATCCAAATAGATTAATGACTTTACATAACCCCACAGAAAATAGTCTAGCGGTGTTAAATCACAAGATCTTGGAGGCCAATTCACAGGTCCAATACGTGAAATTAGGCGGTCACCAAACGTGTCTTTCAATCAATTGATTGTGGCACGAGCTGTGTGACATGTTGCACCGTCTTGTTGGACCCACAGCTCCTGGACATCATGATTGTTCAATTCAGGAATATAATCATGGCTGTATACCGATCACCATTGAATGTAACGTTGTGGCCTTCATCGTTTTTGAAGAAGTACGGACCAGGGATTTCACCTGCCAATAAAGCGCACCAAACAGTCAGTTTTTCTGGATGTAACGGTGTTTCGACGTACACTTGTGGATTAGCTTCACTCCAAATGAGGCAGTTTTGTTTGTTGACGCAGCCATTCAACCAGAAGTCCGCTTCATCGCTAAACAAAATTCGCTTATGAAAATCGGGAACAACGGCAATCTCGTTTTGGGCCCATTTGACGAATCTACGCCTTGCTTGATGGTCGTTTTGATGAATTGCCAAACCAAACTGAGAAAAAATCACTTGACAGCTGTTAAATCGGTCGCCATCTTGGAAAGTAATGCCAACTTAAACTTCTATACCTGGAAAAAAACATTCTGTACATTTATAAGTGTATTATAGAGTAAATAAGTATTTTATCTTTTATTATGTCAGAATATTTTGTACTTGTTTACTTTTAGTAAGTTAATGATTTTTTTAAATAATCTTTTTTGTTTTCGACTTTTCAATGTACTCGCACCCCCTCGTCGGGTTATCAAGCCCCCGTAGTGGGGCGCGTCCCACAGTTTGAGGAACACTGATTCATAAGTGTATTATATCAGCCTAAATGCGTATTGACTTCTTATTATGTCAGAATGTATTTTGTTTGTTTACTTTCATCAACTTAATAATTTTTTAAATAGTCTTTTGTTTTTGACTTTTTAGTGTTCTCGCAGCCCCTCGTAGATTTATTACACGCTCTAAGGCGGCCCGCTCCACTCTTTGAGAAACGCTGGTTTAAGGTCAACTTCTTAATGAATACGTTAAGAAAACAAGAAGTTTTCAAAGCAAATATTTGATCCAAATATCTGTTACAAACTGTCAACAATTACTTCCGCCCTTTGAGTAGACTAAAGTGCTACACTGCTAGTCACTCCCCTATTGAGAGGTAAGTGTGTTGAAAAGTCTTGCAGTGCTTCTCAAACTTTCACTATTAATGACCCAATTTTCAAGCATAATTTTTTTCGCTCCCCCTTATACAATAATAATGTGCTTGGGGGGTGCTAAAGCTACAATACGATCTTAATTATAAACCATAAAAATTAACAAGATAAGTATTTAATTTTGTATTTGTTACTTTTAAGTAATATTTATTTTCAGCACATTACTTTTAAGTAACAGGATAACTATTGTTACTTGTCTTTTCTCTAATTTTTAAATTGGAACAGATAGCATTGTGCAGATCTGCACATAATTTTGATACTTAATTTTTGGTTTAAATTTGTGGAGCAGAATTCAGGTAAGGTACGGATGAGCAAACTTTTTCGGTCAATGGATAAAAATAAGGAAAGAAAAAGTTTTGAAGGCCAAGATAAATTTTTGAAAAATTTCAAAAATAATATACAAGTATTACAATTTAAATATGTTAATGAGATTGATGAAATTGTTATTTCATTTTTAAAAACTCCTTATATTCAGGTTCGAAAAGAGCTGTACCGATTCTAAGGAACTAGACTAACGCTCGTATTCACCGGTAACCTGACCCAGCGATGAAACCTGGAGTTAAGTAACCGGCAGTCAACCCCAGGTTAGAACTCCAATTCACAGCTCTTTTTCGACCTCCAGTTACTTGATTCTGAGTTTCTTAACTTGGATTTACTGGTCGATTCCCATTGGTCGGAATAAACCCCGTGACTTCCGGCTGGAGCTTCAATTTCTATCTTCGCCTTGTGCCAGCTTGTTTTTAACCTCTTGTATCGCTATCTGTTTAAAATGAATGCCAACAGAATTTATTTTACGCAGTACGAAAAAGAGTTGGTGTTGGCTTTGATGAAGCCGCACTTAAATATAATAGAATTTTCTGACTTTTTTGGTTTCCAGTTTTTCTAACAAATCAAATTGAGTAACAGTGGAAACTTTCTGAATGGTATTCATCGCAAACTGAAAATCTATCCAAACTCAAACTACTTCAAAACTTGCTCGTAAACGTAAGCACTCGAAAAATCGCTTACTGCGCATGTGCGGTTAAAACTAACCTGGCTGTGACCCTGGGTCAGGATTTTTTAACTTGAACCGGAGTTAAGTTATTAACTTGCGAGGAGAATAACGTTTTCGGCGAATTCCCGGTTTCCTTCCTCTAACCGGCGGTCAGGTTAGCGGTGAATATGGGCGTAAATGCTCATCTGTCAGTATACTTCTGAAATAATTCTTTCTAAGTTTCATAGCTCACTTGTTCGTACATATAAGATGAAGTAAACATAGAACTGATTTTCTGAAAGTAAGATATTAAATTGATGAAACTTATACTTTCGATAATGATTCGTAAAACTCTAACTTTGGTATGTTCAGAAGCAACTGCTTGAGATGTTATTGTTAGATTGCAACTCAATTAATTCAAGCTGCCAATCTGACCTCAGTGGTTCACAAATTACTCTGAAAGGTATGATAAAAATATCCACTTCTATTTGAAGTGCACTGAAATCTTGAAATATGCATTCTAAATCAAAATTCAGTTTTTTCAAGACAGCTTCGAGGAAAGTGCTTTCTTAAGCTTCTCTTCATTTACTGAGGGTATGGAATTTAACCTCGAGAAATGAGACAAGTCGTTCTTAGCTAGATGCTCAGCGAAGACTAAAATTTAGAAAGTAAAGAAAGTTAAAAGATAAGCAGTTCTTTGGGGGAAAAAAAGAAAAATATCATATTTAAACAAAACAGAGAGAAAGGAGATGGATTAATATATAAATATATATTTTTCTTTTAATTTGCCTTGGATCGCCAAACTAAAAGTCTATCCGCGGGCCGGATAATGTGGTAATGTTACTTCCGACGGGCCGGAGTTGGCCCATCCCTGGGGTTAGGCATTTGCATTTTGCTTTTGAAACTGCAGCGAAATCTTCGCAGAAAGTTTAGACAAGCTGACCAAACAGACTCAATTTGAATATTGTTAGTAAGTTGGTGGGACGGGTTTTTGCAGCAAAATAAAGTTGTTATCCCTATTGGTCGAGAATTGGCAGAATCACTAATGCATTCTATCCTGAATAACAAAGCCAAGCATTATGCATCACGAGTCTTTAAAGAAGCTTGTTGCTTAATTGCAAACGAATTTCATCAGCAATCCTGCAGCAATTTAAATAATAGTTTTCAAAATTTTTTTTTTTGCATCTTTTTTTTCTTTATTAAAATTAAAAACTTATTCTTTAAATAAATGTTAAGCTATTAGTCAAATACGACTTCTTTGACAGATAAACTGTTTATTTTTTAAACAAGAATAAAGAAAATGTGCAATAACTATTAATAAAGTGAAACCTTTAACGAGTGTCTTTGCCTAAATGGCTAGACTCATTATTTTGAAGAGGTCCTCTTTCTCCATCTTCGTGGGTCTGTCTTTGGTCACTGTCCCTTCTCGGAGTCATTGCCTCTCGTTTCCCTTCGAAGACATCTGGGAGGGGGGCAGGGGATAGGCAGTAGAGCCTCCTACTTTCACATAAATGTTTCCGTAAGATTAATATACATGTATGCTGTTTATCTCTTGTTCAAAGTTTCGAAGTCCGTTTTTAAAAGCTCTCACATTGCTTTAGAGTGTGGGACGAATAAAATAATAAAAAAAAACCCTCTCATTCAATTCGATAAAAACACTTTGTATTATTACGCTTATTATGAAAGTGAATCTATGCATGCATATTTTGACAACTGTCATTTTCAACACAATTTTAAATTATTTTATTTGCTACAAATTTCTTAGAACAAGAATATTTAATTTTATTATATCATTTTTGCTTCCCTCTTTTTGTAAAAAAATTATCAATAATAAGCACCACTTTTAAACATTTAAAAAGTATAGTTTTTTTTTTATACTTAATAAAACGATTCAATGTTAAACCTGTAAAAAAAGCTGTAATTTACTAAATATAGTCTCAGTAAAATTCCAGTTACCTAATCATACTCTTAAAAAATATGTAAGCATTTGTAATAATGTGGGATGATACATAAAATGTGTGTGCAATGTATGAGTTTATTATAACTTATATGAGTTTATTATAAATTATTTAGTTAGCTTATAAATTTTTAATTTTTAATTTGTAAATAAATTTAACACCATAAAAAATTAGGTATTCCATTACAGTTAAATCATTCATCTAATTGTTTTAGTTTAATATTCAATGACACTTTATTAAGTTATTTAAGTAAATATTGCATGATTTATTGTTGAATATTTATCGAAACTCGGTAATTAATTTTAAAAGTATTAAATAATTCCTTATTAACTATTTAATATAATATTTGCTAATACTTCCTTAATTAGTTGATTAAATTTAGAATATTTGTTATGACATATATATCAAACTTTATATTAATAATCTATTAAAGTTTGTTTTTATTATCCATATATAATTTTAAAGAATTTGGCATTTATAAAATTTTGATTTATAATTTTAATTGGACTGAAAAATTTACATTGTTTTACAAACGGAGTCATCAGTTTTATAAATTGCCCTCTCGGAAGAGTGATTATTATTTTCAGTACTTATTACGGCGAAAGGAGATTTCTTAAAAAATATTAATAAATTAACTTTTCTTGTTACTCAAAAGGCAAGACAAATTCTTTTAAAACGTTAGTCACTCTTATTCAAACAATAAGAACTCTTCTTCTTTTAATGATACATTTAGAAAACTTACAGGTTTTCACACACACACAATCTCCGCTATCTCACGTTTTAAAAAGATTTTCTAAAATGAAGATTCTTGTTGATCAGTAAATATCAAAGCTGTTCATTTTGCTATAAACTGAAGTTTCTGTTCTGTACGTAGAAGAATATTATGTACTTGAAAGATTTATTGTTTTTTAATACAATGATTTCATTCGATCATCTAAAAGCATTTCCCAAAATCTTGTTAAAGCAGTTAAAAATAACTTTTCGCTTACCTAAAAGTGAAAAATGATATTTTTTAAAGAGAAATTGTTTTCAAAAATTTTTCAGCTCCTGTACTATTAATACCAATAGAAGTGATCTTCGATATCTTAATATGTGAGATATCTAGTAAATTACTGGAAGTTGAACAATATATTTGATAAACAATAGGTTTAGTTTGCTTACAAAGTAAATAAACGAGAAATATTTGTAGAGATATTCGATGACATTGACTTAGAAGATTAAATTATAAAAGACTGTGAAATGTTTAAGTAAACTGTTTAAAGGAGCCCTGAGTCAAAAAAAAAATTTTAAAGTAAAAAAAAAATACACACAAAAACTTAACTGTAAAGTTCCTGTTATTCTTACGTAAAAAATTAAATTTTATAAACATTTTTCTTTTAAACTATTGACCATTACAAATAATAACTGTTGATCTAGTAAGACTTTGTAAGGTTATTATTTTTGCAAAGCAAAAACATTTCACAAATTTTGCTCCCTGCTTCATAAGCAAAGCTGGAAAAAATTTGTCTTCTGAAGCAATATTAATTTATGCTCCTTATTTTTCTGTAAATGGATACATTTCCATAAATAAATACGTCTTTCGATGAGTTTTCTTTTTCCATTAAATTCGGAATGGTATTTATTGTTACCATTTTTGACATTTTTAAGGCTTTCATTAGTTTTACTGAAGAAAAAATGAAAATGCTGAGTCTAGGTCTTTAACTGTGTGTGTGTGTACCTAGTTCTTATTACAAAATCATACGAAATGTTAGATCTGTTTTGGCTGCAACTCGTTTAATCCAACTATAGGCATATATTTATTTATTAAAGAATTAACTATATTCTATTTGAACGGATTTGAAAACTTCTTTTTTAAGCTAACTAATCTGAGTTATATTAATGATTGGGTAGTAGATAATGTATTTTAAATGTTCGGCTAAATGCCAAACGATCAATTTATATTTTAAGGAAAGAATCATTTGTATCGAAGTGGACTTTGTGAATTTTAGTGTACACATAGAAAGAGAAAAACTTAAAATTTTGTGAATGTTTTCCATAAATTTAAAATTATGCATAAATGTTAAAAACTAAAACTTGCCAAATTTTATTAATTTTCTTTTTTGTTTATAGATTAAATATTCGAAATGTATTATCTTTCGCTAACTAATAAATTATATCAGTACAATTGCATTAAAAAAATACCGTATTTCATTGAGTGAATATTGTGAGCGCCCCTCCCCCCGGGCTGGAGGTATCATCTGATCCTCATCCACGTGACCTAAGTCTGTGGGGATAAAATATTGATCACTGAAACTTTCCATAACAAAAATTTAGTTCATTATTATCTCAATTTCTACTAAGCAATACCACACAAGTCTTAGAGGCTAATGACCAGGAGTGATATGACATAAATTAGAATTCTTATCAAATAGCACATTAAATCCTAATCACTATCTTTATGTTAAATTAACCACCGAATCTATATCTACAGCTGATTCATTAACTAACTGGAGTCCTCTCTATCATTAAAGTTTAATGTAACATCGCTTACCGTTGTTTCACGACGAAAAACTACTAGTCTTTATATCTTTTATATATTACTGTAATCCAACTTGATTCAGCAACTAGGCAACCTTCTTGCTTCACAGCCACTTTTATATCGTACTTATAATACTTCATTATACTTTCTAACACTCTTCGAGGACTTTCTAAGCCTTTTTCGCGAAGGCTAAAGCTCCAATATATATAATCATTCCTAATCTGCAAATCGCGTTTTCTTCTTGAGTTGTTTGGAAAGAATTGTCATTCTGGTCCCAAAGATTTCCCAAGAAGATTTTAGTGAATAAAACATTATAAAGCCCAGTTTCAATATATATGAGGTGCAAGCCGTTATTGCCAACTATCGTGCGCATGTTTGAGGGCGCGCACCTTGTTGACGGAGCCAAACTGGCTATAGACTTAAGGAGCCTACGCCATTACAAGAATTAAGACGACAGTGACTCGTGTTTTTGTTTTGTTAGAAGAAAGAAGAACAATAGGGCTCGCATGACAAGAAAGAAGACTTTAAAATCTTTATCATCGTGCAAATATCTTGTAAATAATATTGAGCAATTATTTTAAAGTTAACTGAAGATTAATTATCTTGTTCTGAAAGCCAACTGACATCACGACATATATACATCCAAAATATTGAATCTAGGTCACTCAATGTGTATGATTAAAACATGGATTAACATTGTTAGGAAAAATATATGAAAAAGGATCCTGACTTTTCTTCGTGAATCAATCGAATGATGTATAAATTTCATTAATTTTCATTTGTGAAATAATTCAACCGTCCAGAAATATAGTCAAAGACTCCAAATATACATTTTAAATTTATTTTTATAGCTAAGTAATATAATTATTGGTATAAAATATTTTTTTAAAAAATATTATATTAAGCCCTTATCCGTTAAAGAAATAAAAGGATATTTAAGAATTCTGTAGATCGGAGGTAGGCAAACTTTTGCAGGATACGGGCTACTTCTAATATGTTCAATGCATTACGGTCCATCTAGTGTAAGTGTGGTTAGCATAAAAAAATGGTCTCCAACATTCATTATAACTTAATAATAAATACGGAGTATACGTATACTTACCTATATAACTACTATAAAAAAATTTCTTTAAAAAAAACTAACTCTTTTAAAATTGCATTTAAAGCAAGGCGCAAAATACAAACATGTCAAAAATAATATCTGTAACCGACGTTTGTACTTAACATGTTCACTGCTGGTTGCCGTACCAAAGCGGGACTTAATGTCAACAGAAGAATCCAATCCTGTGGAAACATGGGTTTGTAGGGTGATGTTTCAGAAGCCAATCTCGTGTTATCGTGGGAAGAGCTGATCAATGTTTATTTTCCTATTTAGCCGGCATGTGAGGGAAAACCCGTTTCTATGGCAGACATAGGGTGATAACTTTTTCCCCTTATGGTGGCAGAAAATCTGATAAGCTTCCAATAATGTCATCATGTGCTTTCAATAATGGTTCCTACATGTGTCGGCAACACAAAGTCGCATGGATTGCGAAAACCCGATTCTCAAGTCCAGCTGGCGTTGGTGTTCCACAAACACTTTTCTTTTAGTATACGCATCTTAGTGAAGGTGGTCACCCCAAAATACCTCGGTGGTTCACCGGTCGATCGTGATCGACTTAATGCCCACCCCGGCTTTAGATTATAAAATCAGTTTCTTTTATAGCCCTAGAGATGCAATTCACCCGAGAATAATTACCCATTCCAATTACACTAAATAATGAAAGACGGGTTTTTTTTGTTAGAAAAATACTTCAATTTCATCGTATTAGAGAATATTTGGAAGCCATAAATGTTCACTGAAAAAAAAATTCAATAATTTCTATTCTCATACATTGCTTTTTAATAAAAGTTCCTTGTAAGTATGTCTAATTATGTTGGGGTATATATAGGTTGATTCTAAAATCATATGTGGAACTTTGAAGGGTGGAATAACTCATTAAAAATTATTGTACAGTATGATATAGTGGAAAGTGACAGGTAGAACCCAAAATACAATTAGACACGAAAAGAAAAATATTTACATACAACAACGTAAAGTGCTTTGAATCGATATTTACCACAAATGCTAAAAATTACAACCCTGAACACTAAGACGAGTTCGCACTGTTAATTGTATAGCCGGTGAAAGATGCTTTGAAAATGAGTGATTATCCTTTATACGGGATACTGTGTCAATAGTTCACGCACCATGCGGCTTCTAAACTCATGTATTACTCATAAACGATGTTATTTTACACGTTAAAGTGATGCGTGGAGAAAGAATGTGAAAAATGCGACTAATTCCTCTGTACATTCAAATAGTTAAAAATATGTCTCATAAATAAGGATAAATACTGACTTTCATTTATAAAAAACTAATAGAGTCACGACAAATCTGGCAAACCTGGGTGGTCATGAGCCAGGTCCACGAAACCCAATCCATGATTCCTCAAAAGTTTTAACGTCAGTTGGGAACGTCCTTACTGAATAGGGTTGGAGATATATCATGCGAAACAATGTATATTGATAATAAATGTCTTTTGTTTTCTTTTTTCTCTGGGAAGACCAAGCTCCTTCAGTAAGGAATTAAAGCTATGTGTGTGTGTGTACACTTGTCTCCCGTTGAAGAACCTCCAATCACGCTGAGTAACAATATTTGAGCAAAAAAAAAGGCATACTTTTTACTATATAAATCATATAAAAAGAGGTTAAAGTAAAAAATTAACATCATATTTTGCTTATTTTCAATAATTTACATAATGAATTTTAACAACATTAAAAATCATAACATATTCATACAATTTACATTTAAACTTATATCCAGTAGAAATGAAAAGAAAATCAACATAATGCTGAAAAAAAATATAAACATAAGTCCAAAAACATACAGAAATTCATAGATAGGTACATATAAATATAGAAAGTCGAGCTGAAATTAAATATACACTTATGTTCTCAAAAAAAAATAAAACTGTAATCGTATTAAAATTGAATAATTGAACATAGGACAGAAAGACATGGACATAGTATATAAATGAGAAAAAGGTAGAATTTATTTTATTAACTGAAGGAGGACTATTGAATTGCATCAGTAGTTTTTGCAGATATCTGAATGTGAGGAATAAAACTTGTATGACTTTTAGCCAAGCAGGATTGTATGTTAAGGTATGAAAGTCGGTAGGAACATATTATAGCTGTTTTGGTACTCCCATCCATTCAGACAAATACATTAATATTAGCCATCGAATCACTTCCTTAACAGATAAGGCCTATAAAGATTCCGCGATCATAACACCTTAAACATTTGTACAGAAAACCCAGCGTGTGGAAATTTACTATAGCCCAAGCATATATGTTAAGGATATTGAAAAATATTCTGTTTGTAAGAATATCTTCCTCTGTGTGTGAACAGTACATGAGCTAAGGAATCCATCTATGCTGCACTTGAAAGCAAAAACATTAACTTTTCGTCATATTTCCTTTCATCTTAAAATTATTCTTCAATTTAAAAAGAAAGCCTCAAAATTAGCATGAATTTTTAAAAAATATTCAACACAAAATACCCATAAAATTTCTTGGTCGTACTTCTGAACAATTTTGGCATAAGCGCAGGAAAATAATATGCATTAATCCGAAAAACGCAAAATTTATTTAAATGAAAAAATAGTTAGTTATAAAAATATTGTCTAGTTATAAAAATAATGGTACAATCACACACGCTAAGGTACTAATACAAATAAGCATATTTATAAAGATTGCTGTTTCTCTCTACATATTTGTTGAATATTTATTGCAATTCTATGAAACATTTAGTTGGTCCTATATTATAAAATGATCGTGTATGTTGAAAACACATGCGCCGTTGCAATTTAAGAGGAGAACGGAACAATAGACCCTTCTGACAGCGCATAATCGTTGTATCAAAACGCAGACTACTCATATTTCTAGTTTTATTATTAGAAAACAGCTTTTAGGAGTAGAAGAAGGATAGACAAAAGAGCCTTTCATGTCTAAACCACGACTGTTTACCCAACTATTCACCAACCATCCACATTTTGTTAACCTCCCAATCACGTACTCAAACTTCGATCTTGCCTCTTGTGGTATTGATTTCATAATAAATACTCAAATCCTGTTACATGTGCTGGGAGATAAATTTAGGATTATACCAAGTTTCTGGTTACACAGCATAATTCAAGAGAGCGCGATTCATCAACAAAGGTTGTGGATTACATGGCTGCTGATATGAAATAAATAACTTGAGAAAACAAATAATGGGGTTAAAATTATATGAATGACATATAATGACGTAAATGTCTTGGGAACATGTAAAGCCCATTGTTTTTCTGTTATCCAGAAACCGTTTAATTATGTTTTAAACCATTAGATTTCCGTTTTAAACAATAAAACAACGTTAATTTTTAAACGTATTTACTCCAATATCATTCAAGTATAAGTTTTCAAGGTGGTTCTTACTGACCTCTAGGGGTCTTTGTGACTGTCGAGGGGAATCCGTAGCAAATTAAAATTATCCTGTGGGTGGGGGGGACAACGTTAAGGATCCACGAAAGTGAATTATTTGGGACTCATTTCCATTATTTAGAAAAAATATAAGTTAGGCAGAATTTTCACATTTTTTTTAAAAAATAAATTTAAAAAGGAAGAAATTTACAGTAAAATATACAATGTAATGAAAAGTGTTGCATTGTTGAAGTCAGGGCTATCGCTTGAGCGGCTTTGTATACAGGTTTAAATAGGAAGGAACTCTGACTGCTACTTGCAATCACTTGTTTAAAATATGACAAAATAAAAAAAGTTGAGATATGTGAGGTGAATGCAACACATTTTTTCCTTGATTTTGAAACGTAGTCAGTATTATTCTTTGTATTGTTAAGAAGATGAAAAAACTTTACGCAAGTGTTTTTGAATATAATTGAGATGTTATGTGCATAACGTTATTAAAGATATATTTATGTTAAAAAAATTGCAAAACTCTCTCTCTATTACAAGAACTGGTTGAACACAAGGTTTTTACCAAACTCCTTGGCCATGGCTGTTTTTTGAGTCAAAAATGCACGCCAAGTTGAATTCATAGTTTTTATCACATTTAACGTGTAGTCGAAAATGTAAGCCTTCTATTGTTCCTTATCAGGTAACCGAGTGATATAGGTATCCGATCGTGGCTGGCTTTGTCACGAGTTTGAACCCAGTACCGCTAAAGATCCACCGTGTAGAGCTGCGATGTACTCTAAATCTGTAGAGAGCTGAAACGTCCTACCATTGGTGTGGTAGTTAGGAGAAGGGGATGCCAACTCAAGTGTCGTCCACGTCTTTTGATCATGGTTCAAAATAACATGGTCCATCGCCAAAAGCCCTCGTGTTGATGAACAGTGCGACGTTTTTATTCACTCACTGACTCACTGTTCCTTATCAGTTTGTCCTTCATTTTAATAGTGGAAGCGTTCAGCCTAATGGTTGTGGTCAAGAATTTATGGTCGGAGTATCATGGGTTTGAGCCTCTGTACCACTGCAGACGAGCCGTGTAGAGGGGCAGAGAATCATCCAGCTCAAGTACCATCCACGTCACTTGACCGAGGTTCAAAATTATGATGTTCGTTGCCAATACCCTTCATGTTGCTTTATAATGCGACGCTAATATATATCACTTTTCACTCTTCATTTTATTCTAGTATTGGGATATATTTAATCATTTAAAAAAGTACTAAAATTTTTTGCAGTATTTATTTTCATCAAGATATTTATAAACTTTTAATTAATCTTGTGCTGGTTACATTTTAAGTTAAGCAGTATACTATTTGATATACTTTATTTGAACACTTTGTGATGAATCTTTACGGCACATTTCCACTAATACTTTTAGGTGTCTTTGGGATTGTAAATTCGCGTATATTTCTAATCATCTCTAAAAGAAGAAAATGGGATATGTAAAGTAGATAAGGTATTTAAGGAGAGCGTTGTAAGTTAGCGGGGAAGAGGTTGCTCTTATAACTTAGGAGTGTCAAAGTAGACGCCATGATTTCGATCAGAGCAGACGTGTTCTTCTGAGCTCCGACTTGCATTCTATTTCCGTCCTGATGGCACAAATGGAAACCGATCCACCAGATATTACCAACAGCTGCGAAGAGAGAAACAGGCTTTCGCTGGAAATCGAAGCCCTTGACATAGTGAGTTATCAATCGCTGCACTGAACTTGTCAACTTTCCAGACACCGATGATAGCCACGAGATGAAGGCCATTCTTCGGGCCTCTATTGATGATAACCTAAGAAAAAAAGGATACAATGGTGAGTGAGCTTCGTTCCCTCCCCCCATGTATGACTTTTAATTGCAATGGTAATTACTGTACTCCCCCAATACCGACTCATTAGCATAAAGATAGTGATTCTAATCACATTTTAAAAAATTATTCTGAAGCACCCACAAATGCAAATAATGGTAAAAAGAAAAAGAAAAAGAAAAAACGTAAAATTAATAAAAAGGATTCTGTGGAAGACTTTGTCTTCCCCAAGAAAACAGCTAGACCTGTCTCTCCTTTACCTAGTGAGCCAGTCACTGTAAATAAAAGTTTCTCAGATCTTGAATCTAAAAATGATAAGGAATCTCCGGAAGAAAATAATGAAACAGCGCCCCCAAAACCCAAGCCCCCTACCCCCAATTCATCTTAAAATTAAGAAAAATATCAGAGACCAACTTAAATCCATTTATCGAAAATTCCCAGATATCACTAACAAATCGTCAGGAGAATTTATTAAATTAATCACTAATGACAGAGAAGAGTATACCGCTCTTGAAAATTTTCTTGAAGAAGACAAAGCTTTTGAATTTTTCTCACTTAAACCAAAGCCAATAAAACCAATCAAAATAGTCATTAAAGGACTGCCCATTTTTACCAAAACTCACGTGATATAATCCAACCTAGAAGAAGGATTCACAATTGAAAATGTTTCCCAATTAATTTCTAAGAAAACTAAGACTACTCTCCAATTTTTCCAAGTCACAAGTAATCAAAAAATCTTCGATCTCAAAACTGCCGGCTACATGCAAGTTAAAATTGAAGGTTACCTCCATTAGAGGAATTACCCAATGTTTTAGCTGCAACAATTTCTTTCACACGGCAAAAAACTGTCACCTCAAGCCAAGATGTCTAAAGTGTGGAAAAGAACACCCCACCCGTCAATGTCCAATAAAGGAGTGACAGGAAAACCCCTTCTGCATAAATTGATAAGAATATGGTCATTCGGCCTGCTATACCAAATGCCCCAAGTTCCCTAAGCCAAAAAAGGGCACGCCCCTTACCGCGAATAAAACTTTCGAAAGCAACGTTCGTAGGGAAGGTGTCTCTTTCGTTAACATTGTTAGCAAAACCGCTCCACCCCCACCCCAGTCCACAAATTAACTGAAAAAACTAATGTAAATTCAAATAACAAAGGTTAGCACGGAATCCAAGCCATAGAAAATGAAAATTCAGACCTAGCTCAAGTAATTGAATTGGTCAGCATGATTTCTAACATCATAAAAAGATCACCTGAAATTTTACAATTACTTCCCAAATTAAAAAAACTCCAAAGATGATATAGCTAAGGCTTTACTTCTTTTCGAAGCTATATTAGATAAATGTTAAACTCTTTTTTCCGTAATTTCTCTTTCTACAAAATTTATTATATTTTCATTTTATTTCCTTGAATATTTTACCATCAATTGTTAAACTTTAACATCAATAGCTACTCTTTAAAAATTTTCCCAAGTACAATTTTCGAAGCTCACTCCCATCATCCAATCAAAGCCACTCATGAGAAGTCATGCACCTGCTATCCCATTGGTTCCTGCCACCTATTTGCACGCCCACCATCACCAGCCAAGGAGCGAAACCAAGCCGATTCTAAAACAAGATAGAGGACTGAGGGATTGACGTATCCCAGTTCCTTATAAAATGTAACCATCTTAGCGGGGAAGAAGGCTATTGAGCCACAGCAGCAGTAATGACGAGATTTAGAGGATTCACTTGGATTAAGATATTGGAGTATTGCTCTTATTATTCAGTGAAGAAGCCTTAGGAGGATTACTCTACCTGGAGAGATCATATATACAGCCAGGTGATATATTCTAACTTATTACCGCTTACCACAAGCGTTAGTATAATAAAGTTCAATCAGTTTTTTTAGAAAGATAATAATTCAAGTTGCGTGTATTTCTCAGACCTCCTATTCCAGTAAACCTTTTCGATAGTGAGCTTAGTAATTGATTAATTTCATAGTTCATAATTTAATTTAACTGTAAAGGTAAATCCCTTTTTGACGTAGACATCTAGCTAAGTATTTGCCATTAGAAGTTTGATATTTGAACTAAGTGAATAAATATAATTTATTATTTTACCACGATCACTCGCGCGGGGTGTTCTGTATACCCCAGGAACAAGAAAAGGCTCCCAGAATTCCAAAAAGAAAGTGCAGAATCACGAATTTTTCTGTAGCTGCACATTTTAGGTCATTGAGCCTCCAGGCATGATGTAATCACTCTCCATCGCACGATCGGAATGTAACGAGTTTCAAAAGTTTAATTGGGGTGCTGAGAACTCCCCGCGAGTAACTGCGTTATATTTTCGTACTTGGAGCATCTAAAATAGGGTAAGTTTTGCTCTTTCCGTTTACATTTTTTTCCAACTATATTAATATGCATGCATATTTTATTTCAAATTTCAATAATTGTAGCACAAAAATTATATAATTCTATAAAATAATTGTGAAATATATATATATTTTTAATTTTTCTAAACATTTTCCAGAAATTATGACAAAAACTCCATGGGAAAGGAAGAAACAGCGATTTCGTCGTCTATAAGATACTGTATCAACAGATTGTCAAGATGAACTAAATGAATTCGATGACTGTGTAATTTCAGAACCAAACTTGGAGAGATGAAACCTGAAATTGTAAGTTTTTATAATACAGGTGGTGTTGATATCACTGATGAAATGTGCAATATATATGATGTATCGCGAATATATAATCGTTGGTCATTGCGAATATTTTATCAATACTGCAGGAATTAATGCTTCCAATGTCTATCATTCGGTTCTTCCGGAAAAGAAAATGAGACGTTCAAGATTGTTAGAGGAGATTAGAATTGTTTGTGTACAGCCACAGTAGGATATGAGATCGGAACTCCCAAACGTTAACAAAACACTCCACAGAAGGTATTAAAAAGAATATTAATCCACCAAAATGGGACGTTGAAATGTTTGTCCACGAGTAAATGATGTAAAAACTAGTTGTTTTTGCCTTCAGTGTAAAAACAAATATGTGTGCTTGAAGCATATGACTAAAGTCTGCTCTGAATGTTTGAAAAATAAATAAAAATATTTATTTTCTTCTCTCTACTATCCTTGACATCAATTGCAAAGTAAGTTTTTTACTGGTATATATATACGTTTTACTTGTGCATTTTGAAAAAAAAATATAAAAATAAGTATTTTAAAATGAAAATTTTGTAGGTTTAGTTTAAATTAATGTTAATCTCGTTTGTAGGTAAGAAATTTAATAATTTTATTTGTATAATACCAAAAACATCTTTTACTTTATATGTATCATATTTGACTTAATTTTATTTGCATAATTTATTACGCGTGTTAAAAGTTTGTGGTGTTCTCTACACCCCGCGAGTAACGACGGTAGAAAAACAGGCGCGAGTGACCGCGATTTATACAAATGGCGTCTGGTCATTATTTGCCTCAAGTTAATATTTATCCAAGGTGGAACCCAGGGTGGTTCTCACAACTTGGCTTATTACACTAACCTCTATTAGGGCTGGCTCTAAGGCCAGACAAACCGGACACTACCCTGCGCGGCAAATTTTAAGGGCGGCATTCGGATCAAACTTGAGAAATATTTTTTTTTTACAAAATTTTTTATACATTTCCTGAAATATTATTGAGTGGGAATTTGGTATTTTATTTAACTACCTTATTTTGTACTCTGCACATTTAATCAGTGTCAGTTTATCCATTGGGCGCTTCGGGTGGGCGCCCAAGAGCCCAGATAAGCTGGACTTAACAAGATTTTCTAATAATAAATTTCGATCAACCAGTGTGAAAGGGGCCCGTAAATCTTGTGTGCCCAGGGCCCGAAATGACCTTAAACCGGAACTGCGTTTAATGCCAGTTTCTGCTGAAACTTGAAGGGTTCGAGGCGGGAATACATGTTTATGCATCTTCCACTAATAGCTTTCTCCCCAGATTGGAGTGGGGTCACTACAGAAATTATATTTACCCATACGATGTCCGGTTTCAGCTATCCAAAATGGGACATGGGTAATTGGAATTTACGTTGACAGAGAAGCACATGAGATGCTTTATTTTAGTCTCGAGTGTAATTTCCATGTTAAAATAAACGCTTGTGATACTCACCATCAGAAGACTCTTTTTCGAAGAAATTGGTCTGTTGAACTGGATGATTCCTTCTCTTATATTTTACTCGCATCAAATAATAACAGATAATTATATTCTTAATTTCGAAAATTATTTTGTATTTTTAAGACTTAAAATAATACATATAATTGTTATGCTCTATTTCGTTCGCAAAAATTATTCTGTAGATGTGTATATATGTGAACAATTTAACTTTTTTAATTATAATTTTTTGCTTTAGAAAGAGGGGGAGGCATTTTCCATTTTTGTACGGGGTGGCAAAATACTAGAGCCAGCAATGCCTCTATATGAATAGAAAGATAAATTTAATTAAATATGAATAAATATATTCATCAAACTATCAGTAAGAGTTTCAAAAAAGTACATTTTTAGTAACTCTTAAAAGCACAATTGCATCAATGTATCTCAATTAATCACTACTTAAATATAATTATGGAGAGTTATTTTTATGCAGTATTGATTGAAAAAAAGATAAATTTAAATTATTGTGTTAAATAACTCTAGGAGTAACTTTTATTTATTCTATTTTCAAATAAGAAACTTCTGTAAAAATGGAAAGTTGAATAATTTATAATTTCTAAAGATTTAAGTTCACGAAACTATAAAGGTACAGCATCATTATTAAAACAAATGATTTTATTTTGCCAAACTTATAATGAAAAGTTCTCCGGGGGCATATCTACTAGAAAGGTAAAAATAAAAATATAACAATGTTAATTTAAGTTTATTTCTTTCATTCAAATTTACTTTTAGTATTTATTGTCCGTATTTCTTTTTTTTCCCGTGCATATTAGGTATGTAATATACATGTGATGTACTAACTCTGTCCAGAGTGAGACTAACACAAAAGTATTCCAAGAAGAGAGGATGATACATGTTAAATATATGTCAAGGTATTTCTTTTTCATTTTCAAGTATAAATTATTATTATATCCAAGCTTGATAAAGGTCCTTTGATGCATAATATTGTTTAAACTACTAACATAAAACGCTACTTAAACAAAAAGATGCTTAAGTGGGAAGTATACACTATATAAATACCTTATATCTAAGAAAAGGTTTTTAATGCTTTATATACATATATATTACTTTTTTTTGTAAATTTTGTTAGGAAATTTTCAAATGGGATTTAAATACCCTTTAAAAGAATTATAACATGAAATACAGAAATTAAGGGAATCTTTGTTATTCAATATTGGATATAACTTAAATTTTTCAACTCCTTCTATTAATATCACTCTCTCCCTATATATATATATATATATATATATATATATATATATATATATATATATATATATATATATATATATATATATATATATATCTTGTTCACACAAAATTTCAATCGTTAATATAAAATACTTTCGTTTCATCCAATAAAATTCAAATACATTTTTTAAAACTTGTAGTGGATAACACTTGTGATGTTAATACAGTTTTTTCAAATATTATTTCATTAATTAAATTAAAAAATAAATAAATGGTAACAAACAAATTAATAGTCCAACAGCATACATAGAAAGAAAAATCATTCGTTGTGTATTTCTAGCGCAGTGAATAGCGCGTAGGACTTCTAATCTAAAGGGGTGGATTCGAATGCCACCTGGGATGGCCTAATTTCTGAGAATGTGACTTCTTTTTTACAACACTATTTTATTAGAATAATTAAATTTAACTAAAGAATAAACAGTAACAAACAAACAAAAATAGTCCAACACCCTATATAGAAAGGAAAATGGCAAGGAAAATCGCTTTCTATTTTGTCACTTGATATTTTGATTCGGTCATATGTATATACAAATTCATATTAGTTATAACTATATAATAAAAAGTAACAACAATAAAAAAAATTTCGTTGACCTAGGTAGGAATTCACTTTAAAAAGTTTTTTTTTCATATTATTTGTTACATTAAGGTTTCTCCCCCCCCTTTAATAATTTGTCTTTGTGTTCATTAATATTGCCTTTTGGAGTTTATTTTTAATTCCTTATAAAATAAATGGAATTCTCGATCTTTTGATGTATGAGAATGTGCATCGTCATAAATGCGAGCTTCTCCAAGCATGATTGATTGCTGTTATTATCAAAGGAATGCTTTGATATTAATTTTACGCTTAAACAATCGTGAGTTTATATTTAAACAAGTAATCTGAAATTTTTATATATATTGGTGAATTACAGTAAAAATATATTCATCTTCTATCACTTTATTTTTAGTCAATTAAAATTTAAACTATTCATTTATCTCAAAGTCTTTTATTCCTTTACAAAAAGTAATTACTTTATCTTATTTTGCGGATTTTTATCAATATTGTCATAGATGCATTTGCTTAAAAATAGAATCACACATACTTATATTTTTTCGATGCATCAAAGTGTATTGTATCTCTCTTCTCTGAAATCTAAATCATAGACATAATTAAATATCTAAGCAAATCAAAAAAAAATATTTGCTGCACTCTCTTCATATTTATTGTGTTTACATTCAAAATAAATTATTACAGTACAAAGGAAATTCAACAATAAAAACTAAGGGAATCTATCTTTTAAATTGAATTTTTATTATTTCCTAGAGTAAACGTATTCCATAACTGAAAAGTTTTTACATAAAAATAATAAAATATGAATAAAATTGGTTTAAAATATAAAAGGAACGCTGAGTGTAACGTATTGTGGTGTTTATTTCTAATAGATAAATCTTCTCTTTTTTATGTAATCAGTGAGACTTATGTTATTAATATTTCTTTGAAATTAAATAGAATATTTCTAAACTAAGTTACACAAAAGATCAGACATGGGCAACCTGGAATTTAAAACTAATCTACTTTATGTTTTTAGATATATGTACATCTAAAGTAGTACTGGTTTAATGTACTTTTTATTGGTTTATACTGTTGAACAATCAAGAGCTCAGGGGAAAATGCTCATTAATTTTGAAAATAAATTTAAATCTTTTTAGAAAAAGGACATGAACCTCTCTTTAAAATAATGAAATTTAGACAAAAATTGTATCTTAATTTTTCCTAGAATCATTTCTATGTTATGCATAAATAAGAAATAATAAAAAGTTCAAAATATATATACAGCAGTTTTATAATTTGAAATCTATTTGTATAACGAAAAGGAATTATTATAGGCTTATATACAGAAATATGTTTGCTCTTTATTTTATCATACATAGAATATTCAAACAAAATAACTAATGTGGTGATTCTCGAAATGTGGAGCGTGCCCCCTAGGGGGAGTCGGGATGGGAGGGTGGCGCAAGTATATTGAATAGTCAAAAACAAAAGAGTATTTAAAATATTATTGATTTACTGAAAGTGAACAAACAAAATACATTCTGACATGAAAAATAATAAAATATTCATTTATACTGATATAATATACTTATAATTATATTAGTACTGCGTATAATGTATTTTATAATTAACTAGCTGGTATACCCGTTCTTCGCACGCGTGAATTGAAAATTCAAGCAATACAGACTGAAGGATAAATAAGTTTTTAATGAGTTAATTTTACGTGAATTGTAAATTAAACAAAATAACAGCTTTTTGCGTATCTCAGCTGAACAAAAACCACGCTTGCTAAATTTTAAGTCTGTAGATATAATAGCTGATAAAAAAAAATGTTTTTTTAGAACGCCCCGTAACTCTCTTATGGTTCGATTTTCGAAAACATCTTTCTTCTGTTCATCAAAATTAACTTATTGTTGCAAATTTTGTGTAATAAACGCATTAAAAAAAGTCAGCAGTTTGTATCTGGATGTGTAATACGTTAATATTACTTTCTGATGCATTTGTTTTATGTTAAATAGCTGTTACCCGCGACTTCGTCCATGTGGAATTTAACAAAAAAGTGTTTATTCAATTCGCAGAGCTTACGAAAACTTAATAATTATATATTCCACGTAAAGAAATACCTATGCTATAAATATAATGTCATTCTTCTACTTTGTGAATCAATGTTTCTTTTTTGTTTACTTTTTCTTTGTTTTTGGTGAGCAAAGTGTGAGAGGGACGCATGATTTTTGATACTGTCGATGGGGTGAGGACTGTAAAATCATTAGGATCAAAGGACATTGACGCAAAATGTCGCGAGTGGCAGCAACCTAATCAAACAAAAAGGTTTAATATAACTGCTAGAAATCGTTGAGACAGAAGGTTCGCTAAATAAAATAATCCCTGTTGAATAAAAATAATCCCTATTGGATAAAAATAATCCCTATTGAATAAAAATAATCCATACTGAATAAAAATAATCCATATTGAAATAAATAATCCCTATTTGAATCGGATATTGCTAATTGGTTTTAATTTTTTCCCGCGGAACCTAAATTTTTTTAAATAAAAGTAGCCAAAGTTACTCCTTATAATATTAGCTATCTGCCAGTGAAAAAGTTCCTTCAAAATTAGTGCAGCTGTTTCAGAAATTAGCCGAACAAATATAAAGACAGACAGACAAAATTTTTAAAATTGATTTTTAAATTTGGATAAAGATGCATTTAGTAAAAAGTTGTTAATTTCAAATTACAGACACTTCATTTTTATTTATATGTAGATATTGCGCAGGATAAATGAAGTTATTTACAGTTATGAATAAAAATACTTGATTTAAGGGTGTAAGTGCACTTTTTCACTTAAAACGTAATTAAAAATATTTATTTTAGAAACAACTATCTACGTACTTAACTAAATAAAACAACCTGTTGCCTGTGCGATCACCACCCCCCGCACACTCAAACTTCTACAATCACTCTTGCAAGACAAACATTTGTGACTGCTTTGTGCAGTGTTTGGCAATGAAATAAACAATAAAGGTATGAAATTGGTTTACCTCTATTTCAAGACGGAGCCTTGTGAGAAGTCAAATGACATAGAACCCAGAAACTTCCTAATTTAAGTTTAAATGCTGTCTACGTTACGGAAAAATTGATGTTGCTCAGTGTTCTTGAGAGAGAATGAAATCATTGGAATGATTATAAGCGTTGAATGCAACAGTTCAAAACAGGTCTAAGTAGCAGTAGGGCGACACGAATCTGCAAGCAGGGGGGGATAAGGTCACGTGACCTTTGATACTGTCGATGGAGTGAGGACTGGGTAGGATGAAACAAACACAATTGAAGCCGTAAGCAAGGGGTTAGAGAAATGCATGACCTTTGACAGTGTCGATGGTGTGAAGACTGTTAAAATCATTAGTATCAGACATGAACGGGAAAAATCGCGAGTGTCAGTAACCTAATCAAACAAAAAAGTTTGATATAACTGCTAGAAACGTTGAGACAAAAGGCTCGCGAAATAAAGCATTCCTTATTGACTAAAATAACCTCTAATGAATAAAAATAATCCCTATTTAAAACAGATATTGTTCCTCATTTCATTCGTTTTAATTTTATTTTCGCGTAACCCTAAATTTTTCTATAATTAAAGTAGCCTAAGTTATTCCTTATAACATTAGCTATCTGCCAGGGAAAGTTTCGTCAAAATTGGTAAAGCCGTTTCAGAGATTAGCCGGAACAAACAAACAGACAGAAAAACAGATAACCAGACAGACAGACAAAAATTTTTAAAATTGATTTTTTTTTATAAGTATTGTATATACTTTAAATGCATTTAGTAAAAAGCTGTTAATTTCAAATTACAAACAGACACTTCATTTTTATTTATATGTAGAGATTTAACAATAGTTAGAAAAAGTTTAATAATTACCAGTGACACCGTGGGCTTGTGATATATAAACTTATATGCTAAAATTAACACTTATCTTGATAATTTGTACGGTTTATTCCTTTAAATGCCGATCAATAATTGCTCGTTTCGCTCCACAGTACCACCGTTTAACAAATAATAAAGCAAATGTGGTGTATTGAGGGGGGAAGGGGAATATAAAAGGAATAAATTTAAGTAAATCCTCTGAATAAGTTAAATCCTTCGCATACACTGTCAAGATTATTTTATTGCATTCCAAAGCCTCCGGAATATAATTTTATTAAGAGAATGTCGCAGAAAAGAGAGATATCTTACTTTGGAAAGACGTATGTATACGTCCGGGTCAATTAGCACACTGTCTGAGCGAGACGTTTATTTACGCTCGCAGCACTTAATAGGTTAAATTCGTGCTGTAGGTATAGTGAAACGAAACCTAATACTAAATTTCGCTTTAAAATTAAAAATAATTGGTTGACATCTACCCGATGTCGTGTGAACGCTAGCTATTTAACAATTTACCAAAAATGAGTATGAATGCAAAGTGAAACAAAAAAGCATTTAATTATCACGAGCACAAGCACATGACATTACACGATCACGATCACAGTACAAGAACAAGTAAGAAAAAACGCACCAAGGCAAAGCATTTAGCAGTTACGTAGTTCTGCTGCTCTTTGATTGGAGGAGAAGGAAATTTGCCTTTGGGCCTTCCTTTCACAACATCCTCCCCTCCCCCTCTTTTTGAGGAGCTGCATAGCTACTGAAAAACTAAGTTTAAAAGTCACTAAAATTAAAGTCTATTAGATCTCTTTTTTTTCACGACCAAATCTTGACACTTGCGGCAAGTTCACATCGTTGTCTAAAGTCTTCATATATGAGTCAGCAGGGGGATTTAGCAGTTCTTGAAATCACTACCACTCGCCTCAACAGGAAATATTCGTTGTATGGGACTAACTAAGATAGAAAGTTGAGTTTTTACTCTCACTGTCTTCACAAATCCATCTTTTCCTGGTGTCAACTCTATGACCCTTGCTCAAGACCATTGAAGAAGCTTTTTCACATCATCACCAATTAATACAATATTTCCTATCTGAATATTAGAACACTGTGAATCTTGCCAATGGCGCCGACCCAATTGACCAAGATATTCCTTTCTAAAGCGTTCTCATTGTTCTTTCATCATTTTCACTTTAAATTTTAGTCTTTTGCGAAGATGATTACCATCCAGCATATCCAAATCTTTTGTTTTTGATGATGGTATATCACATAAAACTTAACTGGAGTGATTGGTGTAAGATCCTGCAAATCCTCTGATAGATAAATTAAAGGGCGTGAATCAACAATCTTTTCACATTCACATAAGATGGTTGTCAATTCTTCAAATGTGAATATAGCTTTACATAGAGTTCTTCTCAGAAGCTCCTTTATGTTCCAACTGTTCTTTCCCAAAATCCACCCCTCCAAGCTGCAGTATGGGGTATAAATTTCCAGCTTATGCGTTGTATTTCGGCATGGCATATCGTGAAACTTCGTTCCAATCGATATCCATCAAATGATTGTAAGCACCTCGAAAATTTGTTCCATTATCAAAATATACACTCAGGAACATTGAAAATAGCGACCCAAGAAGAAAACATCGGATTGAAATGAAATTTAATACACATAATGACCACAGATGAGAGATTCACTTGATCTCAAAAACAAGATAATTAAACGAATACAGGGTGTGCAACGACACAAATACTGGGCAACTTCAATAGCGCGTTGGACCACCTCCAGGTGCAATACATGCCGCCACACGGTCCTGCATTGAGTTGATTAGACACCTTATGTCGTCCTGAGGCAGATGGGCCCACAAATCTTGAACAGCCAACTCTAAATCATGTACAGAGTGACACGATGGCATCTGCAGTTTTAGCTTATCCCACACGTGCTCTACAAGGGACAAATCGGGGGAGCGGGCCGGCCAAGGAAGAGTCTGAAAATGACGTAGGAAATCTTGAGCAACTCTTGCTGTATGCGGACGAGTATTATCTTGCTGTAAAATTGCCCCGGAGACCATTTAGTAAAGGTCCTACATGGGGTCGAAGAATATCATGAACGTAACGTTGGCCCGTTAAGGTTCCACACGTCGCAATTAAATTGGACAGGCTATCATACGCTATGGTCCCCCCAGACCACTACACCAGCTGTGCGGGCAGTGTGGCGTAGAACAGTGTGTGCGGCATTGTACCGCTCACCAGGGTGCCTCCACACCCGTACACAAATATCATCTGTCCCCAAAACAAACCGGGATTCATCACTAAAAACAACCTTTTGCCAATCTGTGAAATTCCACATTGATCTGGCTTGGCAAAACTGTATACGCAGTTGCCGATGTTCCGGTAATAAAGGGAGTGCACGGAAAGGGCGCTTGGATTTAATATTTGCTTCAGAAAGGTGTCTGGAAACTATATGTGGAACAATTACTACGCCTACGTCTGCTCATATCGTTGAACGAGTCACTGTGGGATCCACAAGAGCTTGCCGCACGATCCTTCGATTCTCTCTCCTCGTGGTCTTCCTGGTCGCTCCAGACCCGGTTTTCCACGCGTGCGTACCTTCTCGTGTCCACTGCTCCCAACAATTTCTAACGGCGTACTCGGAACGATCCACCTGGCCAGCAACACGGCGCGTCAATAAGCCTGCAGTTTTCATCCCGATGATCAGGCCTCTCTCAAACTCTCTTAACTGTGAGAAATGTCTTCTAGCATGTTTACCTGGCATGTTTCGCTTACCAAAGTCTTCCTACAATCGGCGGGTAATCGTCACGTTTATGAATCTTCGAATTTGCGCTGGCTTATATAGCACCCTCCAACATATATTGTCAAAGTGTAGTATTATTGAATGTAATACATCGTTATTGTATGGAGAAGCGCACGATGAAAATTATGATTGAATATTGGGTCACTAATATTAAAAGTTTGATAAGCACTGAACTAATGGATTGGTGCAATAAAAATTTGTGGCCAAAAACTTTGGCTACGCTTTCAAAACTGAATCAAAAATAAGGATTTTCATTTGTGGTTTCTTATGTTCCATTAAAAATAATAATGTTATTTCTGTTTAATGAAAGGCAAACTAGATGGTGCGAATACCATGTCTTGCAACATTCTCGTTTGAAAAAGACTTCACCGCAGCAACAAGCGCAAGTTGTTGAATGATTTATTGAATTTATGTCTGCAACACATCACAACGTAAGTAAAGCCGCACCACAGTAGAGTTTTGAAATGAGAAAGGTCTTAGATGAAAAGCTCCTCGTTCGATAGATGGGAAGAGCAGATCCAATATCGTGGCCACCTTGATTACTAGACATAAAACCAATCTCTATTGACCAACTGATGAATTGAAAAATTGAACTGCAGCGACCATTTAGAATGTTAATCCTGAGACGTTTCATAGGACGTTGCTAAATATCCGGTATAGGGGTTAGTGACTCTGTCTGCTGTGTTATATGGTCAGGGTTTGAATCTCGAAGAAGGAATGTTTGGTGCCTTTACGGCATGGGGGTATTCAAATTAGCTCTTCGAGCCTCAAGTCCTATTCGTAAGGTTGGTGGATGGGGAAGAAAGGTGAGATCCCTGACCTACCCCAGGGGGTTTTCCCTCAATAAAAGGGCGAAACCGATGCAAATTACACTGTCACCTGTATGGTTCACAAAGCTACGTATAACGACAGACGTAAATTTAGCCCCTTACCGCAATAAATTTCGTTGGTTTTGATCAGATAGCATAAGAAACAACAATAATAAATATCTCGTATAAACTCAGTGAGCTATGCAAAAATTCAAGGAGAGCGCTCATTGAAATCTATATAAATAAAAATGTAACGTTTGTTTGTTCAAAGACGCTAATCTCCGAAACTACTGGACCATTTCCTCTGAAATTTTGACATAACGTTGCATTTGTGAATCCGGACGGGTTCTTAGGTACTTATTATTTCGTAATTTTTTCTAAATGTTTTTTAAAATTTACTTTTTAAGTGATTTTTCAGCGTTATGACGTCATATAATGTCATGTTTCTCACTAAGTCAGTGTTTCTCAAACTTTCAATACTGGCGACCCAATTTTCCATCATAATTTTTGTCGCCCCCTGAACAACAATAATATATTTACAGCAATAAAAATGCACTTTGACGCTAAAGCTACAATGCGATCTTAATTATAAACCGTATAAGTATTAAATTTTGCATATGTTACTTTTAAGTAATATATATTATAAAAAAATACTTAAAATATATATTACTTACTTATTATTATATTATTTTTCTACCTCTATGTTTAATTTGGAACAGATCGCAAAATGATATATTTAATTAAAGATTTATTTTTTCAGCATCCACTTCTCAAAGAACAAATGTCATTAGAAAAATAGTCTAGTCTATGTTGCTCTCTATCACTCTATCATATCCATCACATCAGGCATTATCGGGTATGTTTGCGTATCTGGGCAACCTATCGGACGTCTGCGCAAAAGGTGTAAAAATGCTTTTCCCAATACAATTCCAATAAGTTTTGGTCGACTCGATACTTCTATAGCTACCGATTCTAGCTTGAATGTACATTTTTTAATATGAACGTTAATTGTAATTCACGGTAATTATTTACGGCAGTAGATTAAAACAAAATCATACATACATTTTTAAATCGTAAGCAAACATTCGACAATAATTAAGGATCAACAAGTACACAGACGAGCATGGTTCCGAAAGTTAAATGAAGGAAATATTCTCAAAAATACTTAAATTTTGGATTTACCACTACTGAAGGAAATGATGGGGAAAAAAGCCCCAGCTCGTTATGTGTTAAAACTTACATATCTGAAGAACAACATGCGAAAGTTGTTTTTAAAACCATGTAAAATCATTTAGCCACGTTGGCAAAGAATTTTAAAAAGTATTTTCTTGAGGAGGGCAACTTGTTAGCAAGTTACGAGGGGATTAGGGATCTATTTCAAGATACTCTAGAAGGGCTCTCAACTTCCGAAGAAGAAATTTTCATATATTTCACATTCAGTAAAAAATTAAAAGGCAATTTTGTAATAAATCATTTTTTGAATTTTGGGTAGAGGTGGATGATGAATTTTCTGCACTGAAAACAACAGCACTTCGTATACTATTACCATTTTCAACATCCTACCTTTGTTAAACTGGATTTTCTGTGGTGGCTGCTTTGAAGACAAAATATAGATCTCATCTAAATATAGAAAAATAACTCAGAGTGTCAATTTCTGATATTATAAACCTTTACTTTGAAAAACTTTGCTCTACAAGACACGCCCATGGATGTCACTAATAATTATTAAACTTGTTCTTAATTTAGTATTAAGAAATTATTTATAAAATACCTTCTTCAGTACTGATACATTAAACGTATACTGGTTGAAACACCGGCTCTTCGCACGAGTTCATTTTTTTTTATAAAAAAAAAAAATAAAACATTATTCTTGATATAATAGCTGAAATGTAAGGAGAGTAAAACTGCGTGCACGACCTTGTATACAAAAATGTAAAATGATTTTTTTAGATAAATGCTACAATTGTAAATAACTATTTAAAAGAACTGTAATTTTAAAGCTCACAGAATTAGCATTTAGAATTAATGTTAAATTATGAAAAAGAATATAAAATTCCGATGAAGAATAATTGTGTTACTTTTTAACATTTAAAGCGAGATGACTTCAAAATGTTTTAACCCGGTAGCAGGCACGTACTCGATACTAACGCTAATGGTAATGCGGGGGGACTCAGTCACCCCAATCATTTGTTTATAACTATTTTTACAGTACACGATACAAATCGGAATTCCTGTGAATAATTTAGTTAAGAGAAAGTATACTTACTGGCTTTCAATGACTATTTAATATTTCTTTGATGGTTTGAGAAAAATTCCAATAAAACTGAACTAAAATGACTCAAAAGTGCAAGACATTAAAAAAGGATGCAAATCAGAGACACTTTTCACTAATATTACAGGAATGTTATTTTCTGGCAAAGCTGTCATATTTTTTGTTCAAGTTATTGTAGTTTTAATGAGAATTTATGATCGAGTGAGCGAATATTAACGTCGCATTGTTAAACTACAAGAGGGCTTTTGGAGACAAACCTCGTAATTTTGAACCATGGTCAAATGACGAGGATGATACTTGACCTGGCCTCTTTTAACTATTATACCACTCCAACAAGAGGACGTTTGTGCTCTAGACAGATGTAACGTGCATCTCTCCTCTACACGGCGGGTCTTTAGTGGTACTGGGCTCGAACTCGTGACACCTTTGGGGATCAACCAATAGCAAGTTGAACTTTTTCTTTCTTGTGTCTTTTTGACAAGGTGAACTGGACCTTGTGGTACACTTATGGCTTCATATTTTTGTTGATGGAGTTCTTTAGGAAGCATTTGAAAATTTTCCTTTCGTTTCATGTTCATCGCGTTCCTCAATCACGAATAATATTCATTCTTTCAGCAGGTTCTTCTTTTTCTTCATCAGTTTTAACTTCCTTCAATAGAGATCACAGATGCCCGCGCCACCACTCCCGGTTTAACAGTGTATTCAGAAAAAAATACCGATGCTCTAAAAAGGATTCTGACGTTTTTCACTGTGCTTTATATGTTTGAGCATACTCATAAAAATAAATCTTGGCCAAATAATCCTTAAAATCAATCAATTATTTTCCAAATATCGTAAAACTCTTTCTTATTTACAATTTCCCTAAGCGAAAAACAAACACTTAAAAGATGAGATGGAACTAACGTAGAACTAACCATACCAGTAAGTTTGAAGGTCAATCAAATGATCAGCAAATGTATTATGCTGCCTGGCTGAAAAGTGAATCATGTCTTCCTTTTCTTTCTACAACTAATATACAGTATTTCAATAATAATTACAGTGATGAATTGTTTATCTTCTTAGAATTTTTCTCAGGGTCTGGGTTTCGTTTTTTCTTTTAACGAGTAATATCTTATGTTTAAAAAGGAAACGTAATAAAAAAAACTCTCATTGAGGAAATACAGCAAATTAAACAAAATGTTTTTTTTTCTTTAATTTGGTTTTGGGATCAAACATAGCTATTTGATGACGGAAAAATGCCAGATGATAAACATAAATGATATCAGTGCTGTGTATTTTTTTAATATGGAAGAAAGTATTTTGTTTACTTCTTTCTGGCTATTTTTTTTAAATCTTTAAATTTTCGATATCCTCGCGCCACTAAGTGGAAAATTTATACTTTACGCGCAGTTTTTCCAAGAGTATTACACATTTTTATTATAGCTATGTTTATCGGTTGAAATATTTATCCAATTTCTCTATTCTTTGATATTTAATTTGGATTATTTTTTGAATAAATCTTTTTTTTAATGATTATTCTTTTAGCAACTAAAATTTTGTTTTGTTGTTTTGGTAACATGTAGATAGTATTATCGCGGGATGTTTATATGTGTGATTTTGCTTACAAATTACAACTTACATGTTCAGTATTTTCTCGGAGAATTTATTTATTTCTTTAGAATGCGATAATAATAACTTTTACAAACCAAAACTTCTTATTGATAAGGGGGTACTTCAGTTCTTAATACTGCAATTATCGTTAGTATAGTATTTCCGTTTTCTATATCTGTTTTAGATAATACTATCTTTCTCTCCCGCGTAATCCTTTTTTAATTCAATATGTAATTTTTGTTTTGTTTTTTCTTATACTTTTGAACTTACGTTTTTTTTTCCATTGCGAAGTTTTAAATGGTCTAAATTACTCGACGAGATTGTTCTCAAATACGTTTTTTTATCTGTTTTGACATGTTTTATGTTCCTCTGAAATATAAAATAAAGATTTTCTTATAAATATTTTGTGTATGTACGAAACTGCTTTTTTGATGTAATTAAAATATTCAGCCTTATTTTATTTTTGATATCTTCTTAAGATTTAAATTTTATAACTAGCTGTACCACATGTTGCTTTGGCTTAGTCAGGTTAAAAAGTCTGGTGCGCCAAAAGGGTTACAAAAGTAAACTATACTCAAGAATTGAAGCAAATAAAATAAAGGGTACTTACGTATTGCAGCAATCACCAACTGTATTATAACTCACCAAATTGGAAAACCCCGATTTCTTATGTGTTAAATTGACAACCAGATGCTTCATTTCATATAATGTCGCCAATATTTTGCGATAATATGTAAGTACCGTTTGCTTTTGTCGGGTACATAGCTTCCACTGTATCAGCCGTACCAATGATACAAGGCCCTTAAGCTACAGTGGTCCCCATACGTATTACAGCAATCAGTAATATGGGGCTCATATCTGAAATCAGCCCCGAAAAGTGTTTTAACACACTCAGAGTTTCTTTGCAATTTCATGTGTCTTTATTAAACCTTTAAATGTATACTTTGGCTTCAGTGCATAAAATTGCCTTGGAGAAAATCAAACTTGGGTAATCATACTGCCCAAGCAAAACCTGTGTTGGTAGTAATTACATATCAAACTGGGATAGGCATCAGAGAATGAGCAAAACAGACAAATAACTTAAATACCTGTTGAGGAAGCAGGTGATCGTAAGATTAGTTATTTTTTGGTTCTTATGTACTATTCTAACAATCGCCAATGTTCAAAATAAATTGCTAAGTTGGTAACCCCGATTTCGCATGCCATATATATATGCTGAATTGGGAGTCATGCTTCGTTTCATAAAATGTTGCCAATAAGTTGGGGTTATACGCAAGTACCTTATTTTTTCAAATTATGCTTTTGCATTGATAAAGTTAGTTCAGTTATTTTTATGGCAGTTAATCTTAGTATTGTACTTCATTTTACAATTTATTTTTATGCTTGGGATATATACTTTGGATAATTTTTTTTATTTAGTACTTGCGTATTATTGTACAATCGCCAACGTTCAAGACAACTCGCCACTTTGACAATCCCAATTTTGTATGCGTTGAATTGGCAATCATGTGATTCTTTTTGTATAATGTCACCAATAGGTTGCGATAATACATAAGTACCTTAAATTTTGTACATTACTATGACATTTGACTGCCCACAACATACCAATTTGGCGTGATTTCAAAATCATGCCAAAAACGAGTAGTCTACCAATAGGAAATTAAAATTATGAGTATTATCTTAGCCTGTTTTATCTTTCTCTTCCATTAATCCTTAATTAATTCAGTATATAATTTTTGTTTTTTTTTTATATTTTAGTACTTACATTTTTTGGCGATTATGTACTGCAAATATTTTTTACACATTTCGATGTCTTTGGCAAAATTAATCAGTGGTATTTTTCTTAAATATGTTTTTTTATCTGTTTTTGACAATTTTTTAAATTTCGTTTGATGTCTGTCTGAAATGTGTATAGCAAAATAAATATTTTACAATATATAAATTGTGTTTGTACGAAAATGTTTATATTGATTTAATCAAAATATTGAGCTTTCCTTTACTTTTGATATATTCTTAATTTTATGTTATAACTTGCTATATACCCAGCTAAATGTTGCTGTGGCTCAGTCAACTTTAAAAGACTGGTGCACCATAAAGTATGCCATGAGGCTTTCTAAAGTAATAATACACAAGAATTAAAACAAATAAAAGAAAAGGTACTTACGTATTATTGCAATAATCACCAACTCTATTAATAACTCGCCAAGTTGGCACCCTTGATTTTTATGTGTCGTACATGCTGAATCGGCAACTAGTTGCATCATTTCATATGTCACCAATAGGTTGCGGTAATATGCAAGTACCAAAATCATTTCAAAGTACATAAATAATTTCATGAAATAATCAAAAACATATTATAGAGGGACAGTCTTTTACTGAAAAAGAATTATTTCATTAATTTGAATAAAAAAAATTTCTTAAGCAAATAAAATGTACCCAGATTTGTTGAAATGGCTCTACTCTAGAGTACACAAGGATAAAGGCTTAGTTTTACAATTATTTTATGTTGTATCGCATTGCTATTGATCTGTGTATTTTACGATAATGCCGATTTTGTGTGAGCATAATTTATTATTTCACTTTTCTTCGTTTAGTTTTTTAATTGTTTTTCTTATTTGTCAAGGCAATTGGTGAGAGTTCTGCTCTATCAATTAATTTTCATTTGAAATCATAAGGAAATTGACCTCTTTGGAGTGATTTGTTCAAGTGGAATGAAATATTACGTTTCCCGTTGCATCAAAATTAAACTATGTTGATTGATTTGCATTTGAGATTAAATATTTTGTTGGAATTTTTATTTTTTCCTTTTTTAATAATTGCAATTAAAACACCTTCGTACTTTTAAGTCAATCAGCTTCCAGTGTCTGTTACATTTTGAATGTAAGCAGTCACCTTAAGTATTTTTTTGATAAATTGCATTGCTATTGTGTGAGCAATGGTGTTGATTTTGTGTGAGTATATCATAAAAGTGCAAATGTCCCAATTTTTCTGGGGATCATAAAAAATTTCTTACGTACCATCAATTTGTGACTTGCTGCTTTAGAACACACAAATGTATTTTTATATTAGCATCGATGTAACAAAATTCGGGGGCAATGCAAATGCCCCTTGATATCGAAGTAACAAAGATTCTAACATTTTTTATATGAAAAAGAACCAATCAGTCAGATTTGGGTGGAAAATAGTGTGATTCTAATGGTGGCAATTTGGATGCGTTGATGCTAATACGCAAATACCCACACAACAAATAACTGTCCATGTGATAAGCAGTCTGTGTTTAATATAAGCCAATCTGTTATAAAGACAGGCCCTTAAATTTGTTGATAACAATTGCTAATGCACCACTTCACGTGAGGACAGGCAAATGTGCTAATGGCAGTGATGGATCACTCAGTCATAACACGAACCATAGCACTGCGCATTAAGTCTGTAACGCATCATTCAGTGTCTGCACGTACCATTCGACGCCGTTTATAACAGAGTGGTCTGTCTGCCAGATGTCTATTGCTTGGTCTACACTTGACGCAGAACCACAGACGTCTCCGCCGCTAATGGTGCGATGAAAGAAGGATGTGGGTGGCAGAATGGAATGAAGTTGTCATTACTGACGAGACACGCATCTGTCTGCAACACTACGATGGTCGGGTTCGAGTCTGGAGACACCGTAAAAAGAGAATGCTAAACAGCTGCGTTATGCACTGGGTATTATGGTATGGAGTGGTATTGGATATCCCTCTCACACTCCTCTAGTACGCATTGCTGGTACTTTAAACAGCCAGCACTACATCTCCGAGGTGTTGGAGCCAATTGTCCTTCCTCACCTTCAAGGCTTCGCCATAGCCATATTTCAACAGGATAAAGCGCAACGACACGTGGCACTCATTGTCCAAAGGTTCTTCGTCAATCACCAAATTAATATTGCTTCCCTGCCCGGCTCGCTCTCCGGATCTTTCGCCGATAGAAAACATGTGGTCCATGGTTACTCAACGATTGACACAGATTACAACCCCAGGTGCCACACTAGATCAACTTTGGCAGCGTGAGGAAGCTGCTGGGTCTGCTGTACCGCAAGAACACATCCAAAGTCCCTTTGAATTAATGCCGAGGCGTGTGACTGTGGTGATGTCCAACAATGGTGGCTGCTCTGGCTACTGATTCTGGCAGGTACCACGCTTCACAGAAGTCTATAAATTTAATCATTTGATACTTGGTCAACATATTATCTACAAAATAAATTTTGTTGTGCTATTTCTTGTCTTTCTTGGTGTTGCGTTTACGGTGGCCTGTAGCGTATTTTAGTTTCTTATTATAAATTCTATCAGCAATTATATGTTATATATTTTAATTGGTAACTATATTATATATTAGTAAATGTGTGTCTCTTTCTTAGTAAATTATATTGATCAACGCGCTTTGCAATTATGTCCAAAATTTATATTTTTTTTAAAAAAATGTAATGAGTAAAATGTGTTTTTGTTAAAAGGTGTGTAATCAAAGATTTATTCGATAGAAATACTATTTATGCTAGAATTTCCTGCAGTTTTGTCCCTGTTTAATTTTTCCTTTCCACAACAGAAATAGGTTACTAATAATTTGTATAAAATATAACATTAAAATGTGAATTTATTTCAAATACATCATTAGGGCAGCTAATATTATTTGTTAAATCCAGTTACAAATTCTCCAATTTTCCTTCTTGCTAACTTCTTATTTTCACGCTAATAACTATTTAACTTTGTTATCATGCTGTCATGTTTTCAACAATAATGAATTTAGTTTATTTAACTTTAGAAGTATATTACACAACAACCAAAATTGCTTTTAGAATTTTGTTGTGTAGCAACCTACTTGAGTTTGTTAGTGTTTGGGTGTTCAAGTAAGGAACAGCCACAACTAGTTCAAATATCAATTTATTATCCCACTAACATAAAGCAAACAAAGGATAGTAAATGCACAATGCTTCTAATTAGAAGAGCAATCACACGGTTAAAGGATATTTAGTATATGAGTATAATCTTCTTCACATACTTTTCAAACCTTTGGACTTCTAAGGTATAATTCATCGTAATCCTCTTATTTGCCGTACGATCCCCGGTCATATAATCATTAAACTCAATCCTATAACTTACTCACCAAGTTGCAATAATTGACCATCCACAGACTTCACGTCAACTAAATCTTGACTAACTTCGTGTACCTAAATGCCCACGCTTAAAATGTGGCGGTGTTATCTAAATAAGCCAGTAATATACTACGATTATCATTTTGGTATAATAGTCTAAGATACTCGTTTATGGAACAAAATGTTTTACGTCCTAATCCTGCCTCATTGGTGAATCTGGTAAAACAAATAAACGCAAAACATTCACGTAGCATTTGTGGCACAATCTATAAACCGCAAAGGCACCTAATCCGTCATATACATGGCGCAACCAACAAAGCCGTCTCACACATATGACGCAACCAACAAAGCCGTTTCACACATTTGACGCAACCAACAAAGCCACCTCACAAGAATGACGTAACCCTAAAGTCATTACATATGAATGACGCAAACCACAAGCCGTCACAATCAAAATGAAGCAACAACCCACATTCTCACTATAATTATGGTATTGTTTGTTCACCTATTTACCGAATCACTGGCGGGGGAGTGTGTGGCAATGTTATCAATATAATATAGTAATCGTCTCTATGCTTCGACGATCATTTTGATATGGTGACTTTGATAGTCGTTTGTGAAACAGAAGGTACTGAGTTCTAATCCTCCTTCAAATATAAACACTCACTTGGATAATTCAAGTCTTTTTCGAGAGACAGTTTTCAACAGAACTTACGATTTAACAGAAATAAATTTACCTCAAAAGGATTAGTTAAAGATTCACTGATAGACCCCTTAGAGTTGGAAAGAAACAATTTTTAATAATATATCCCTTTGAGGGCTAAAATAATTCTTTACGGAAGGGGTGAGCAAATAGTGCCCCGAAAAGAGTTTTCATAAGGTCCACCAAGACAGTCAAAAAATCCGCTTTCAATCGAGATTTCTTTCTCGTGCGCGATCAAAGATTCGTCTTTTTATTTTTCATATTATTGGGAAAACAAATTCGTCTTTTATTTTTCATATTATTGGGAAAACAATTTCGTCTTTTATTTTTCATATTTTTGGGAAAACAAATTACCTGAAAGTGTGGAATAGACATTCCCTACAAAAAAGAGTTTTGTGAAACTCGATCCCTAAGACACACTGTGAGGGTTGACGAGAATGTAGATAAATATTCCCGGTTTTGAGATATCAGATCAACAGACTTGAAATTCAGTATGCATGTTCCTTTCATAGACTCTAAGAATAACGTCTCCCAAAAGGGTATATTTGAGTGGGATTACTGGAATTTAAAATAAAAAATTCCTGTTTTTTTTAACTATTAGATGTGCATATTTAAAATTTGGTAAGTATGTTTCTTTTGCTGAATAGCTAACCTCTAAGAACGAATTTTACGAACATGGACTCCTTGAGGAGGGGGAGGACCTTTGGCTTGCATTCATAAAAAATATTCCCGTTTTGGAACTACTAAACCTACAGTAACAAAATTTGGTATGCATGTTTCATTTGTTGAATTTCAATCTGTTAAAAACGGGTCTTATTGAAATCGACTCAAATTTGGGTTTATGGGGCTTATTAATAAAAAAAAGTTCCATTCTTGAACTATTTGATTTAGATATTAAATTTGATGAGAATGTATATTTCGTTGAGGAGAGATCCACTGAAAATGGGTTTTGCGAAAATCCACTTTGGGGGAACTGGTTACCGGAGCATAAAAGATCATTCTATTTCAGTTTTAGATATTATTTAGAAGTCATGTTCGTTTTTTTTTATTCAAGAGGGGAGAGTTGTAATAATGTTTTTTATACAATCGAACACTTCATACTAAGACATCAGTAATTTATTTATGTACGAAGAGCACCAATTCATTCATTATGAAATACCCAATGAAGCGGCGGGAGGGTAACAGCTTGTCATTTACATAATTTCGAATAATATGTTCCCTTCTCTTGAACACGTGTGGTACAACATCCCCATTATATTTCTCTTTAACTTTCCTTGTCTGAATGTATTCTGGGAATTATTTTACGCGCTTTTTTAATCTGATTTGTGGCCAAAGTTTGTAACAGTAAACTGCTCTTTGAAATTTCAAATAAAAAGTAAATAAATTACTTATTTTTTTAACTCGGTTTTTCTCTTGCCACGACACTATCTTAACAAAACTGAATTTATTATGTACATCAATGTATAATAAATTCAGCATTTTCCAATACTAATTCAGAACAATATGTAAACACAAAGAAAAATATATATTGATTTCCATAAAATATTTGTTTTGAACACTTTAAAAACCCCAAAATACTTTTATTCTCTTTATTTAAAAGAAAAATATTTGTTGTAATGATTTTTGCGACCATTCTTTACAAACAGTGATTAAAAAAATTTCCTTAATAGCAATATTGCTTTTCGAAGTAGGAAAGAATGTTTCCCATTTGATAAAAATTGAATAATATAATAATTTAAACGGATAAACTTACTCTTCTCGTGTTCATTTGGCGTTTTATGTTGAAATATTTCATCAACATGTAAAATGTTTACCAAATATGCATTTTATTTTCATGTTTTAATATTAGTTTTTACCAGACTGTTGGAAAAACTGAAGGTATTTCTTTTTGTATGTGGATAAATAATTTCGTTGAATTGAGTTACATAGTTTTTAAGGAAAAAATATTTTGCGAAGAGAGAAAAATACGAAATAAAGTATATTATATGTTTATTGTATATCACAGAAATATGAGTGAATGAAATGATACTCAAACAGTGTTAAAATATTTTAAAAATAGAAGCCGCAATAGAGTGACTATCAAAATTGAATGGTATATGTAAGAATTATTTATAATATATTTAAATATATGGGTAGTGCAAAGTGTATGTTTTGACTTTTATAATGTATGTTATTTATGTAATTAATGAAGCTTGTTTATTTTTGATAAGAAAAATTATTCAATGTGTTGTACTTGAGAAAGCTGTACAATAATTATACTTTACCTTATTATGGTTATTGTACACATTTAATGGCCAAAAAACCATTCTCATTCATGGATATTATATTATTGGTCATCAAAATTTCTATACCAGTAAGGATTTTAATTAACAATGCGATATTTATTGGATAAAGAAGATAAAAATTTAAAGTTTCAGGAAATTTGGAGGTTTTGATACCGAGAAACAAGTCACAGCAGTTATCTCTGATAACATTTAGAAGGTATATTATAAAGCCCATGCTGCTTCACCACTACGTTTAAGTTCCTTCGAACTGTGCTACCATTCACAGAAAATGAATATTTGAATTTTTATGTGTCAAGTACTCAGAGCTCGTAGAAACTGGCAGAAGACCTATAACACGTCTAATTTAATAATGTAACGAGTTTTAAATAATGTAACTTAATTTAGGATGTATATTTTTATGTGGTTTATCACCTTCTATAAGTAGAAAAACCTCCAACAATTAAAAGGCAGGTTTTTATGGAATGGATTCTATGAATCCTTATTTTTTAGCATGAAACAATTAACATTTATACATAAATACCCAACATCACAAATTTAGAGCATGTCAATGCATAATTCAATTACATATTCACAATAACTCATAAGTCAGTTTGTCCTTGGTTCCTTTTGGATTTGCATTGAGGCATCTATTTTTTTAGCCAAATTTGGGCTGATTACCTTCATTTGGTGACCAAATATGCCACCAAGGCTACCTTTGAATAGTTATCATTAGTGAAGAGTTTACTTGCACAAAAACGAGATCGAAATATAATACTCTTTTGGCAAAAAAACCCAAAAAAAACGAAGCAAGTCCAAAATTTTCCACAAAACTATACACAAAACATTCTTTTTATTCACATGGGAATTAACTTCACATTTATTGTAATTAACCAGCCAAGACTTTCTTAACATCTTCGCGATAAGCGAGTCATCTATGAATTCGGCCCGAACGTGCCTCATGGTTGGTCGGTGCACACATGCATTTGAGAAACACTGTTTCCATGGCCAGACGGTGCATATGTGCATTTTCAGCTGGAACAATTTTAATGGCCAATTTAGGATGACAGTACAATAATTGAATTATAATTAATGAAAATTAATTGATTAAAACTAATTATTTAAAAAATTACAAATACAACCACGTTGGCATCATTTTTGGAGACTTAGCGACCATTTTGGCGACTTGTTTCAAAACTTGAAAAGGTTTTTTCTCACGTTCTAAGGCCTTCACGTGAACAGAAATTTTATAGACACGATTGTTTGGGATGAAAATACGATACTTTTATGATAAATATTAAAATTTATTACCACTTCATGCTGTGATTCTGTCATATGTAATATATACATATTTATATTATAATTGTAACTATTTAATAAAAAATAGCTTAAGGGGACACAGGGGTGTTGAAAATGTTTCGAGAGCACAAAATACAAACAATTTTCGACTAGAAATAATTCTTTGAGATTAAAATGAAATAATTTGATTCTTTTACACATTTCTTATAAAGGAATAAAGTTTCAAAAAAGTATAAAATATCTAAAATATAATCATAATTTTAAAAATAATAAGGACATAAAAATAAGAAAAATTTTTGTAAGAAACAAATAGTGAGTTTTACGACGCGCATGATATTTTCTGCAATAATAATTCTAATTACTAGCAATAAGTTGATTTATAAAGTCAAATATATCCTTATTACATGCAAGCTTATCTTATAAAAATAAAATAAAAAATAATATTTTTAAAAATAAAAAATACATTTTTTTAAATTTTTTTTAAAAAATTCAATTTTTGTTGAAATATTTCAAAAAATTAAAAAATTATAATACTATAAATAGCTAGGATTTGAAGATTATGATAGAATTTATAATTCTGTAAAGTTTTATACATCAAAGTATGATAGTTTTTGAAACGCAATGCGCGTAATTGAAAAAACACAAACTGAGAAAAATGGCTTTAAAGTTTAAAATTCAATTTGATAAAATAAATCTTAAAACTTACATGCTAAAATGCTCCAGGATCATAAAATATACCTTCCTGTTCCTGAAACAGCTCAATTTCTTTACTCTTTTTAATTTTCTTGGCTCTGCGAGCTTCAAAAGTAGATTCTAAGCGCCTCTGTCTTGACGTAAAGATTCGACGATTGTTACGTTCAGCCAGGGACACACAAACATTTCTGTTAATTTTTAAGCCAAATTTCTCTAAAATAGTAATAAGTATTTGAATTCCATCATTAAAAACACTGGATGCTAGATTTGCAGCAATCTCTGCAATCTGAAGACTAGAACCAATCGTCTTAGGACAAAACTTCCAAATTAATGAATTCAAACTTTCATTAGGATTCTGTGTCTTACCTCCTAAACATTTCTTCAGGAGTGCCGGATGAGATAAGTCTGCAAATACAGGCTTAATTACATCTCGAACAGCTTTAGCAACTGAGGGTTTGTGTTTATAATTTTGTAAATTATTATTAATTGCGGCATTATACTTACACCATGTATTTGGATTTGTAGGACAAAACCAGTGCATCGGTTCATCATCAGTGCTGCAAGAATGACCCCAAACAGCCCAAATGGCTTTCCGCATTTCCTTTACACTAGTAGAATTGCATCGAATAGCATTACCATAGTAATGCGCAAGTTTATCAATTAAACTATCTGTTAACCTACCTTTACCGCCAATAGTTTTACCATCAGATAATTTCTTTTTACTATATACTAATTTAAGCTTCCTAAGTCTTGTACCCATTCTCTTTTGCACATGGCCTACTTATTCTATTTTCTGAATAAGATGGTCATCGCCGTATCGCTTATTTTCAGAAAGGGCATTGAATATTTTTGTGTCGCCATCTCCTATGTAGTTCGAATATTTCAGGTTGTGAAGCTTTTCTGATCGATTAAAAATCCGCAACATCCCGTCAACCTCCATCTTACCAGCAGAGCCAGAATAATTTTTTCTACATGAAATCTTATGCGCTCTTTGCCATTTTTATTGTACTTGATACCAAATTTTACCCCTTTATAACTGTCGCATCCTTTGCAAAATGAGGACAACACTTCCCTATCCAAAACCTTACCTGTTTCGGCTCCTATTACAGTACATACTCCAATCAACGATGAATGTCCTCTCGTCTTCCAGATACCATCACTACTTACCGTTAAAAGGTTATCAGGTGACGAAGAATATTCTTCGACAGCTGCCATTTTTATGCTTTCTTCAGCTACTTCCTTCATAACACGTGAAAGTTTATTATTAATAACATCATGTGATTTTTGTTCAACAGGATTAGGAAGACTCATTACAGCACAAAAGGTTTTTAATGACTCTAAACCTTGGCCTATGCATCTCATTGCTAAAATAGATCTTCTGTTAATTTCTGGAGCATCATTTTTATTCCCAGTGTTTTCACAGCTTGAAAAAGTACAAACACTCCCAGTTTTTACAACGTATTTCAAAATTCGAACATAAACCACGAGTGGACTTTTCATTAATTGTTAATGGTTTATGACATTTTAAACAACATGATACTGATAAAATAGAGCTAAAAGTTGAAATAAAATCAAAAATACGATATCCTTTGAAGTTTTCACTTATCTTAACAAGATTTGACTTTCATGAAGTCTGATATCCTGAGATTTTATTACTGGAAGCACACATTTTTATCTCCTTTCTGCAACATATGTATGAGAACATACCTTCATGATTTGGTTCCCTCTAAATCTTCTTTTCTTAGGATGTTTACCTGAAGGTCTACGATGAGTATTTTCCATTTCAATCGAGAATTTTCAATTTTGATAAACGGTTTTAAACAACGTTGTTTTGAATTTCGATAAGTTATTTCAAACAAACGTGCTAGCATTACCAAAACAGAATCAAAACACATTAAAAAAGTGTGTGTTGAGTTGCAAGCTTCCTTCTCAATTAAGCAAGTGTTTAAAATATTTCATGAGGCTTTTAAAAACAGAAAAATAAAACGTATGCGGAAATCAAGAATAAGTGGGTGTGGCATGTAGCCATTTAAACATTGTTATTACTAAATTGCTGTTTGGAATTTTTCGAATAACTTTCGAAGTTTTTGTTGTACTATCACGTGGTTGGTATCAAAATGTTAAAAAGAAAATGAGGAACAACATATATTTTTTTCGAAAATTCGAAAAAATAGAAGATTAACACCCCTGTGACTTCTTAAATAAAATGTTTCTTTTTTTATCTAAGTAGGAATTGGTTTAATTTTTTTTATATTACTTGTTTATTTTCTTTTTTCTCTGCAATGTGATGTTTTTTAGGTTCTGAGTGTCAGTTCTCTGTCACAGTGTTTGAAGGCTGCGGTAGCCCTGTGTTCATGGTATCGGAACATGGCAGACATGTCATGAGTTCGAGCCCAGTACCACTAAAGACCTGCCGTGTAGGGGTGCGATGCACGTTAAATTTGTCAAGAGCTCAAACGTCCTCGCGTTGGTGTGGTGTGGTCGTTCGAAGAGAGCTGCGCTAGCTCGGGTGTCGTCCAAGTCGCTTTACCATGGTTAAAAATTACGATTTCCGTCGCCAAAAGCCCTCGTGTAGCTGAACAGTGCGACATTAATATTCCCTCACTTAGTCACAGTTTTTGTTGCTTTCGGATATATTTCGCGTACTTTTTTCTTATTTCAAAAACCTTGACTTCGGATTAATATTTGTTTTTTTCAGGGCATATTAATAACCTTAATATGAACAAAAGGGTAAAAAAAAAATAAATAAACATTCACAAAATGTAAGTAAACAACAAAGAAAAAATACAGCGAAATTTTTGTGCTTGCAAATCATGCAATGCATAGGACATAGCATTTCTCTCTGCTTCGAGATTTTCCGCACTCTGTCTTCATTTTATTTTTACTATTTTTTTCGTTCACTAACATGTTTCGTTAATGAACATTTTGGAAAAAATTTGAATAACGCTCGCAAAATTGATCTCTCAAAGTAAGTGATATAAAGTTAGGGAAAATGTTATTACGTTCTAGTTTTAATGTAACTGACAACGTATGTAGTAATCTAAAGGGGTACCAAAAATTACGGCGCAAGGCAGTGCTTCTCAAAATTTCAATATACGTTACCAACTAATATACCATCATTTTCATCACTCCCCCCCCTTCATACAATAACCATATATTGAACTTAATAATACTCTACTTTGACACTAAAGCTACAATACGACTTTAGCCTCTTAGGTGCCAAAAAAGTATACAAATGTCTCACTCAGCTAAAGTATTATTTTTCTGGACGTATATATACGTCTTTCCGAAGTACGATCTTTTCTGTGCAGTGCTATCCATAAAACTATTCCGAAAGCTTTGGAATGCAATAAAAGGACCCTGACAGTGTTTGCGAAAGATTTACTTATTTCAGAGGATTTGCATATTTGTTTCTTTTCTCCTCTTCTTTCCCCTAAAAAAATTAAAATACGCTCGTCTATGTGGTAAACGGTAGCATTGGGGAGTGAATCGCGTAACTTTTATTCTCAGTTGAAGAATCAATTATAAACCGTGTAAATTATCAAGATAAGTGTTAATGCAAGCCCATGGGGTCACTGATAATTATCAAACTTGTTCTTAACTTAATCTTCTTAAATTAATAATCAAACATACATTGCACAGTACTGATTTATTTATATGTGTATTATATCAGTGGAAACGTGTAATCTATATTTTATTATATCAGAAAGTATTTTGTTTGTTTACTTTCAGTAAATTAATATTTTTTAAATAACCTTTTCTTTTCGACTTTACAATATACTTTCGCCCCCTTGTAGAGTAATCACGACCCCAAGGGGGGCACACCCCTCAGTTTGAGAAACGCTGGCGTAAGGACTGAAACGTTTTTGTTTATGCTTTTTTTTTCTTAAGTTAGAGTTAGCTTCCTATATTGCAAGATCTTTTGCATTCGTCCTGTCCCTAGGAAGCGTCTCATAGAAAGACGGGCCGTCCTGGAGAGGTTAATACTTTGTAAAATATTAAAACAAAGCATTAAACATGGTCCCAGTGGCCTAGTGGTTATGGTCATGAACTCATGACTGAAGTGACACGTGTTCGAGTCTTGGTGCCAATTAAGACTCGATGTGTAGTATGGCCCTATACACGTTAAATCTGTCAATCTCCTTCCGGTTGTGTGGTGTGGTTGTTAGAAGGCCGATGTCCCATCTCAGGTATCGTCCTCATCACTTGATTGAGGTTCAAAATTACGAGGTTCATCGCTAGTAGTGTTCGTATAGATTTATAGTGCGATGTTTATGAAACTGACACTCACTAAAAAGTTTTGAACTCAGCAAAAGATGTTTTAAATATTACATTTAATTTACATGTGGTAAAATTAAAGCTATTTTTAAAGAAGAATTTAAAAAAAAAAGAAACGGGATGAGAGAGAAAAATCTCTTTTTATGTAAAAAATGTGTGTTTTCGAGGAATTTATTTCTAATAAATCAATGAGTAGTTATTTCAAGAAGCAGTTTAAAGTTTATGATATTAGGTTGAGGAAAAAGAAAACAAATTATTTTGTCGGTAGATAGCTGTAGTGACGATATCTCGTGAAGTGTCGATCAAACAATTTCAAATTTATGCTCGTTGTCAAGGAGACATTTCATGCTAAAAAATTATTTTGCTCTTTTTAGTTTGGTCCATTCAGCTGTGAGTTACAGGGTGTTAAAAATGGAAATCAACAAAGAGAAAATTCGGTACGTTTTACAGTTTTTCTATGATAAATGCGAAAATGCGAGCCAGGCGATTGAAATTAAGAATGATGTTTATGGTTTTGATACTGTAATAGCTAATTACGTGCAATTTTGGCTTCGTCGATTTCATTCAGGCATTTTTTATGTTAAAGTTTACCCACACCCATAATCAAAAATGTCGATAAAATCAGAGAAATAATCAAAGTACCGGCATGTTAGTAGTCGTTGCATCACCCAGGAGCTAGAGTGACCATGAAACAGTTTTAAGTAATTTGAAAAAAGTCGGATTCAAAAAGAAGCTCGCTATTTGGGTGCCACACCAATTAACACCAAAAGTATGATGGATCGAATTTCCATCCGAGAAACCTTGGCCAAACGGAATGAAATTGACGCATTTCTTAAGCGGATGGTGACTGGGGATAAGTAATGTGTCACATACGACAATATTGTGCGAAAACGATCATGGTCAAAGCGCAGTGAAGCTGCTCAAGCGGTGGCCAAACCAGAACTAACGGCCAGGAAGGTTCTACTGTGTATTTGATGGGACTGGAAATGAGTAATTTCTTATGAGTTATTCCCGTATGGCCAAGCACTAAATTCAGATCTCTAATGTCAACAACTGGACAATTTGAAGCTTGAGATTGACCAGAAACGGCCAGAATTGGCCAATAGAAGATGTGGTTTATCAGAACAATGCCAGACTACACACGTCTTTAGTGACTCGCCAGAAACCTTGAAACTTGGTTGGGAAGTTTTAATACATCCCCCATATAGTCTAGACCTGGCACCAAGTGATTACCACCTTTTTTACGCATTACAAAACTATTTGAGTGACAAGAAATTGAGATCAAGGGAAGATTGGGAAAATTGATTACTACAGTTTTTCGTAAATAAGAATCGAGACTTCTATGGAAGAGGCATTATGAAACTACCTTTAAAATGGCAACAAATTATGCAATAAAACGGTGTATATTTGATCTAAATCAAACAGTCCGAAGCATGTTAAATAAAGTCTTGAAAATCATTAAAAAATAATGGATTTCTTTTTCCTCAACCTAATATATTCATCTTAATATTTTCTATTAAATTTAACTCCCATAATTGCTTTGAAGCATAAAAAACCCATTAAGTTTTTATTTTTGAAACAGATAGTTTGGTACACTGAGAAATATGTTATTTGTAACTGAAGAATAACTACTGAGAAGGAATTAATTGATGAGTTATTAAGGTTCTGAAGTCTGAGATCAGTCGTAGTATTCAGCCTCTCCCATCAAATTCGTTTATTTGAAAGAAAAAAATTGCTTTACCTTAAACAACTAACGGAATTTCTATTGACATGATATAGAAGTTAGGTAAGTGACATAGCAATTTAAATGTAAAACCATCGTCATTTGATCGTACATCTGTATTTTAAGGCATGACGTCAATAATGCGTCGTGTTGTTTTAGTTTAACAATGCACATCAAATGTTATAAAAAAAGATAAATGTGTAGATTACATATAAAAAAAATACGATCATATTTTATTATTTATTTAATAAATATTTTCAAGTTAGTACATTACACGATAGTATTATTAGTCCATTGATACAGGTTATTTACACAGGAGAAAAAAAACTGTATTTTTACACACTGAAGAATTTAATTCGCTTTAAAAATTACCATATCAATGCGCTGTGTACCGGAAATTGCTGCCCGAGTATAACTTACATGGAAATTGGACAGTATTTTCTGCAAAAGAGCAATATTTTATTTTAAAAAAAAGGAATAAGAGAAAACGGAAGAGAAATATTTTGCGTTCGAAAACAAAGACAAAATGTGCGATTACTGAAGAAAGCACAGGAAATCACAAGAATCCACCGTCAGTTATCTAAAGATTTTATAGTTATCTGGCTGTTGTTCGTTTTCTCTTTTTTGTGTTACGGTAAACAAAATGAAATTGAATTTTTATTCAAATTGAATGCTTTTGACTAACAAAATCTCAGAGAGTAGTTTTTTTTTCAATGTGTTTATTATCAAACTTTATAATAAATGAATAAGCTGAAGATATTTATCTTTAATGCATAGTAATTTATAATTTCTTAAATATTTTCTCTTCTTTTTAGCATTATAATTGTGTGCATTTTTTAGAATCTACGTAAAAGAAATCAGCGATGCTTCTGCACAATTTGAATTTAAATTGTGAGGTGTACAATTTTTTATTAAGATTACTTATAAAGAACTATTTCTCTACACATGTAATGTGGAGAAAATGTTTTTTTTTACTTTGTTTTTGTAATCTATAATCAATCATCTCAGCCTTTCATCCCTACTGCTGTGGGTTGATAAATGAGTGTCAAGCTTGCTTGGGGACTTAAACACTGGGGGCCTCTCTTCAGACTGATCACTTGATCTGGACATCTGCTCATGCAACCTCAGCGCCCAATGATCACGTGTACTGCAATGGGCACAGTAAGCGCTAAAGCTCATGGGCTGTTGCTCCGCAGAGTTTGAGTTTATAATCAATCATATAAGGAAAAAATCAGCATTTTTAATCTCTTAATTCATAACATCAGTAGTACAGGTATTCATGAAAGTAATTGATCTTCATGAAGCAAAATACGTAAGATAATAAAGTTCAAAACCTACCACTCATGCATGGCGTGCGCAGCGCCCTGTGAACTGATACAGAAAGCGTGTAAATAGAGGGCTGTAGCGGGACATTGAAAATAATTAATGATTATTTGTTATTGGTAAACGTTTTGTGAGACCTAAGTATGCCTACACGACTAAATAAGGAGAAATTCCAGCAACTTATGGAGTTTGAACGGGAGAGGATTTTCGACCATCGAGAAGAAGGAATTTCCTATCGCTCAAAAGGAGCTTTGTGGGCAGAGAAACAGTTCCACTGTGATGCGACCATGGAAGCAGTGGACCAACGAGCACCAAACAACTCGAAAACCTAGCAGTGGACGATGGAAAGTGACGTCAGAGTGCGACGATCGACACATGTCCCTCATGGCAAAGAATGACTGTACAGCTTCCTCCTGGCAGTTGGCAGCACTTTGGTCTACTGCTACAGGGGTACTAATGTCAGCTTCGTCAAGTCGTCGATGCCTGCTGCACTGTAGATTGCGTGCAAGGCTTGCCTTTATATAGGATTCCCCTCACGCCAAACCATCGAAGGCTGCATCTGCAATGGGCTCATGAGCACAGACTCTAAAAATCTGATTGGCACTAAGTTGTCTTTTCAGATGAATCACGCTTCAATGTGAGGGACCATGATGGCCGGATTTGTGTTAGACGCAATGCCGGTGAACGCTGCCTTCCAGATTGTGAAATCGAACAATATAGTGGCCTAACACCCTGAGTTATGATTTAACGGGCAATTCCGTAACATGGACAATCCAATTTACGACGAATTGAAAGACATCAAAATAGCAGCAGGTACGTCTGTGAAGTGCTACAGCCCGTAATTGTTCCCTTCCTTTAAGGCATCCCTGGAGCTATCTTTCAGCAGAATAATGCACACCCACATGTTGCAAAGACTGTTCAGCCCAACACATGCCACTTCTTCCTTGACCTGCTTATTCGCTGGTAAGCCGCCTATTGAGAACGTGTGGGATTTGGTTGGTCAGCGTCTTGCTCGTGATCCACGTACTGCAGCTTCAAAAGATGAACTTTTGCTGCGGTTACAAGCAATACGGAATTCTCTTATACGAGCAGACATTCAAAATCTGTTTGACTCCGTGTCCGTCGTATAGCAACGCCTATTTCAGCGCGTGGTTGCTACGCCAAATACTGACTTCGGATACTTAATATATGTATATATAATTCACTAATTTTTTTGTACTAATATAAGTCGCTTGTGCATTAAATTTCATTTAATTCTGATAAGTGCTTCATGGTGCTGCATTTTTTACAAACAGCAGTTTATTTCTGCTTCTACACAATATCAGGTTTATCATATATCATTTATGCATATTTCTGAATTTTAAAAGATGTTTGAAAAAGGATTTCGCTTCTTTAATATTTATTTTTATTTAGAGCCAGTTGAATAAATGCGAACGATATAGTGGTAGAAGTATATAATTTCCTGATTATTGTTTTTTTAAAAATACGCAATGTAACATAATGTTATAAAATTCTATATACCTGTTAGCTTTGTCTGACTGTTATCCATCTGTATAGTTGGAATTATAATGCGAGCTTAAATTATGCACCTTAAGTATAAAATGTATGACGATAAGGCTGTTTCTTCTTGCTTCTTTTTTTCAATTCTGAGTACCTTGAATTTAAAATATAAAACATTCTTGGAAATATTTGCTTTATTATCTCAATTATGTGATAAGAAAGGACTTTAATACAAAAATATTATTTTCTCTCCTTCTCTCTGACAAATTTGGATCTCACAAACTCATTTTTTTCTGATAAATATGATACTACAATATGTTCTTTAAAATACAAATCTGAATATCAGGCGACAGAATTCTGTGTACTAGTTTAATTTTTTAAAAAATATTGCTGCACCTGTATTACAGAAATCTAAATTTTTGTTATAAAACTATTACTGTATTACTCATAACTATTACTGTATTATATAGAAGCTTTATTTGAAAGATTGTTATAGTATGAGAAATGTATGTTTTTTTAAAAATATAGCGGAAAATTTGATGGTTTTCTCTATAGACTGAAATAATTCTGGTGTTTTTATATTAATTTCTTCTCACTCATATGTTTATTAAATTATATATTTGAAAGATTCTCAGTTTATTTATTTATACATATTTTGTATTTGCTTGGAACCAATTAACTAAGTATTAAACTAATGAAAATCTATTAAAAAATCAGAAAAAAATGTGACCTAATTTTTAAAACATATTTTTATTTCTCAAAGTGAGATCCTTCATTAGTACACCGGTATTTCATTTAAATTATTCTTTACTTTGAATTTTTATTCTTGTTCAACTCAATATATAGAAACCTTAAATATATAAGTTTGCTTCCTAAAATGTAACACATAAAATAATTTAAATGATTTACTGAGTTATGCAGTCAATTGAATCCCCCTTTCGGGATAAAAATGTCATTATTGAAAAAGAACTGGCACTCGAAGCATTTACGCGTCACAGTATGAATGTACAAAGTATGGAATTTATTCTTAAATTTTCAAGAAGACTTTAATCCTTTATTTACCTCACTGTGATTTAGTGCATCACTCATTGCAGATGGTAGGTTTTGTAATAAATCCAAAGTTTCTTGAGGACTGAGCTTCTTTTTTCTGCACAAGCTAAGAAAAGGAAAATAATAATAAGAGGAATAGCTCATTGAAAACCTCCTAGTTTTGTTAAATGTCAGTTAAAATTAAAAAAAAAACTTAGAATGTTGCTATTTTTTAATACATTTTAGATACTTAATTTAATTGTGTTAAAAGAAACTCAGTCAGAGATTCAAATTTCAAAATTTTATGAAAACGTTAAAGTAAAAAAATAACAAAGTGAAATAAATTTAGTTAAGCAAAAAGAAATGCTAAAAAAGGCATAACACTGTTGCACTAAAGTGATGACGCTATAACTCAACAAAAAAACAACAATAAGTTGCATGGTCGTGGGAAAAAAAACTAAATTCTTGCTTAAACACCCAGTGAGCTGTCGGTACTTATAAGTAACTCAGATTTATTCAACTGAAAAATTAAGTATATACATTGTTCACTTAAGGCTACAGTGGAGAGTAAAAAATTTTTTGTTAATTTTTTACAAACATGCCCCAAACTTTTACTGGCTGTATATAACTTAGAACTAAAACCATATAAAAAAATTGGTGAGAAAAAAATGAGTAGATTTTAAGAAATTTAAAATTTAAAAAAAATGTTTAACAATAATTTACAAATTTCAAAACGTTCCATGCGTTTTGATTTTTTTTAAACTTCATATTTTCAGCTGATTTAAGGGGGTCACAGGGGTGTTAATCTTGGATTTTTTCGAATTTTTGAAAAAAAAATATATGTTGTTCCTCCTTTTCTTTTGAACATTTTGATACCAACCACGTGATAGTACTACAAAAAATTCGAAAGTTATTCGAAACATTCCAAACAGCAATTTAGTAATAACAATGTTGAAATGGCCACATGTCACACCCACTTATTCTTGATTTCCGCATACGTTTTATTTTTCTGTTTTTAAAAAGCCTCATGAAATATTTTAAACACTTGGTTAAATGAGAAGGAAGCTTGCAACTCAACACACATTTTTTTAATGTGTTTTGATTCTGTTTTGATAATGCTAGCACGTTGTTTGAAATAACTTATCGAAATTCAAAACAGCGTTGTTTAAAACCGTTTATCAAAATTGAAAACAAAATTCTCTCGATTGAAAAGGAAAATACTCGTCGTAGACACACACACACACCTTCAGGTAAACTTTCTAAGAAAAGAAGATTTAGAGGGAACCAATTCATAAAGGTATGTCCTCATACATATGTTGCAGAAAGGAGACATACAAGTAAGTGTGCTTCCAGTAATAAAATCTCAGGAATTCAGACTTCGTTAAAGTCAAATCTTGTTAAGGTAAGTGAAAAAACTTCAAAGGATATCGTATTTTTGATTTTATTTCAACTTTTAGCTCTATTTTATCAGTACCATGTTGTTTAAAATGTCATAAACCATTAACAATTAATGAAAAGTCCACTAGTGGTTTATGTTCGAATTTTAAAATGCGTTGTAAAAACTGTGAAAGTGTTTGTAGATTTTCAAGCTGTGAAAACACTGGGAATAAAAATAATGCTCCAGAAATTAACAGAAGATCTATTTTAGCAATGATATGCATAGGTCAAGGTTTAGAGTCATTAAAAACTTTTTGTGCTGTAATGAGTCTTCCTAATCCTGTTGAACAAAAATCATATGATGTTATTAATAATAAACTTACACGTGTTATGAAGGAAGTCGCTGAAGAAAGCATGAAAAGGGCACCTGTCGAAGAAAATTCTTCGTCACCTGATAACATTTTAACGGTAAGTGGTGATGATACCTGTATGACGAGAGGACATTCATCGTTGATTGGAGTATGTACTGTGTAATAGGGGCCGAAACAGGTAAGGGAAGTGTTGTCCTCATTTTGCAAAGGATGCTACAGTTATAAATGGGTAAAGTTTGGAATCAAGTACAATAAATGGCAAAGAGCGCATAAGATTTCATGTAGAAAAAATTATTCTGGATCTGCTGGTAAGATGGAGGTTGACGGGATGTTGAGGATTTTTAACCGATCAGAAAAGCTTCACAACCTGAAATATTCGAACTACATAGGAGATGGCGACACAGAAATATTCAATGCCCTTTCTGAAAATAAGCGATACGGCGATGACCATCTTATTCAGAAAATAGAATAAGTAGGCCATGTGCAAAAGAGAATGGGTACAAGACTTAGGAAGCTTAAATTAGTATATAGTAAAAAGAAATTATCTGATGGTAAAACTATTGACGGTAAAGGTAGGTTAACTGATAGTTTAATTGATAAACTTGCGCATTACTATGGTAATGCTATTCGATGCAATTCTACTAGTGTAAAGGAAATGCGGAATGCCATTTGGGCTGTTTGGGGTCATTCTTGCAGCACTGATGATGAACCGATGCACTGGTTTTGTCCTACAAATCCAAATACATGGTGTAAGTATAATGCCGCAATTAATAATAATTTACAAAATTATAAACACAAACCCTCAGTTGCTAAAGCTGTTCGAGATGTCATTAAGCCTGTATTTGCAGACTTATCTCATCCGGCACTCCTGAAGAAATGTTTAGGAAGTAAGACACAGAATCCTAATGAAAGTTTGAATTCATTAATTTGGAAGTTTTGTCCTAAGACGATTGGTTCTAGTCTTCAGATTGCAGAGATTGCTGCAAATCTAGCATCCATTGTTTTTAATGATGGAATTCAAATACTTATTACTATTTTAGAGAAATTTGGCTTAAAAATTAACAGAAATGTTTGTGCGTCCCTGGCTGAACGTGACAATCGTCGAATCTTTACGTCAAGACAGAGGCGCTTAGAATCATCTTTTGAAGCTCGCAGAGCCAAGAAAATTAAAAAGAGTAAAGAAATTGAGCTGTTTCAGGAACAGGAAGGTATATCTTATGATATTGGAGCATTTTAGCGCGTAAGTTTTAAGATTTATTTTATCAAATTGAATTTTAAATTTTTAAAGCCATTTTTCTCAGTTTGTGTTTTTTCAATTACGCGCGTTGCGTTTCAAAAACTATCATACTTTGATGTATAAAACTTTACAGAATTATAAATTCTATCATAATCTTCAAATCCTAGCTATTTATAGTATAATAAACTTTTAATTTTTTGAAATATTTTGACAAAAATTGAATTTTTTTAAAAAAAAATTTAAAAATGTACTTTTTTATTTTTAAAAATATTATTTTTTATTCTATTTATATAAGATAGGCCAGCACGTAATAAGGATATATTTGACTTTATAAATCAACTTATTACTAGTAATTAGAGTTATTATTGCAGAAAATATCATGCACACGTCGTAAAACTTACTATGTGTTTCTTACAAAAAAATTTCTTATTTTTATGTGCTTATTATTTTTAAAATTATGATTATATTTTAGATAGTTTATGCTTTTCTGAAACTTTATTCCTTTATAAGAAATGTGTAAAAGAATCAAATTAGTTCATTTTAATCTAAAAGAATTATTTCTAGTCGAAAATTGTTTGTATTTTGTGCTCTCGAAACATTTTTAACACCCCTGTGACCCCTTAATTATTTTAAGCAATTCTTTACAAATGTATGCACGCGATGTTATATTTTATATGATAATTTACAAAATATGGGTAAACGCAAATTTTTATATAAAAATTTCAAGAATTTTAATGATTTCCTACATAAAAAACTTTAATTTCTTCTTTCACCCTATCATTATTAATACAATGCATCCAAGAATTTAAAAGTATACATTAGGTGAATACTTTTGGAAAGTTTCGTTATAATTGGACAAAAATTGCAACGCATGGAACATTTTGAATTTTGGTTTCGAGGCAAATTTTTAATTCTGAGAAAAAAAAACGGCTTTTTTCATTTTAAGAGAAATTAACTTATTTTTTTAAAAAAAATTAAAGATATAAATATGAATTTGAAATTGAAAAACACACTAATATCATACAAATATAAGATAGATATAGAATATATATATAAATATATATATATAAACACTGCTGGACAATTGCTAAGGACGGATAACACTATCATCCATAGCAACCACAAAATGAAAGGAAGCAAAATGTGGAAAATTAGAATAAGTGCGGGATATTAGTAAGAAGAAGTATGAGTATGCAATTTTTTTCCACCGTCTGTTCATCACGTGATAGCGCTCATAAGAGCTTTAAAGGATTTGACGCGTGTGGACAGTTGTAATTTCAAGTCAAAGTTTTACAGGAAAGATTAATTAGACGAAATTAAAATTTTTGGCATGTTTTCCCGACATCACATACATGATTTTAGGCGTGGCCGAATTATTGGAAAGATCGAAGAAGGGCAAAAAATAACAGATGTTGCCAGGGAGTTCGACATCGCTCACAGCGTTGTTTCACGGCTGTGGAAGTCATTTAAAACTACTGGAATGTGTAGTAGATGGCACGGGGGAGGTCGTGTTAGAAGTACGACGCCTGCAGAAGACAGATATATCGTCCTATCAGCAAAAAGGAACAGGCGCACCACAGCTCAGCAGGTGGCAAATCAGTTTCTTGCTGCCTTAGGAAAGCAGATCTCCCAAAAAATGTTGCTAGACGTTTGAGGAGAGGAGGACTATACGCACGCAGACCTGTTGTGTGTGTCCCATTGACCAGACAGCACCATACTGCCCGTTTGCAATGGTGTCGTGAGCATCACAATTGGACTGAACAGGACTGGGCATGCGTACTATTCTCAGATGAGAGTAGGTTCAGTCTGTCATCGGATTGTAGACGCCACCTGATATGGCGCGAGAGTGGTACTGTTTATCGTCCAGAAACTATCCAGGAAAAGGACCGATATCCGACATGCAGTATCATGGTGTGGGCCGGCATCATGATCAATGGACGCACGCGCCTACATGTGGTTGCGAATGGGACTATGACGTGCCAACGATACATTGATGAAGTTCTACTTCCTCATGTTCATCTTTTCCGTGGTGCTGTCGATGATAAATTTGTTTTTATGGACGACAACGCAACATGTCATCGAACACTCGCTGTTCAGGATTGTCTAGACAGCGAGGGTATTCAACGTCTCGTATGGCCAGCGCGTTCTCCAGATCTAAACCCCATTGAAAATGTGTGGGATGCTTTTGGGAGGCAAGTTGCTGGTCGAAACTATCCTCCGACAAACAAGAACACCCTCATCCGTGCACTCACAGAGGTATGGGATAAATTGCCTCAACAGCTCCTGGATAATGTTGTGCAAAGTATGGTACGACGTGTGGAATGTTGCATCACACTCCACGGTGGACATATACCGTACTGATACCTTTCTTTAAGGTGCCTGCTGACTTTTAGATGCATTGTTCCATTTCTCTGAACGCAGATCAAATGAACATTTTTTTTTCTTTCAGATGTTTCACAGCTTTTGTACTTTCCAGAACAATACATATTCTTTATTCTAATGTCTGAAAAGTGTGGCAACTATATTTTATCCTACTAAGCCTCATGTCACGCTTAATGTTATGCTACATAGCAATTTGTGATCCGTCCTTAGCAATTGTCCAGCAGTGTATATATATGTTCTGCAATATTTATTGTAGCAGTCACATTGACACGTGGTATATACAGTAATAAAAATTGAAGTAAGCTAGAACTTTCTTATAATTTCTGAAGTAAATCAGCAGAATGTATTTCATTATTGTTTTATCTCAACCAGATTGTATATTATATATTTCAGTAATCACAATGAGTAAAAATAAAGTATTTCAATGGGACTAAATTACAAAAATTCAACGTTTTCGAGGAAACTTTCATTTTTAGAAAAACAGCTATTTTTATTCTAAAGGAAAAAACTTAGTTTTTTTAAAAACAATTACAGACATTCATATAAATTTAAAAAAACACTAATATCATAAAGATAAGATAAACAGAGAATATATGTATAAGATTCTGCAATATTTATTGTAACAGTCACATTGACATGTAATAAATATAGTGATAAAAATTGAAGTAAGCAAGAACATTCTAATAAAATTTAAAGTAAATTAGCAGAATGTATTTAATTATTATTTCACATCATTAGCAGAATGTATTTCATTATTATTTCACATCAACCAGATAATATATTATATATTTCATTAATCACAATGAGTAAAAATAAGGTATTTCAATACAATTAAATTACAAACATTCAAAAATATAACAAATCTAATTACACATAACTAGAAAGTCTGATAAAAAAAATTAAAAAGCACCGGCACTATAGGCTACATCTGTATTCGTGGCATTTCTTTTCCTTTTCTTTTGTTTCGTAGAAATATTTTGAGAAATACGTCGTTTACCTTGTCTTTCTGCAATAGTCAAAGAAAAACTGTCTTTTAGGCATGAGTCCTCTTTCGATTGAAGAGATTTCACATAGCCCAAATTGTTCTTTTCGATGGCATTCGTTACTGCTATTTCCAGCCTCCTTTTGGAGACGAATACCTCTTTTGGGCATTTTCGCAAAATGCAGCTATGCAGACTTTCATTCAAATTTTGCGTCTTGCCTGCTACGCATCTTTCAAGAATGGTGTCTAAAGATAAACGTTGATAAACGGGTATAATTTTCTTCACTACTTGTGGTGACAAGTAAGTTCTCTTGGAACTGTGTGACCCTGGGGTTTCACCTTTGGCTATAGCTCTTTTATAGAAACGCCATGATGTTTCCCCTTCAGGACACTTACCATGCATAGGCTTTTTGTCAGTGGACGAGCAATGCATCAAGCTGGCGAATATAGCAGTTTTCATTTTATCGGTATCAGGAACATTATCTTTTATTGCCTTTCTGAAGTAATTTTTCAACTTTGTGATGTTTTTATCAGTTACGCTTCCCTGCTTACGTCCACCAAGAGTCACTTTTTCACATTCCACTCTTTCGCTTTGTTACGTAACGATGTGTCTAGCCTCTTCGCAATGTGATTCAGGAAATCTTCCTTTTCGATTTTTATATCAAAACCATTTATTTTATTGCCGACAAAAATTGAAAAGTTTTTGAGTCACAATCACTCAGCATGGAAACGAATCTCATTTGGCAATCACTAATTGACCGTCTCCACATAATTAGTGCAGATTGTATTTCCATGGCTCCAGACGTTCCATCAAAATTTTTGTCACGCTCATCCGCGTGTCCTTTTTGCCATAAGTGAAACTCCGCACTATCGACTCTCATATCTCGAACAGCAACTATACAATTCCGACAGTATTTCGACAATACTTCAAAGTAAAGGACAAGTCCACTCAGGACATCGATGATTATTCCTAATCCTAGGTTAGATGTATGTCCTCGCTTTTGCCAAGTACCTTCATATGACACACTCAGATCAATTATTTCCTGATTTTTTAGAGAAGCATCAACTTTTACGTGAGCTTCTCTAGCAGCTTGACGTGACATTTCGAGCATTTTTTTCTTCACCTCTTTGTTTTTCACGGATAGTTGTGCATACATTTGGCAAATGTTTTTCGGTCCATTGTTGGCATGTTGAGCACAGATGAAAACGTTTCCACAAAGCAGGACGACCTTTAGGTTTTCTGTATCTCGATGATATAAGATCCATTATAAAAATTTTAAATAACAAAGGCAATTTAAAATGAACTTTAGTTCTGAAAAGAACTTCAACGGTCATATCAGCTGTAGTGTGATCATTACGGTGTATACAAAATAGCTCTCGCAGCAAAAGCCTGCCTTTTTGATTTTTTTTTTAGAATGTTGGCTACATGGCGATATGTTAGGTGGCTAATTTACACTGATGCCCATAAATTAAGGCTACAGTGGACAGTAAAAAAATTTTTTTTAAATTTTTTACAAACATGCCCCAAATTTTTACTGGCTGTATGTAACTTAGAACTAAAACCATATAAAAAATTTGGTGAGAAAAAAATTATTAGTTTTTAAGAAATTTAAAATTAAAAAAAAATGTTAACGAAAATTTAAAAATTTCAAAACATTCCATGCGTTTTGATTTTTTTAAAAATTTCATATTTTCGCCTGATTTAACTTCTTTGAGCAATTCTTTACAAATGTATGCATACAATGTAATATTTTATATGATAATTTACAAAATATGGGTAAACGAAAATTTTTATATAAAAATTTCAAGAATTTTAATGATTTCCTACATTAAAAACTTTAATTTCTTCTTTCACCCTATCACTATTACTACAATGCATCCAAGAATTTATAAGTATACATTAGATGAATACTTTTGGAAAGTTTTGTTATAATTCGACAAAAAATGCAACGCATGGATCATTTTGAGTTTTGGTTTCGAGGCAAATTTTTGATTCTGAGAAAAACAGCTTTTATTTTAAACGAAATTAACTTATTTTTTTTTAAAAAAAAGTTAAAGATATCAATATGAATTTGAAATTGAAAAACACTAAGATCATAAAAATATAAGAGATAGATGCAGAATATATATACATAAGGTTCTGCAATATTTATTGTAACAGTCACATTGACACGTGGTAAAAATTGAAGTAAGCTAGAACTTTCTTATAATATCTGAAGTAAATTAGCAGAATGTATTTCATTGTTTTATCTCAACCAGATAGTATATTATATATTTCATTAATCATGATGAGTAAAAATAAAGTATTTCAAAGGTAATTAAATTACAAAAATGCAATGCTTTCGAGGAAGCTTTCATTTTTTAGAAAAACAGCTATTTTTATTTTAAAGGAAAAAACGTTTAGCTTTTTTTTAAACAATTAAAGACATTCATATAAATTTGAAAAACACTAATATCATAAAGATAAGATAAACATACAATATATGTATAAGATTCTGCAATATTTATTGTAACAGTCACATTGACATGTAATATATATAGTGATAAAAATTGAAGTAAGCAAGAACACACACATTCCAATAAAATCTAAAGTAAATTAACAGAATGTATTTCATTATTATTTTATCAACCAGATAATATACCGGGTGGGCAAAAAGTCGGTAAAATTTTAAAAATTCATAAAATCCGGAGAAATGAACGAAAAAAAACTGTTTGCAGGATCAGCATTAGTATGGCACGGGATTTTTTTTTAAGCTAGAAAAAAATAGTTCGAAAATTATCCGGTAGGTGGCGCTAATGAACGCAAATCAAATAAACAATGCATAAATAATGAACAGAAAACTTTCACAACTTCATTACACCAGAATATGTTCCATATGACCACCATTTTCTTCACTACTTGTGGTGACAAGTAAGTTCTCTTGGAACTGTGTGACCCTGGGGTTTCACCTTTGGTTATAGCTCTTTTATAGAAACGCCATGATGTTTCCCCTTCAGGACACTTACCATGCATAGGCTTTTTGTCAGTGGACGAGCAATGCATCAGGCTGGCATATATAGCAGTTTTCATTTTATCGGTATCAAGGACATTATCTTTTATTGCCTTTATATAGTAATTTTACAACTTTGTGATGTTTTTTATCTGTAAGGCTTCCCTGCTTACGCCCACCAAGAGTCACTTTTTTCACCTTCCATTATTTCACTTTGTTACGTAACGATGTGCCTAGCCTCTTTGCAATATGATTCAGGCACTCTTCCATTTCGATTTTTATATCAGAACCATATATTTTATTGTCCGACAAAAATTGAAAAGTTTTTGAGTCACCATCACTCAGCATGGAAACGAATCTCATTTGGCAATCACTAATTGATCGCCTCCACATAATTAGTGCAGCGTGCATCTCCATGGCTCCAGAAGTTCCATGAAACTTTTTGTCACACTCATCCGCATGTCCTTTTTGCCATATGTGAAACTCCGCACTATCGACTCCCATATCTCGACCAGCAACTACACAATTATGACAGTATTTCGACAATAAATCAAAGTCAAGGACAAGTCCACTAAGGATATCGATGATTATTCCTAATCCTAGGTTAGATGTATGTCCTCGCTTTTGCCAAGTACCGTCATATGACACACACACATCAATTATTTCCTGATTTTTTAGAGAAGAATCAACTTTTACGTGAGCTTCTCTAGCAGCTTGACGTGACTTTTCAAGCATTTTTTTCTTCGCCTATTTATTTTTCACGGATAAGTTGTGCATGCATTTGGCAAATGTTTTTCGGTCCATTGTTGGCATGTTGAGCAAAGCTGAAAAAGTTTCCAAAGCAGCATGCTCTCTTCCTATGGATAGGAAGACACTCAACAGTTTGCTGTTTATACCATGTGAATTTTTGGCCTCTTCTTGGAAACTTGAAAAAGCACTTCCATAGCTTTCATGACAGGATTCTCTTAAAAGTTCCATCTTTGTAGAATGCCCCATGGAATGGTGTTGTTTTATAACAAGGGTACAGTTTGTACAATATTTACAAGGAACTTTCTGCAATAGTTCAGATAACTCAGCCTTGTGGGTGAAAATAGAGCTTGCCTCAGGTTGGGAAGATGTACTCGGTTCCGATAATGTATCTCTCTGCAATACCATACTATTATTTTTTTTTCATCAACAGTTGCAGAAGGTTTCTGGCAGCACTTCTTGCTATTTTCTGCCAACATCTTTCTCCTTTTGGTAGGACGAACTTTAGGTTTTCTATATCTCGATGATATAAGATCCATGCTAATATAATTTTAAATAACAAAAATAATTTAAAATGAACTTAAGTTCTGAAAAGAACTTTTTGTTTTGGTAAAATCAATATAAAGTTTGAATAAAATTGAACGAAAAATGCAAACGCAAGTTCGAACGAATTGTAAACAAATAATGACAATTTAGGTCTCAGATGCAGTTAAAACAAATTTTTGCCTTCCAGATCTTGAAAAATTAACATTTAAAAATAAAAATTAGAGAGGCTATGTCCACAGTAAAAAAAATTCGTACTGTCAAAGTACATGACAGCTTTGTCAGCAAGACATCAGAATATAAACAAAGGGGCATGGTCATGGATGACTAAATCGGAACTACCCCATAACTTAGTAAAAAATGCATGAAACCAAAAATTTTTTTGCGTTTGATAGAGAGGCTAATAGAATATTAAAATAAGTCAAAATATTTTGATATTTTAGTCAATTTTCCGCACTTTAACTGTCCACTGTAGCCTTAAAATGAACAGTCAAATCGTTTTCTAAGGTCTTCATTAACATGCAAAATAAATAAATAAACAAATACAATAAAATAAGACACTCTTACCTTTTGATATTAAATACTTTTTCAGAACAAAAATGACAATTTTCGCAATCCAATCAAAATGTCAACTGAAAACACAACTTTTGTTTGAAAACTATTCACCATCCCCGCCAAAATACTCATCATAAAATCTGTTCCGCCATGTATCTTGGAAGCAAGAAACTAAAAGAGTGCTTCAAATAAATATTGTCAGAATATTCGTAAAAATGGTCATTTTATTTAATTTGAAAAAGGATAGTACTTATATAAGTGACGTCGGTTGAAAAAGGGCTAATTCGAAAATATGTGGTTTTCCATCAGTCAACCACAAATGAATATCGTTGCAACAACTAACAATCAAAAATTCGTTTATCTTAGGTTTCTTCAAAAGTTCTATAAATCATTTTTAAAAACGTGACATATTCAGTTATATTTAGTGTATTCAAAAATAAAATGAATTTAATATATTTCTCCTAAAGGAATATTCAGTCATGAGGTACAATAATTTCGAAAATGTTCTTTGTGCAGATTTGTAGCTTTTGTAAACAAAATTTAAATTTCAATGAATCATACATGTTCCGCGAGATTCCTGTTTGGTAATATAGTTGGCCAATCGTTGGAATTATCCTAAATGTTTCTGAAACAAATATAAGACGGCCCTGTTATAAGACGCGTTGTCATTTTGGAAAATTCCATCATCGTTAGAAGTTCATGAATTGCTGTAAATTGTTTCCAAATGCGTGAACAAAACCATTTCCAGTCAATGTTTTTTCTCAATTTGATAAGAAGACCCATATATATACCTTGCAGAAACACACACAACATTATCACCTGTTAGCAGAGTACTTAGTTGAAAACTTGGACACGGCTGTTTGGGTATGCACCTCAATAAAACTTACTGTCAGCTGTTTTCAACTACAAATATAGCTCATCTGACAATGATATATGTTTCCCGTTATATGCAAAATCCAACCCTTATGTTCTCGATGCACTTCAGCCGATGGCATGTTATAAGGCACACAATTCAGTCTTCCATTGGAATACATCGCTTTGTGGCTTTCTCACTACTTGAAAAAGGCTTCACTGGCTTTTGGTTCATGAAATTGAAACGGTCAGCCACTGCTTTTGCTTGATGGTAAGTAATGCATGAGAAATTACTATACTGTTGTTATGTCCCGAGTTTTCTTAACCCTCCAAGCGTTCCACACGAAAAATTCCGTCATTGTACAGATGCTTCGAAAATGCACTGCACGTGTTTTTTCTTTTTTTGCCTTCAAGTAACATTCTCAAAATCTGTTGAGCCGTAATTTTCCGAAATCCTTTCCCCCTTTAAAGGTTTAACATCTTGAAAGATAATTAGGGACGGTGGAAGCCACACAGCCGGACACTGAGGCAAGAAGTTTTATGGTTCACAGGGAACCCCGTGTTTTGACCCTGAAGCAATCGTAAAAAATCGGAAAAGAATTTCTTTAGACCCCAGAAAGTGTTTGTTAACTTGTATTTTAAAAGTTTTGAAAAGTCCCAACGCATAAGTAAAATGTGTTACAATTCCCTTTTGGTTTCATATTAATTTGAAACAGTAACAAGTTGGGGCGTGTCAGGGCAATCTGCTATTTTATATAGTTAGATAAATTAACTTTTTAAGTATATTTTTCCGCTTCATTTTTCTAATCTTAATCAATGCTTTCAGTTTTTGAAACATGATTATTTCATTATAAGATGCCAAAAAAAAGTAATAAAACACCAAACACTTTAAAATTTCAAACCTTTTAAACTTTCGACCCACTAAAAATGAATAAATTTAAACTTCATCAAATAATTTGAAACATTTTCTTACACTTTGATAAAAATAATAACGAGAAAAAAAACTAATTAATATTCATTAGTTTGTTTTTTTTAGATTTCAAAGCCCAAGTGTTTAGGGCATTTTACGTACAGTGCCTAGTTATATATTGTTAAAATACACCGAATTATGTATGATTTATAAGTGCTTGAACTTCGGTTTACATTAAAGACAACATGAATGTGAAGATTTCCCACATTTTTTTTATAACTTGAATATTTGAATAAAGGGTAATCAAAACTATACGGAAACATTTACAGTAGACATTTATGCATATAAATAAACATAAAAATCAATTTTAAATTCGAGCTATTCAAAAACATTCGAATTATTGTTCAAAAACATCGATTTATGCAAAACACCTCAACATTTATCTTTTTTTAAAAGCTAATTGAATAAGTAATTAAAATCTTGATATTTTTTTGAAATCTTGACCGTATAAATCTAGAAATTTTATGTTAGAAATTCCATTTGAAATTTCGAAAAAAAATGTATCGTGTAGTTAAAAATTATTTACCATAAGTTCTAGTAATTCTTTGAGTATAATATAAATTTCAAATTTTATTATATAGCTTTTTAGTATTTTTTAATATATTTTGAAAATTTCATACAATTCGGTCTAAAACTGCATGTTAAGAGCAAAAATATACTAAAAATTGATGAATATACAAAAAGTTTTACATAGAGGCAAAACAGAGAAGCTAAACCATAGGAATGAAAAATTTTGAGTATATTTGAAGTAGTTTTCGAAATACTTATTTTAAAGTTCAGAAAATTTGTGTGCGTTATGTTATATTTAACATTAATTAAATGGTTAAAATAATATTTTAATAATAGTCATGTAATCGTTTTACGACGCATTCGTATACTAATAAAAATTATAATTGTCATTGATGCGAATGTCAAGAATTTTATATAATTTTAAATTCAGACATTAAGATATTGATGTAGAAAATATAAAAATACCATCTAAAATACATGAAAATCGCAATCTACTATAAAATGATTTTGACAAACAAAATATATTATTCGGTATTTTCATTACTATGACAGAGCCGGCGTAGGCAGGGGCGATCTGGGAAAACAGAGAGGGACCCGAAGTTTAAATGGATACTGCTCTGGCTTTTACAGTTGTCAGTAAAAAAATATAAATATTACAAATGCAAAAATAAGTCTTGTAATTTTCCATTCATTTTTATAACAACGAATTGTGGAAACGGATTCCAATAAATTGTTGTGTTTGACAATATTTTAGGTAACCAACCCTACTTTCGACAGATTAGTACTACTTTTTCGTAACCGTATTCCTTTTAAAATTAATTCGTGCAACCAAAATATACATTTTGCACTCTTAAAAATTTATGTGAAACTATAACGGTTAATTTTAATTTAAGCAACTTGTGAAATGTTCATATTTAACAATTTCCGTCTAAACAGTTTACATGAAAAAAGAAGTTTGGACTCCCTCATTCATTAGGGAATTATATAAGATTCAAACATTAAGTTTTATTTTTCATCGAATAGGGTCGAGTGGTAGTGTATCGGGCTTCCATGCCACAGGTCTGGGTTATATTAACGGGCTGGACTGGGCAAGGTCGACTCTGTCTTTCATCCTAGCTGCATTGGATCGATAAGTGAGTACCAAGCTTGCTTCGCGTCTTAAACACTGAAGGTCTCTTTTCAGACAAACCACATAATCGGGACATCTGTTCATGCACCTCAGCGCCCAATGGTCATACACTGCTGGACAATTGCTAAGGACGGATCACAAATTGCTATGTAGCATAAGATTAAGCGAGACATGAGGCCTAGTAGGATAAAATATAGTTGCCACACTGTTCAGACATTAGAATAAAGAATATTTATTGTTCTGGGAAGTACAAAAGCTGTGAAACATCTGAAAGAAAAAAATTCATTTGTGATCTGCGTACGGAGAAATGGAACAATGCATCTAAAAGTCAGCAGGCACCTTAAAGAAAGGTATCAGTACGGGATATGTCCACTGTGGAGTATGATACAACATTCCACACGTCGTACCATACTTTGCACAACATTATCCAGCAGCTGTTGAGGTAATTTATCCCATTCCTCTGTGAGTGCACGGATGAGGGTGTTCTTGTTTGTCGGAGGATAGTTTCGAACAGCAACTTGCCTCCCCAAAGCATCCCACACATTTTCAATGGAGTTTAGATCTGGAGAACGCGCTGGCCATACGAGACGTTGAATACCCTCGCTGTCTAAACAATCCTGAACAGCGATTGTACGATGACATGTTGCGTTGTCGTCCATAAAAACAAATTTATCATCGATAGCACCACGGAAAAGACGAACATGAGGAAGTAGAACTTCATCAATGTATCGTTGGCCCGTCATAGTCCCATTCGCAACCACATGTAGGCGCGTGCGGCCATTGATCATGATGCCGGCCCACACCATGATACTGCATGTCGGATATCGGTCCCTTTCCTGGATATTTTCTGGACGAAAAGCAGTACCACTCTCGCGCCACATCAGTTGGCGTCTACAATCCGATGACAGACTGAACCTACTCTCATCTGAGAATATAACGCATGCCCAATCCTGTTCAGTCCAATTGTGATGCTCACGACACCATTGCAAACGGGTAGTACGGTGCTGTCTGGTCAATGGGACACACACAACAGGTCTGCGTGCGTATAGTCCTCCTCCCCTCAAACGTCTGGCAACAGTTTTTCGGGAGAGCTGCTTTCCTGAGGCAGCAAGAAACTGATTTGCCACCTGCTGAGCTGTGGTGCGCCTGTTCCGTTTTGCTGATAGGACGATATATCTGTCTTCTGCAGGCGTCGTACTTCTAATACGACCTCCCCCGTGCCGTCTACTACACATTCCAGTAGTTTTAAATGACTTCCACAGCCGTGAAACAACAGTGTGAGTGATGTTGAACTCCGTGGCATCATCTGTTATTTTTCGCCCTTCTTCGATCTTTCCAATAATTCGGCCACGCATAAAATCATCTATGTGATGTCGGGAAGACATGCCAAAAATTTTAAGTTCGTCTATTAAATCTTTCCTGTAAAACTTTGACTTGAAACAACAACTGTACACACGCGTCAAAACCTTTAAAGCTCTTATGAACGCTATCACGTGATGAACAGACGTGGGAAAAAGATTTGCATACTCATACTTCTTCTTACTAATATCCCGCACTTAGTCTAATTTTCCACATTTTGCTTCCTTTCATTTTGTGGTTGCTATGGATGATAGTGTTATCCGTCCTTAGCAATTGTCCAGCAGTGTATATATTGGGATGGGCATAGTAGTTCCTAGCCCTCATGAATTGTTGTGCCACTAAGTTTGAAATCTAAGTTTGAGGATTGCCTCACTTTGGGGATACCCCTTAGATAAACAAGTAATTCCACTCTTTTGCAATAAAACTTTTTCTTTCAATTACGTTTACTTCAGAAGAAACTTTGATTTTTAAAATGTATTTGCATAATAACGTATATTTGTGTATTATATTAAAATTTTAATCCATCCGAAACTACATGTTTTTTGCTCCTCTAAAATCTTTTAGGATTTTAGAACTTAGCTTACAATCCATATACGTTTTATAGTAGTATATTTAATAATGATAAAGATACATTTTTATATTTGTGTGAGATTTTATGCGTCGCTTATAAATATAAAAAATTGCTTTCAGCTACAGTTTTTAAAATGTACTGAAATAAGTGGAGGAATAGGATATTTACATATTATGAATATTTTTGACTGCAGTAAGATATATTTATATTTCAGTTTTTTTACAATTTGAATAGAAGTTGTAAGCCATTTTTCGAAGAGTTTGATATTGAATATAAACCCATAAGCTGTTTAATATTGTAAAGTGTTTTATTTTGAAACCCGCACACACTAAAATTATGCTCATTTGCAGTTATATGATCAGCTTCAGAGATATTTAAATTTTCAAAAATAGTCTACATGTACGAAAACATTCTTTCAAAACCATACACCACATCCCATACTATGTCTTCCCTACAGCAGACAATATTTTTGTATATTCAAAAAATTTAATACAGGATACATTTCCAAATGTTGAAATTGTTTTTAAAATTTGGTATGCATGCATTGTGGAACTGTCGGTTAACTTCAATGAACAAAATTGTTTTAAGTGTAATATTTTGAAAGACAAAACTAATTGAATATTTGGAGAACTTTTTCTTACAATAGAATTTTTAATGACTGAATTGTGTGAAAATGTAGCTATCGGTGTGTGACAATTTTCCTTGTAAAAAAAGATACAGAAAGATAAAAAATTAAACTTCAGTAGAAAATGGTTAGAGAAATACCGTCACGCGCATTTGAGAGAAGAAGTATATCTCCCATTAAAATTAAAAATTATTGACTGATGTTATGTCCATCACAAATGCCGATGTAGAAAAGGTATTTTTAATTAATACAAGAAGTTCGAAATGGAGAGCACTAGGAATCAAAATTTAGATTTTTTCCGGAAATTATTCAGTTAACATAAAAATATCATTTATATGATTTAAATTTAAATAAATTAAAAGTATTGAAATCCTTTTTATGTTAATTTAAATTTTAAAAAATTGAATAGAGAAAGATCGGTTTTATTTCATAAATATAATCATCGTATGTATATTACCGTATGCACCATTTATTGTTTTATTGTTTAAAAAAAGAATTGAAGCCTTTACTCTTTTTACCCTTTTATTTTTTAAAAAACAGGAAAGTGAGCGCGTTTTCTTACTCTCATATTCAAAAATGAATACAGGATGCTTTTTTCTGGTTCAAATCGCAATACCAAAATAATATATATATTTTTTGAAATTTTTAAAATATGACAGAAAAATAAATTTTGTTTGAAGAAAATATAACTATTTTTCAACTTCTAATACGCCATTTATTTCATGTGTTTTTACCCTTCATTTTGTTTTAATTTTACTGTGACTGAACCTATCAGGAAAACCACGGAGTAGACCTAAAACTTTCGTACAAGATTGCCCAAGGCAACTTAACAGCTAGCTGCAAACGATTGCTATCCTGGTTCTTACTGAACAAAGAGAACGAACTAAGTAATAAAATTGTCCCCATTCGACCTCCCAAGATTTAAAAGGGGAAAAGGAATGAATTCTGTTGCATTTTTCAAAGTGATGGGAGGCCAACGAATTATTCAGCAGACCTCGAAATTTCAAAGCCAGTTTTTTGGAATTCGTTTCTTTTTCCCTCACTGGAGGGTGGAATTCCTTCGACAAGGGAGTGCCAAAAACTTCCCGTGCCTGGGGGTCACTAGACCCATAAATTGCGGGGTGCGTAAGCAGATATCCCGCGCTTCCGAAAGTTCAATAAACCCTATGCTGTAACTCTGCGCTGGTTCTGGACCAATCAGAGGCAATTAAGTGGATGTTTTTACTTTTCAACTTTAATGAACTCTGAATAATAGCCAAAGACGTAGAAGTAGGTAGTGTTGAGACGTGAATACAAACATTTGTGACTGAATGAGAACCTACACTGGTTTTGGTTTCATGACTAATATGGTTTCCCTGGGAGACAATTATTTCTCTTACAGCATGCATCAGCTACTGTTCACCACCTATCGGGTTCACAGGATGGCCGAGCTGTCGCATAGTTGAAGGACTCCAGTGGAGGGCATCGTTCAAGGATTGGAGAGAATTGATGTGTTGCCGAGTTTTTCTCCTGATGGGACATTTATAGTTGAAGGACTCCAGTGGATGACATCGTTCAAGGATTGGAGATAATTGATGTGTTTCCGTTTTTTCTCCTGATGGGACATTTATAGTTGAAGGACTCCAGTGGATGACATCGTTCAAGGATTGGAAGGAATTGATGTGTTTCCGTTTTTTCTGCTGATGGGACAATTCTGTTTATACGTTATTGTGAAATTTTTTTGTGCTGTGTATTTGAGAGAGGGGAGGAGTGATAGGAGGCCAACGAATTATTCAGCAGACCTCGAAGTTTCAAAGTCAGTTTTTTGGAATTCGTTTCTTTTTCCCTCACTGGAGGGTGGAATTCCTTCGACAAGGGAGTGCCAAAAAGTTCCCGTGCCTGGGGATCACTAGACCCATAAATTGCGGGGAGCGTCAACAGATTTTCCGCGCTTCCGAAAGTTCAATAAACCCTATGCTGTAACTCCGCGCTGGTTCTGGACCAATCAGAGGCAATTAAGTGGACAAGACAAAGAGTCCGCTCTAGGATTTTTAGGTGAAAAGTCGTAAAATAAAAGGGGACGCACCCCGATTTTGAGACAGAGAGAGACACACAAACAGAGCTGATCCCAGAGCTAGAGAATGACAAAATAAACTTCCGCGGAGACTCCGGACGTCAACCATGTCCATTTTCCAACCCTGCTTCATCCCTCTCAAGCTAAGTTAAATTTTAATCTTGTAGTGAAATAAATTTCAGATACTTGTGCTTCTAAATAAATGTATTAATGTTTTAAAACTATACGATCAGTGTATAATTTATTGTGAGATGAGTGTTTTAATTTTAGAATTAGTTAACTTAATTAATTGTCATGATGCGATGGGAAATTAGGAATCTGGTTTCAAAGATTTAATAGATTTATTAAGTTTAAAATAGCGTCGCATCAAAAGGAATAACAAAATAACAGTAAACGCTTTCGGAATAACTTTTCATGAGGAACCTAATCACCCGGAGGGTTAAACCAGTTATATCTGCTTCGAAGTAATGTGGCAGATCAACTTTAACTGTAATTTGCTCTTTTGATAGGTGTTAGTACATTAATGGTTCAGTTGTGAGCCTTTCAAAGTGGTAGCTGGGAGTTATAATTTTGCCTTTCACTTAACACGTACTACATTTTCAATTCCTACTATTAGCTCACACGCTCTATATATGTATTTATTTATTTATTTATCTTGTTGGAATTTTCAATTGTTAATAAAATACATTTTAAAGCGCTCATCTGAGCTGAAATTTTATATACATGATTATTTTGGACGACAATACAATAATTTAAGTATAATTAATAAAAATTAATTGATTAAAACTCATTAATTAAATAATTACAAATACAGCCACGTTGGCATCTTTTTCGGCGACATAGCGACCCTTTTAGCGAATTGTTTCAAAAGGAGAAAATGTTTTTCTTCTCACGTTTTAAAGCATTCAGTTGCACTGAAATTTTATATACACGATTGTTTTGGATGAAAATATGAAACTTAAATGATAATTTTAAAAAATTAAATACCAAATAATGTGGCGATTCTGTCATGTGTATATACATATTTATATTAATTATAACTATTTAATAAAAAGTAGCTACTATAAATTTTTTCTTTGCTCTAAGTAGGAATTGACTTAATTTTCTTTCATATTGCTTGTTGAAGGATTATCAAATTATTATTTTGGTTAAAATATTCTGAGCTACAACACATTAAAAGTATTGTGTTTAAACTATAACAATCTTTCTTGCTTTTTAGAGCTATAATAATAAAAGATATATACATTCGGAAAGTATAAAATTATTTTGCCATATTTAAATACCAAAATTAAAAAATGGGCTGTTCATTGAATTGAAAAACAACTTTGAACTCAAAACTTTTATATTGTTATAGTACAAAGAGAAATTTTTTAACAAGTTTTTTTACCTTGTTTTATATACACAATTTCAAAACTATTCCTTCATCAGAATAATTTACCATAGAAAGTAAACACTATAAATTGTTACAAAATGTAAGAAAATAATTTCCTTTTACGTTAAAATTATGTCAAGAAAAGAGTCTTCAGAGATTTTCGTAATACAGCAAATAAAATTACTTCCTTGCCAATCGTGCTGAAACTATCAATTAGAATTTGGGACCAATATTCCGCCAAAATGGAAGACGCTAAATCTGTATTTTATTAAATCTGATTGTGAAGCATGGAATAGTATTTTCTAAAAAATGCATGGCATTCATATACAATTGAAAGACGGTGCGTGTGTTACACTGTCTCATTAAATTAGCAATAAAAAGAATCAGTGGAAATGGGGAAATAAAAAAAAATTCAGAAATGTGCTTTATTGCGCTTAAAATGTTTGTAATATAAAAATGCCGAAGAAAAGTAAAAAAAATATTTCTTGAACAGTATTGCAAATATTTTTTTTTAATTTGCAGAAAAAAATACAAATTAAAACGGTATTGTTTTAATCATATTTCAAACTACTTCTTTTTTGCCTTTTTTTGGAAGAAAATAACATGTTTTGAGTTATACATATTTGAGCAATTACATTTAAATTTTAGAACGATTTCATCAACCGAGTAGTTGATAGAAAGAAAGTTGTGAATCCGTATTTAAAATTTGGAAATAAGAGCAAGACCGAGTGGAAAAAATTCCTGTTCGATTCGTGCTGTCATCTATTAAAGATTTTGAAAAACAAAGGAAATAACGTTGCCAGAAAAAATAATTTTTAGGATATCTGTGGGCAATTACTTGTTTAATTCGTGCTGCCATCTACTAACAATTTTGGTAAGCAAATAAAATGTCATTGTAGAGCCTTTACTCTTTTTATCTCATTACCTTTTTTAAAAACAGGAAAGTGTACGCGTTTTCTTTCTCTCATATTCAAAAATGAATACATGATTCTTTTTCTAGTTCAAATCGCAATACCAAAATACATTTTTTATTTTTAAAAAATGACAGAAAAATTAATTTTTTTGAAAAAAATATAAATATTTTTCAACTTCTAACACACCATTTATTTCATGTTTTTTTACCCTTAACTTCGTTGTAATTTTACTGTGACTGAACATATCGGGAAAACGAGTGAGTGGAACTACAAATTTCATACAAGATTAACCAAGACAACTTAACAGCTAGCTGTAAGCGATTGCTCACTGATCAAAGAGGCCGAAAAGTCATAAAATTGTCCCCGTTTGACCTCCCAAGTTTTAAAAGGGGGAAGGAATGAAGTCTGTTGCATTTTTGAAAGGAATGGGAAAACAAGAGTCAAACGCTTTCGGAATAACTTTTCAGCAGGAACCCCCCCGGAGTGTTAATAAAGATATATTAAGATTATGTGTACAACTAGTGCTTCCGTTAACCCTACACCTCTAACTCACGCTGATATTCAAAGAGATATCCACCCGAGGGATGGATATCACAATCTTTAAATGTTATACAATTGCGCAAATATTATTATCATGTCCATGAATGACTCAAAATCTCATCTAAATTAAATGTGAGAAAAAAAACATAGCTCACGGCACCAAATGATGCGAGATCATAGTAATAAATTATCAGTTTAAGTAACCCATGTTCGGTATTTGTACATCGCATCATGACCAATGTTAATAAAACAAAGAAACTAAATTAAACTAAAAGTAAATTAAGAAAAACTATTTCTAAGAAGTGAAATTAAATTTATTTTTTACATATTTAAATTTACGTTTTCGAAAAGAATAAATGAGAAAAAACTTAGCTTTGAGATAAGTTGGTCATGGCGAAGGGGTCGATGTTCCGCGTTTGGGATAGCGAACACTGAGTTTTATTTGTCTGCCTAAAATTATTCGGAAAAAGTGCCCTTGAAATTTCGAGTAATTTTTTATAAATCACTGTTAAATCCTTGAGACAAACTATTTATTGTCCTTTCAATTACGTATCTAATTGGAAAATCTCCATCGCGCAATGCTACAATCCATTAAATTTATACGTTTGAGGAACTTAAGAAAAGGCGGGGAACTTCTTACGCATTCCACCGAAAGAATTCCAACACATCCGGTCAAGGGGGGGACGTATAAAAATTTCTAGAAAGTAAAGAATCCCTTTCCAGACTCCCAACAGTATTTACTCTTCCACAATCATCGCTTCCTATTATTTATATTGTAGAGAGAAAGATAATTTTATTTTGAATCTAAAATTATCTAAACTAATATAAGTCTTTTCCATTTTTTTCAAAAATTCAATCTTTTTGAGTAGCAATATTAAATTTTTAAAAAATTTTAAAAATTCTTTTTCTTTTTCATACTATTGAACATCTTTTCTGAACACAGGCAGGTTCCGATTACAAATTTTTTCTCCATATAACGGTGATCCTCCCTAACGTGTATCTTCAAAGAATTCTAACAGAGTCCAAAATATTGTAAGATACTTTGGTATTATCGCAACAATCGCCAAATTTTAAGATAATTTACCAAGTTGGAACCCCCAATTTTGCATGTGTCGTATGCGCTGAGTTGGAAATCATATGTTTCGCTTCATAAAATGTCGCCAATAGGTTGCGATAATACCTAAATAATGATTACAATGATCAAAACTTAGAAAAAATAAAAATATATAGCTCTTAAAATTATATATAAGTGCTGTGTGTGTAATATTACCAAATTCGGGGTATTTCGTTTCTTTTAATAAAGTTAACATGTTAGTTGCATAAAAAATAATTGAAAATTAATTTTATTTATAGATCAAAGAAGTTATACTAAGATGAACTTTATGTATTTATAATACCAATTTAAAATTAAATTTGCTCTTGTGCGAAGATGTAGTTATATTCAATTTTAATGTATAATAACATTTTTGATTTACATTAGTGTATAAGTAATATATATATATAATATAAAAACTTTTGGAAGATTGAAAAAAATATGACTTTATTTGTATTGGGTACTATGTATGTCATATTTATATAACATCATTGCCAAAAAAAGTAATGTTTATTTGAGATGAAGAAATTATTGTTCATGTGTGTGTGTGTATATTTTTCAGCTATTCGTAATCATACAAAATATTGCATTTATAGACTTCGGTATTTTTATATCTTTAAATTAAAAAGAATGTTATTTTTCGTAAAAAGTGATTTATTGTTTTGATTTAATAATCTAAACGCATGTACATTAATAAGATAAAATAGAAAAACAATTGTTTCTGAACATGTTACCCGTCAAATAAATTTTGTTGACTAAGTAAACAAATAAAAATAGAAAACAAGAAAAACTGCGACATTGAAATTGTAATTTTAATCGAAACTTATTGTACTATACAGAAAGAGACTTCATCCTTCACAGAAAGCAATTAAATGAATTGTTTGCCTTTTTTCTTGTTTTTCAAAAAAGAATATTAATGTACCTCTTATCAGACTGCGTTTCTGTCGTGACGTACTTGATTATCTTTATGCTTCTTATTAAAACGAACTTTCTGTAATACAATGACTCATCAAAAAGCCTTTGTAAAATTGTTTTCATGTCTGCATTTCTAATCGCTTAAAAGTAAAATACGATAAAACAAATTTTAAATATTTTTTTTTTCATGGAAATAAACGATAGTACATTAAATGGAATTGGAAGACACTTAGTTGTGCCACTTGTTAAATTGCTTTTTTCAATTCTTATAAAAAGTGCAAAATATTTACAGCGATCAATACCAACAGCTAGTAATTGATCTCGATGATTATGTTTACTTGTGGCGTACCAAATTTCGCGTTAGCGTAAAGGACAACAGCAGGAAGAGAGAGAGAGAGAGAGAGAGAGAATAAACTTTTTTTACTTAAGTTGATTCAAAATCTACTATGGTTTCTACCAGCTGGATGGCATGGTTGGTTTGTCGCCGGCCTTATGCACCTATGCTTGCGGAATCGACCGACAACCAAGTCGGTTGATTTTCATGACGCGGGAAATAGACAACGGTCATGTCGTATGATTATGCGGCATGTGAAAAAAATCCCTTTAGTGCCTGTGTAGCTTGGGGGCTCTCGTTAAAATTAAAATCCAAAGAACGCTCTCACATCAGCAGAGTTCAGGAGCATCCCTCTGTGGAGGAATCTGTGCGTTAAAATTTACTTGCGGTATAGTATATCCTATATAGTTACGCACTAGAATATGTTACATTCTCCTGGGGAATGTACTACGTCTGCAAAAGTTAAACACCAATACGCAACCCCATTAGAAAAGAAGAATTATGGTTTCAACTATTCAATGGCATCGAGTCTGCTCAAATCAACAAAAAAGAATAACATGAAGAAAAAGACTTGAATGAAGAGAAACAAAAGAACGGGTAGAGAGAGAGAGAGAGAGTGCAAACTTTAAAATGACTAAAAAAACTTCGAGTCCTAAACCAAGATACACTGATATTCCAAACAATAATTCTGACAAATATTACTCAAACTAATACTATCAATATTTTGCTACTAATTTATAGGCGATTTCGATTCACTTTTTAAATATTAGTATTTATTTGCATGTACCTCGGCTTCTATTGTAAAAGAGTTTCTCAAATCCAACAATTCATTAAAATAATTCTTCCCTCAGGATTACTAATAAGATCCAAGAGAACTTGTTACATATTAAATATTACAGACAAAAAGAAGCAAAGCGAAGTTAATAACTAACTTCGCAGTTCTGGAATAATTTCATTTGGAGCTGTTAATATATATTGACTTGTGAGAAATTGTTCAAAACTAAAAAAAAAAAGTTTTTTACAATATTACAAAGAAAACAAATCATTAATAATAATTTGTGCCAAAACATTACCTCAAGACATTTCACTATGAATTTAAGGAACTGTTTTTATGAAAGCATTAGAACAAATATTTTTTCAAAAAGATCTAAAGCATCAGATACTTTGAAGAAAAACAGTAAAAGTCTACAGAATTCTTCGTATCGAAAAAAGTGTCTTCTTTTAAAACTTCTGCCTCTGTTTGGAATTCATCTTGGATTCAAATCCATTCAGAAAAAATCTTTTTCTTACATAATATCAGTATGTGTTGTCCTAACGATGCATATGATTCTTATTCATGGAATTATTGTCCCTATACAACTATATTTACACAACAGACTTTTCCTGAGAAAAGCGGCCACAATGTTCTTTACAACAGCGATAAGTCTTTTATTATGGCACAGCACTTTTCGAAAACGCCATGAAATTAGAAACATACTCAATTTGTTATCAGTAATAAATCCAAACTATTTTAAAATGAATTTTTTTAGTGTCGCAAATGCAATAACAGTTGCATTATTCATAATGCCTGCAACATGCGCAATGGTTTTATGGTACTACAAAAATCCAGATGAATCAGGAATACCAATTGTAGCATTGTTTCAGATGATTGGATTGCCATCACAAATGCAATATGTATACATTTACTTTTTCCAATTATGTTCAAGCATAATGCAGAACATGCTTACTTTGTTTAGCACTCTTCTATTTCAAGATTTTGGGGAAGCTATTCTTCGGTGCAAAGCAAACTTACTTCTCAAAGAAACGAGTTTAAGAGAAGTTTTTCGATATTATGAAAAGATTCTGGTGTGTAAAACGTGCATTGAAGCCACATTGGGTGGCCTGTTATTTTTTACAACAGTATTAGGACTTTTCAACATCTTTGGAGCTATTATTATCATTTTTGGATTTGAGTCAGGAGAATGGGTAGCTTTAAAGTATGCTTACACTGTTTTCATCTATTCGAGTTTCAATTTTTCATTACTGTTGTATTTGATGTTTTGTGCATCGGATGTTCATGAAAAAGACAAAACTTTTCGAAATTCAGTCAGCCTTTATAATCTCAAAAATAAACTGAAGTGTATTCCGGAGGAACACAGTGTCGACATATCTTCAATTGAAAATGAATGTATTGTTTTCTCTGCTTGCGGTTATTTTAAGTTTACAAGAAGCTTCATTTTAAGTAACGTGGGTGCCCTTTTAACATATTCCCTACTAATAAATCAGTTTCATAATTAATACCGAATAATGATTATTTCTTTCATATTCATTTCCCTGATTCAGGATTTATAACTGAACTTTTGGCGTGCATATATATATATATAAATATACATATATTACACTTTTTATTTACGTTTCTAATAAATTAACTATAAAACTCTGTAAGGAATTTGAAAGACACTAATACATACATTTTTTCTTCTGTTAGCATAAATTCTTGAAAATTTAATGCATATTTAAATATGAAAAATGAATGTTGCATGTTTTGTTAACAAGCGATATATTTCTAAAAATATAAAAATAGAAGAAACATTAAATGTAACAATTAAAACTTTAAAATTTACTTGCCTATATTTATTGGTATTTTCAAATTTATTTTAATGGGAAAATGAATTAACACCAAGTAAAATATAATTAAATCCTACAACATTGTATATGTCTTCGTCTAAAGCAGGGGTGGACAGACTTTTCTAGGCTACGGGCAGCTTCTAATTCTTTCAAGGTGCTGCAGTCCACACACTTTCCTGTTTAATGTTTGTCTATGTTCCGTAAATATCTTTCTTTTAGTATGCGTGTATTAGGTCTTTTAAAGATAGTCACTCCAAAAGTTGTTGGTGGTCTACTGGTCAATCATGATTTATTTAATGCCCCACTCCTGCTATAAAGCATGTCATAAATATTATATTCTATGATTATTTTTAGAATGATTATTGTAATACATTTTTTACAATATTCTTCATAACCATAAGCCTTTTCTTTGAGCTTTTTTCTTATTGTAAACCCTAGAATGCTACCCATTCTTCTATTAAACTATGGCTATAACAAATAACCTTGTAGCCTCCTCCCTGGATCAGGAAATGTAACGTGCAACTCAGTACATTCATAAAACTTTGGCTACTACAGATAATGATATTTCTTTTTCTCAAAATATTTTCGCATATTGTATTTTTAGAACAATGTTAGTCTGAGAGACGAATCAGTAGCAGTAACGTTTGGAATGGAGAATCCGGTCGTAGGAGGTGCGGCCCTTGGGCCGGACAAACCAGATACATGTCCAGGGTGGCCTTTGGACCGAATTTGAAAATTGCTTTTTTTTTTGTTAGGATAAAATTTGGAGGAAATTATTTTTCTAAAATATTATTTACACTTTGAAAACGAGGGAATAATTATTTTGTTTGAGACTGAATTGAAAAGTCGACCATTGCTGGTAAATTTTGTAACGATTATAATATCTCTTAAGAAATAAAAATTGTATTACGTGGCGATTTAACTTTACAAGTGTATGGGCTCCCCACCTCGGGATACCAGTAGACATGCTTATCTCTTAACAACATTTCCTCTTCACTGATATAAAGGGGATTCCGGGAAATCATCAGATTTCAGTACTTTTTGTATTCCCGGAAAGGGCACGGGACTTAAGTAATCCATGAATGGTCTATTTTTTACTGGACTAGGGATTTCAGCTCAGCTATAAATTTCAGCTGACCCTACCAAAGCCGTATCTACGTATGGGCTAAATAGGCTGCAACCCAGGCCCCCTGGTTGTTGGGGGACCCCTTTCCCAGTCGAAAATAATAAACAGAAAAATATGCTTGCATTGCAAATAATAATAAAGTAATAAACCATTAAAAATATAATTCAAAAATAAAATACCCGAAATACTACATGAAATTAATTTTTATTTTCGAGTGCAAGAGCAATTTACTTTTATTCTTCAGCTTTACCACCGAATACTTGGAAATAAATAACTAATAGACAACATAGAATCTATCATAGAGCGGTGCCGATGAACATTGAGTATTTAACATACAAACATTGAGCATACAAACGTAGTGGCACTATTTCTGCAGCTATTTATTTTTGTACAATAATAATACTAAGTTATAGTAATATACTGATTTGGTGCTGTGGCCTGTGCATAATACCTGAAATTCAAAGGTGCCTGTTTATTTAAGTAAAAAGTAAGAATCAGTTAGTGGCGTAGCTAGTCTTGTGAGGGCCTTGTATCAAAATTCTTTGGGGGACTTTTTTTGAAAATGGCAGCTTTGTTAACGTGACTGTTGATAGCATTTTACGATTTATTGCTTACACATGTTGGGGCCCCTGTAGCTCGAGGGTTATCATTAATACGGTGGTAGCTACCACCCTGGTACCAATACAAATTTCTAAATGTTTTAAGTAGGCAGCTATTGAAGTTACGATTAAGGATTATCTGTATTTTCAATTTTTCAGGAATTGAAAACATCTGGATTTCAACCTCGGCTATAAATTTTAGCTGACCCTACTAAGGCAATTTACGATCGTTCAGCCGAAACTTCCTAGACAGAGGTATTTTCATTACCCCAGCTGTGGGGTAAGTGTGTAATAAGAGAAAAATAACATCCACGACCAATCGATAATTTTTTCAGCTTATCAAGGGAAAGAGTAAAACCTTGAAACGTTTTGGTCTAATCAGTTCCTGTCTATCGAACATCGCTTCGTGAATTGGAAGTATTTAATTTTTAAAGAAATAGTATATTTCCTAGCCTAACAGCATGACCAATCAGATCAAAGTTCCGAGATCTTGATTTAAGTGGATAACGTAGTAAGTATTAATACTTAATACAATTTATTTAATTTTTTTAAAAATAAATATTCGGATACTTGTCTTTATTATGAGCTATTTAATTGAATTAGTAATTTTAAGAAGGGAATGAACCACCAAATGTTTTGGAGGAGATAATTTTTAAGCAATCTCGCAACTTAGTTATTTATTATTTTTCTTAAACTTTTGCATGAGATTCTTACATTAATATTTATTTATGTAAAATTAATAGAGCAAATCCATAAAACAAGAAATTGGTTTAACTAATAAAATCTCTCAAATATAATAATTAATATTTTAACGTACGTAATTGTTACTTAAAGGAAAGAATATTTCAAGCATTTATATCGTATATTAATACACTGCTGGACAATTGATAAGGACGGATCACAAATTGCTATGTAGCATAACATTAAGCGAGACATGAGGCCTAGTAGGATAAAATATAGTTGCCACACTGTTCAGACATTAGAATAAAGAATATTTATTGTTCTGGAAAGTACAAAAGCTGTGAAACATCTGAAAGAAAAAAATGTTCATTTGATCTGCGTACGGAGAAATGGAACAATGCATCTAAAAGTCAGCAGGCATCTTAAATAAAGGTATCAGTACGGGATATGTCCACCGTGGAGTGTGATGCAATATTTCACACGTCGTACCATACTTTGCACAACATTATCCAGCAGCTGTTGAGGCAATTTATCCCATTCCTCTGTGAGTGCACGGAAGAGGGTGTTCTTGTTTGTCGGAGGATAGTTTCGACCAGCAACTTGCCTCCCCAAAGCATCCCACACATTTTCAATGGGGTTTAGATCTGGAGAACGCGCTGGCCATACGAGACGTTGAATACCCTCGCTGTCTAGACAATCCTGAACAGCGAGTGTTCGATGACATGTTGAGTTGTCGTCCATAAAAACAAATTTATCACCGACAGCACCACGGAAAAGACGAACATGAGGAAGTAGAACTTCATCAAAGTATTGTTGGCCCGTCATAGTCCCATTCGCAACCACATGTAGGCGCGTGCGGCCATTGAGCATGATGCCGGCCCACACCATGATACTACTGCATGTCGGATATCGGTCCTTTTCCTGGATATTTTCTGGACGATAAGCAGTACCACTCTCGCGCCAGATCAGTTGGCGTCTACAATCCGATTACAGACTGAACATATACTCTCATCTGAGAATAGTACGCATGCCCAGTCCTGTTCAGTCCAATTGTGATGCTCACGACACCATTGCAATCGGGCAGTACGGTACTGTCTGGTCAATTTGACACACACAACAGATCTGCGTGCGTATAGTCCTCCTCCCCTCAAACGTCTGGCAACAGTTTTTCGGGAGATCTGCTTTCCTGAGGCAGCAAGAAACTGATTTGCCAACTGTTGAGCTGTGCTGCGCCTGTTCCTTTTTGCTGATAGGACGATATATCTGTCTTCTGCAGGCGTCGTACTTCTAACACGACCTCCCCCGCGCCGTCTACTACACATTCCAGTAGTTTTAAATGACTTCCACAGCCGTGAAATAACGCTGTGAGCGATGTCGAACTCACTGGCAACATCTGTTATTTTTCGCCCTTCTTCGATCTTTCCAATAATTCGGCCACGCATAAAATCATGTATGTGATGTCGAAAAGACATGCCAAAAATTTTAAGTTCGTCTATTAAATCTTTCCTGTAAAACTTTGACTTGAAACAACAACTGTCCACACGCGTCAAAACCTTTAAAGCTCTTATGAACGCTATCACGTGATGAACAGACGTGGAAAAAAATTTGCATACTCATACTTCTTACTAATATCCCGCACTTATTCTAATTTTCCACATTTTGCTTCCTTTCATCTTGTGGTTGCTATGGATGATAGTGTTATCCATCCTTAGCAATTGTCCAGCAGTGTATTTATCTCTTGGTAGCAACATCAGAAAAAATAACTGATTCATCTTCGACTGATTAAATTTTAAACTCATGTGAATGAGTAAAGAATCATTAATTTTAGTTAAGATTTTTTTTCGAGATTTTTAATTGTAACATTTTTTCTATGTTGTTAACAATTCTTGCCTTTAGTCTTTAGCTGAGATAAAGAGGAGAGAAATTTCTGCTGATTAAGTTGAAGAGATAAATTTCTTAAAAAAAATTATAACCTTTAAAATTTGGGGAAAGAAATTTCCTCTATGTATATGATAAATTTGAAAAAAAATCAAGTTTGTAGCAGCACCTGCAAAATAAAGATAGTGTGACATATTTATTTATTATTAACTAAATTCTTTTCTATTCGAATTAGTAATAATTTCTTTCTTAAGAAAAATTATTTATTCCTTCGAAATACTTCCTTCTACAGATTTTTTTACTAACTAAATCTGAAAATTATTTATCAAAACATTTTTGAGGTTTCTTTGAAGTTCAAAGGTAGGATTTAAAATTTCTGTCAGCCTCACAAAACTATACTAATTTTGCAGGTACCATGGAGGAAAATACATTTAAAACAATATTTGTTATTTTAAACCTTTTTCAGTTTTATTAATTGTTTCAAGACATACATTTTTAGTAAAATGTACACACAAACGTTTAAAAATCTAAACATTTATGAGTTGAAGCTAAATAGAAGATTGAAGACAAAAACGATATATATTTTTCTTATTTTTTATAATAATTACAAATATTATTTAAAAATAACTTGTTTTTAAATTGTTTGAAATTGTGATGTGTTTCCGGGAAGGCAAAAATCCGGGGAATAAGACACATTAATTACTACGTTAAGGGTGACAAATGTGCACAAAACAGAATATTTCGCTTATAGCAGCGTTAGGCAAACTGCACTTCTTTAAGGCTAACGGCCATATTTTCAAAAACTACCTTTATCCAACAGATGGCGTTGTTTGCAACTCGGATGACAACAAAGCGATAATGTGTGTAAAAAAAGATAACCTTTCGTTACTATAACAGCGGGGTGTGGTTAAGAAATGATTGACAGATAAAGTCGGTTTCTGAACGCATGCGTAGGTGAGAACAACGGGGTGCAGTGTTGGTTAAATAGGAAAAAAAGGGAAAAAGAAAGTTTTGTAAAAGTGCTGTCTTTTAGAATTGCCGCGAAAATGGGGTAGCACAGTCTTTTTTTTAAAAAAATTCACACAAATATTTTGGGATATCCAGGAGTGAATGAACAAGTACGTTTACATTTTCTTGGGTATCATAAACATTGCCTATAGGGTTAAGAATAAAGAAGAATTTAAAAAGGACTTTTACTCTTTTTGGAGGAAGGATTTGATAGACCTTCAGTTTTATTTTTATAGAGATATCTTTTTTGTCTTAGCGTATTTAATTCATTTTTTTGTTTGATAGGTATGTAATAAAATCCTTTCTGCTCATATCTTAGATACAAATTGTATTTGAAATTGCTATTTAAGAATACTCATTTTCAATATAAATAATCATTTTCAATTTGAGTCTTTTACAAGAAAATGTTACTTTTCTAAGAAAATAACCTAGAGCAATTTTTTCACAAATAGTTTGTTTAATTCTGTTTTCAAACACATCTATATATTTCTTGTTTTACAAATTAATTTAAGTATTTCCAATACGCATGAAAATATGAAAAAATTTCACTAAATTACAGTTGCCGTAAAACCTGAAAAAAAATTCGTTATTTGGAAAATTAGGTGAAATGGTGATTTATCTTTCAATATAGTTTAAAAACCACTTAAAACAAATTTTAAACTCACATAACTTTACATTATTATAAAATGAATTGTTCACACACCTTCGTTTTTGTAAGTTAATATCTATTTATTTTACATATCTTACCTATCAAAAAGAATTTGGCTAGGAAAGCATTGAAAAAGCAACTTTGTCAAGAATTATTTAGTATTTCCAACTTTAAAACAGTACTTTTGTATTATGATTAACGAATTTTAATATAATTTTCCAATGTTAAGCCTGCAAGCAATTTTAGACATGCATATTTTATCACCAGTAATTTTAATAATGCGTGTCCCCTTCACTTTAATAACTGGTTAAGTCTATTAATTTTGTTTGAAAAAAAAATGTTTTCTCTCATTCTACGCATCATTGCAGCGCACGAAATACCTCATCAGGTATACTTTTTTCACACAATTCAAGTATATTCGTTTCAAATGATTTTACTTGCTCATTACATCACACGAAGGTCCAAAAATATTTCAATAACAGAGAGAAAAAAATCGAATCCCAAGAGAAAAAGTTCGATAAATGGAAAATGCACTTAGCTATTTGGAGGTTATTTGACAAAGAAAATCATAAAATGTTCTCGGTTCCAGGAAAAAGTACGCGAAAAAGAGAAATTCGCAAGATAGAGGTTCGCAAATTGGGAGGGCCGAATATATTATATTCATCGAATAAATTTCCAACTTAAGCTTCCTTTTTATTACCCTTCCCTAAGTTGGTATGGAATTGAAAACCTGTTTCTTTCTTGAATTTTAATAATTGTTCTTATAGATAATTCGAGAAAAATCATTAATATTGTTAAATTTGGAAACCTGGAAGAATATGAACATTTTTAAAATATTAACTTAAATGTTTTAAAAAAAACTAGCGAGAGTTCTCAGATCAAAATTTATATAAAACTTTTATAGAACAGATAGATATATATATATAAGTTTCTTCAAAATATTTCAAAATTATCTTGAACAGAAAAAAAAAATATTTTTAAATAGAAAACCCTTTTATATCTTCCAAAATGAAAATCTAAGAAAAACATATATAAAATTTGTAAGGGCATAAAATAGAAACTAATATTGTCTGTAAATCTATAATTTTTAATATGTTTTTCAACTGAAGAAGGTTGTAAAATAGCTTGTAATTTTCAATGAGACAAAAATCGTTTTAACCTATAATTATATCATATAGAATCTAATCTCTGACTGCAATGTAATGGTATTAATAATAAAAATGAGTATTATTGTTCCTAAAATTAATAACTGTATGAATCAAAACTTGAATTTTAATTTGCATGTGCAGCATAGAATAAGTCTAATTGTCATACATCACTTGGACGCTATTGGTACTGCAATTCATGGTTAGCTGTGCTGTGATTAAGGTTTAATTTTTTTGATAAGTGTGTAATTATCTTTTTATGCATTATGTCTAAGAAAAAAAGGATTTAAATTAATTATTTATATAGTTTCATCTTTAAAATTTGTCCTTTGAATAAAATAACGTAGTATATATATATATATATATATATATATATATATATAGCAATTGTCCAGCAGTATATATATATATATATATATATATATATATACACTGCTGGACAATTGCTAAGGACAGATAACACTATCATCCATAGCAACCACAAAATGAAGGGAAGCAAAATGTGGAAAATTAGAATAAGTGCGTGATATTAGTAAGAAGAAGTATGAATATGCAAATTTTTTTTCCACGTCTGTTCATCACGTGATAGTGTTCATAAGAGTTTTAAAGGTTTTGACGCGTGTGGACAGTTGTTGTTTCAAGTCAAAGTTTTACAGGAAAGATTTAATAGACGAGCTTAAAATTTTTGGCATGTCTTCCCGACATCACATAGATGATTTTACGCGTGGCCGAATTATTGGAAAGATCGAAGAAGGGCGAAAAATAACAGATGTTGCCAGGGAGTTCGACATCGCTCACAGCGTTGTTTCACGGCTGTGGAAGTCATTTAAAACTACTGGAATGTGTACTAAACGGCACGGGGGATGCCGTGTTAGAAGTACGACGCCTGCAGAAGACAGATATATCGTCCAAACAGCAAAACGGAACAGGCGCACCACAGCTCAGCAGGTGGCAAATCAGTTTGTTGCTGCCTCAGGAAAGCAGATCTCCCAAAAACTGTTGTCAGACGTTTGAGGGGAGAAGGACTATACGCACGCAGACCTGTTCTGTGTGTCCCATTGACCAGACAGCACCGTATTGCCCGTTTGCAATGGTGTCGTGAGCATCACAATTGGAATGAACAGGACTGGGCATGCGTACTATTCTCAGATGAGAGTAGGTTCAGTCTGTCATCGGATTGTAGACGCCAACTGATCTGGCGCGAGAGTGGTACTGCTTATCGTCCAGAAAATATCCAGGAAAAGGACCGATATCCGACATGCAGTATCATGGTGTGGGCCGGCATCATGATCAATGACCGCACGCGCCTACATGTGGTTGCGAATGGGACTATGACGGGCCAACTATACATTGATGAAGTTCTACTTCTTCATGTTCGTCTTTTCCGTGGTGCTGTCGGTGATAAATTTGTTTTTATGGACGACAACGCAACATGTCATCGAACACTCGCTGTTCAGGATTGTCTAGACAGCTAGGTTATTCAACGTCTCTTATGGCCAGCGTGTTCTCCAGATCTAAACCCCATTGAAAATGTGTGGGATGCTTTGGGGAGGCAAGTTGCTGGTCGAAACCATCCTCCGACAAACAAGAACACCCTCATCCGTGCACTCACAGAGGAATGGGATAAATTACCTCTACAGCTGCTAGATAATGTTGTGCAAAGTATGGTACGACGTGTGGAGTGTTCCATCACACTCCACGGTGGACATATCCCGTACTGATACCTTTGTTTAAGGTGTCTGCTGACTTTTAGATGCATTGTTCCATTTCTCCGTACGCAGATCAAATGAACATTGTTTTTTTTTTCAGATGTTTCACAGCTTTTGTACTTTCCAGAACAATAAATATTCTTTATTCTAATGTTTAAACAGTGTGGCAACTATATTTTATCCTACTAGGCTTCATGTCTCGCTTAATGTTATGCTACATAGAATTTGTGTCCCGTCCTTAGCAATTGTCCAGCAGTGTACATTACATACGTTCAATAAATGTATATTAATCACTTGAATTAATGAAATTATATACTGATGTATAAAACAACACTTTGTTATAAGCAGATTTCAGCCTTTATTAGTATATGTGTTTTTATGTTACTAATAATTTTTGAATTTTGCGTTCATTGAAGATGTTTAATTAACATTTCAACTCTTTTATAAATCAATACAAATTATTGGATTTTAAAAACTTGAAGTAGCGAACAAGCTGATTCTTTGGGCTGACAAAAAAGAAAAAAAATTCTTTGGGAGGAGTAGAAATTACTTTGAAACAGCTAAAGGAAACACATCAACAGCTAGTAGAATGCACAAGTTTTTTCTTGCATAATGTACGATGAGCAATAATCATCTTTGAACAGTGAAGAAGGGCAAACAGGTCAAGCAGTCATAAAAACCACAGATTGCGTTTCTCCCCCCCCCCTATCGTGGTGGGACCAAGAGGGAGACACCAGATACTTTTTTTGTCCTCAGTTATTTCCCTAACCAGTTTATGTCGTCTAAAATTAAATTCTTACTACACAGTTTTGTCATACTTTCATAAACACCAGAAATAATAACATTTATTAATAAAATAAAAGATTGAAATGTGGTTAAAAAAGATTAGAACATTTTATGAAAAAGTGCTCTAATGACCATTTTCACAGAAAAATGACGTTTTCTTTTTAAAGACTTGTATTGAAACTTATTATGTTCTTGATGAGAGTTTCTTATAAGGCAATTCAAAAATTTAAGTTTAAGTACAATTTATTTTTACCATCTACTTTTTCTTAAAAAAATCTTCTACTTTTTACCACATAATGTGGCCTATTTTCTGTGCTGTTACTGGTTACCCAACTCACACACATGCGTAAAAATTAAACAATATGTTTAAAATGAATTTGGAAAGGAGCTTATAATTTTCTTTGAGACAAAAATCGTTTTAACCTACAATTATATTTCTAAGAAGCTAACCTCTTATTGTTATCTAATGACATCAACATCAGATTATTATCATTGTTACTAAAATCAATGGCAGTGTGTGACTTAACACTTGAATTTTCATTTACATGTACTGCACAGAATATGTCAGATGTAGTGGCGCATACAAGGGGTGGGCCTGGGATTCCGCACCCCCCCCCGCCTAAGCCCTTGATTTTTTTCCGATTGATTATAATTCTAAGTATATAGTACGTAAAATTTAATTATTTGTTAATAATGATTAATTTTATTAATTAATGCTAGTTATTTATTCAATAATTAGCTTTTTGCTGTTTTTTGTTCCCGAAAATAGACAAAAGCAAAAAGGAGCATGTTACAAGAATGGTGGACTTTGGACCCCGAGCCCCCCTCCTCCTCCTTGAAAATGTCCTGTGTGCGCTACTGTCTTAGATTAAAGCTTAAATGCTTTTGTAGAATTTCCCATCTTTGTAGATGCAGAAAATAAGCATAGAAATATTTACTCCGAATTTTTATAGTACATATTACTGGAAGTTTACATCACACAAACTTAAAAATTAAAAGATGATAGGCAAAGTGATAGGTTTAGAGCAATTATTCTAGAGAGAAAGAGATCTTACACCTTTATATTTCCGTTTAATATTTCTACCCTTTTGTCACATACCGACAATTCAAATCTAATTCGAGAGAACTCCTTTAGACTCTTCACTAGAGTTTTTGCTATTCCTGGTGGCCACGGTAGCTTAGTGGTTATGGTCACGAACTCGTGGATGGAGTGGTGTGGGCTCGAGTCCTGTTGCCACTAAAGACACGCCGTGTATACAAGGATGATCCAAACTTTAGAGACCCAACGCCCGGAGGTCGTTTCTTCTCCGTCTGAGTGACCTGTAAAGATAAAAAAGGACTATGCGATCTGCGAACAGATCGCGAAAAAAACATTGCCTAAGAAGGCTGGAGAAAAATGAGCCCAAAAAGAGCAGACAAGGAAAAACAGCGCCTAAAAAAAAGAGCGACTGAAGAGAGCGGTGTTCAACGAGAATAGATAAGTCAATCAGTCCTTTACGGACCTGTTGGGAGAAACAATTTTTCTTTTTAGCCCTTGGAAGTTACATGTTTTTCTTTTTAGGCTTCAATTGAAACCCCTAGGTAGAGTTATTGCACGGCAGGCGGGTCTGTGAGTTTCAGTAACGGGGTAGCTTGATTGATGTCTAATAGTAGGATTATGATGCGTTGGAAGCTGATTGTAAAAGGTAATGAAAGAGTTCTAATTCTTGTACGGATGGAGGCTACTTTTAATTTTTATGGAGGATGATTCTTGGAATATAGACCGAAGAGAGCGTTTAAGAGGGTTCGAAGAGCCTTGTTTTGCAGGACATGTAACTTATTAATAAGGTAATTTGCCGAAGTTCCCCATATCTGACAAGCATATAATAGTACCGGGAGCAGATATTGAAGGTAAATCAGTCTTTTTTTTATCGAGGTTGAGCTTAGATTTTCATTCCTCCTGCTGAAGGGGTAGATAGGAAAGAGGGGTGCCAGCACAGGTGTCCTCCTCGTCACTCAACCTAGATTTCTGATCAGTAGCCCTCTTTTTGCTTTGTAGAGCAACGTTAGACATCAAATAACCATTCCGGATTTTTCACCCTCTAAGACTGTATACACTGCTAGGATTAGTTGCAAATTCATACAAAATACTCAATATTCCTCTAAACATTTTAATGCCATTCAGAACAATGTGTACAAGTAAAAAATATTTCTTGGCATAAGTGGTTACAAAAGCAAAGTATAGAAATAAATTAAGATTAGAACTTGTAATGCTTGATTGCAGTTAATTTCAATGGACTTAGACTTCCAACAGTTTGTGTGAAAAAATGAATCACACATTCTAGTTACTATATATAATGCATGGGTAGGTGAAACCTGGATCACAAATTAATATTATTAATTAGTAAATTATATTAAAAGAGTAGTTTAAAATTTTTAATAACCGATGCGATACTTTTTTTAATTGCCTTTACAAAAAAGTGTGTGTGGAATAGGGTTCGACAAAAATACTTTCTAGCTCTAGGTGCTCCACAAAAAGTCCAAGTTCTAGGGCAGTGGTGGCCCAGCCGTGGCCCGGTAAATTTATAACGGGGGCACGGGAGGACATACTGAAAAATTAAAAGTAATTTGAATACATAATAATAAATAATTTCTACAATTTCATTGAAGTGGGGTTATCTTAGACAAAAGTCTCAAAATTTGTATCAAAATATGTTTGTGTGAATAAATGCTTTCTGCTATGAACATAATAAAATAAATATTACTCATAACTAGCTGATGTGCACCTATAATAACCGAATTTTGTTAGCATCTGCAAAAGTTAATCCTAATATAGATGAGACTTGGTAAAAAAAAGAAAAAAAAGAATAATTCATAATCCACATTAAGTAAATACTAACTGTTTAATAATTATTTAAAATTAAACGTTTCAAGTTACTCATTTTTATTTTGTACCTAACTTAATTCAATTCAACCTGTAAAAAGTTTATTAACAATAAAACATGTATAAATTTGCACTTCATCTTATTCTTAAATGTCCAGCATTTGTGCAATCATAAAAATTCCTGCATTTGTGCAATCATAAAAATTCCACAATAAGCCTATAAGTACCATTTTTTTCATTTTCCATATTTGTTTGATGAAAATGTTGGAAGCGGCGCTCATAATTACTTTTTATCAAATTGTGGCACTCTTCTCAAAAATTTGGCCACCCGTGCCCCCTCTCTCCCTATTCCACAGTCGACATGCGCAAGTAATTCTTCCGGTAAAAACTAACAGTCGGCTGATCCCAAGGTCACTTGACCGTTGCCTTTTCGAAAGGATGCCATGGGAATAGGTTTCTTTACGTATAGTTTAGGGTTACTTTTTTTTAAATTCTCATTTTTCTTGTAAACAAAGCAAAATTAGTGTTTCTGAAGTTATTTAAGCCGTTATTCGTGTAGCAAAATATTTTTTTTCATAAAATATAGTGTTATTAATGTGTATTTAAGACGTTATTCGTGCAGCTAAATATTTTTTTCATAAAATATAGTGTTATTAATGTGTATTTAAGCAGTTTATCCGGTAATTTTATTCTAAAGTAACATTTTCTACTGACTTTGCTATAAAGTTTGCCAAATATGGCTTCAAAAAGTTCTGGAAGCAAGGATATATGTATTTTTCGTAATTTAAAAAAATTTCTGGACTATTTCTGACATTTCTACATTTCAAGGACGATTTATATGAGTAATTTATGTTCTCAGCAAACGTTTTACGCCTGAATAATGTGATTCCATTGTGCAAAAGTACCCTAACCATTTCAGTACATTTGACAGTCCCCCTTAAAATTCTGCTGTTATATACATTTAAAAATTATGTCTGCTAGAAAAAGTTATTTTTGTTTACCTTTCAAATTTATAATTATTTCTTGAATAAAAAATCGTATTTACATGAACATTTAACTGTTTGACTGGCTTACTGACAGAATTTATTGTTAAATGTGTACTTGTGATTTAACTCTTTTACAATTTTCATATTTTCTACTGTGTACGTTAAATGTCAGTTTACTTTTATGTTGAACCTTGAAGTGTTCAAGACTGCAGTATGTGTTAAATCATGAAATTTGATATGCTTATATATACCATTTCCTATAACATTCTCCCCATCTCGGATTTGGGTCACTACGGACATTCCGTACACCCATAAGAATCCTGCGTCAGCTGACCAAAGACGGGACAGGGGCAATAAAAGTTTGTTGAAGATAGCGAGCTACATATGTTTTATTTTACTCTTCAGTAGTTACTTGAAGTTAAAACAAGCTCTTGTGATCTCTACCATCTACAGTCTCTCAAAAAATTGACTCCACTGAATCTTTTAAATTTAGCTCGTTTAAAATATCAACAGTTAATTAAGTTTTTAATTTCGAATTATTTTGTATTTCTTTAAGACTTAAAATAATGTACAAATACAGTAGTGCTTTCTGTAAGGTATATCTCTGTAGATATACTATATATATTAAGTATGTTATAAATAAATTCCCATAAATGAGTAACTATTATAACTGAAAGGACTACTGAGTTAGAAGAAAACTTGTTTGTTCTGATTTCAATAAAATAATTTTGTATAAACGTATCCATAGTTAGATAGTTAAGAGAAATGGATCAAAAATTTTATTTTCACATTAAATCGAAATAATTTTCATAACAGAGCTTCCATTTCCGGGTATGGGAATGTTAGACGTGCTCATGGTGCCACCTATTGATTAAATTATACACTAATTATAGATTTTACAATGATTGAAGTAAAAAACGCTCAAACAAAAACAAAATAATAAATATAGATTCAAACTCACGGCCTCAGATCAAAATTTTGAAAAAAATTATTTGTAGCCTCCTAAACGAAAAAGGACTGAAACAGCCTCAGACTTTCGCTGAGGAGTTATGGGGGAATCGAGAAGAAACATTTAATTCACACACACATATGTTTTTTCACTTTAAGCTAATGCGATAGCTGATTGTTTTTATAATAATCTTTCTGAAAATAAACACTTTTTATTGTTAAAATCTGTACATTATATAACTCAAGAATTTTTAAAAAAATATTTGCTTGGATATTATTTTAAGGAAAGTAAGAGACATGATATGTCCACCTGATTGTTTTGAATATTATGAGGATTTTGTTAAAAATTTTATAAGATTCACACAATATTTTGTTTTTAAAAAATTGAATGAAATGTTTTTTAATGCTGCATTTGAGTTATTATTTTTATTGTTTGTTCATTGAATTTATGTAGAAATAGTTTCACATTTTAAAAATAAATAAGAGTATTTTTTTAAAGAAATTATCAAAGTATGTACAAGTGATATTTTAAATGTGTTTCATATGAAAGTGAGGAAATTTATGCTCATTTTTTTATACATAAACTTTTTGCCTTTACCAAAAAGTTTGAATTACCTAACTATTAATTGTAATAATCATTCAATCAAGTTCTTTTCATCGGTAACAGTGTATCAAGATTTAGCGGCGTTTTACGAAAATCCTGAAGTTCCAAATAGCTTCGGGGATGTGGAAGCATTACATCGCTCTGTAAAAGGGAAATATAGTAAAAAAGATATAAAACATTCGTTATCGCAGAAAAAGATGCTTAAACTCTTCATAAACCTGTTCGACATAAGTTTCAGCGGAATCGAGTGTTTGTAAGTGATATTGATCGTCAGAGTTTCAAGCGGATTTAGTAGATATGCAATCTTTAGCAGAATTTAATAAAGGGTATAAGTATTTGTTAACTTGCATTGATTTATTTTCAACATTTGCTTGGACAGTTCCTCTGAAATATAAATTTGGGAAAAGTGCAAAGTTTGGGCTAGAATTTATTTTTAAGGAAAGGAAGCCTTAAGTGTTTTAAACAGATGCCGGTACGGAGTTTTTAAATAAAATATTTCAAAATTATTTAAAAAATCTGAATGTAATTTTTTTTTACAAACAACGAAACTAAAGCTAGCATTGTTGAAAGGTTTAATAGGACATATTGAAAACAAAAATGTGGAAATATTTCACTGAATTTATCACTAAAAATTACATCGACATCATTGATAATCGACATCACTGTTCAATTAAAATGGAACATGTTTCTATAAGTAGGCATAACCGGAAACATGTATTTAAAAATTTATACGGTGATCTAAGAAATGAGAAATCTAAAGCACCCCTAGATTTAAACCTGGTGATGTACGCATTAATAAACAAAAACTTCACTTTGAAAAAATATACGAACATTACTGGAGAAGGGAACCTTTCACAGTTTATGAAATCGTGCAAAGAATTCTGATCGTTTATAGATTAAAAGATTTTCAGGGTGAAGAGATTAAAAGTACTTATCAGAATTGCAAAAATTAGTTGACTCTGGTTTCTATCCTGTAGAGAATGTTATCAAACAAAGAAAACGAAGAAGAATCACTGAATATTTTGTTAAATTTTTGGGCTATCCCCTGAAAAGTTTAATGATTGGGTGACTGATTTGCAAAAAGTATAAATAGTAAAACTTTTTTATTGCCCAATCATTTTCAAAATGGCTTTCTACATAACATTACCTTCTGATAGTTCCGTGCATTTCTTTCCAGAAAACAAAATATCTCATTTCAAAACTCAATTACCCTCTCCTGTTTGTTTAAATGGTGAATGGGAAGGTGGATTGTCTGAAATCATCTACCCTCATTATTGGCTTTACGCAAAAGAAACTAACAATTATTTTCGATACAAAGTTGGTAATGGCAATATCTCTTCAACTGTTAAGCAAACAATTGGTGTGGGTTGTTATGAAACAATGTTTTACAACAACAACAATTATTATATCATCCATACAGCTTGCTTTACAAAAAATACCTAATCGGTTCACAATAAATTACAATAAAGTAACGGATCGGGTGAGAATTAATACAGTTCAAGGTAGCAACCTTCACTTAGAGAATTTAGGGGACTAGTTAGGATTCTAACGCAATGCAACCATAACGGGTAACATGAAAAGCGAATTTTTTGCTGATGCATGGTCTAATTTTTCAATTTTTTACGTTTATTTCGATCTAATGTCATCACAAATTGTGGGGATACACATGCTCCTTTATTGCGAATCGTTTGAACTAAAGGTCAAGACGGGGAAACGATTAGTCAATATTATGATAGACCTCAATAGATTCCTTTGGTGAGACACTCATTTCAATCTATTCAAGCTGAACTGAGACTCAAAACAGGTGATTTAGTTCCCTTTGAAAGAGGTAAAGTAATCATAGTGCTTCATTTTCGCATGAGGCAAATACTATAAATAAAGCTATGCATTTCCCGTACCCTCATTTGAAGATAGAAGATAAAGATGAGTGTGCCACACGTTTGCTGTACTAAAAGATTTGAAGACCATTATGAAGATCAAATCGGCTCATATCTGACTCATTAAAAGGGCATTGATTTTCAAAAGGGATATGGAATCGGAGGAATATTTCGTCGATTGTTTAGAGCAGCTTTACCTTTTTTTTGTAAAAGGGGGTAAAACTATTGGAAAAGAAGTATTAATGACAGGGAGTCGTGTTGCCTCTGATGTATTGTCAGGAGAAAATTTTAAAGAAGATGTAAAAACAAGAAGCAGAGAAAGTGGGGAAAAATTAGCTCAGAAAGCTATTGATAGAGTTCAATCTATGGTAGAAAAAGGACAGTATAAAAGAAAGCGTAAGAAACAGAAAAATTTATTTCATCCATAGCACATAAAGTGAGCGTACATGACATTTTAGACTCGTAAAAATGGCATTTATTCTTAAAGATTCTCCTAAATGTGTTAAATCTGAATTGGAACGTTTAAACTTACCAGGAACTCAAACAGTTATTGAAGGGCAGTGGAAACAATTTCACCCTCTTTCCAACGTTTTCGATAATGCACCTGTAGAATTTCACATTTCTGGAAGTGCAAAAGATTACATAGATCTCAAGAAAAAGTAGTAAAAGTGAACATTACGCTGATTACTAAGGATGATACTATAGGACCTGTGAATTTATTTCTACATTCCTTATTTTCTCAAGTAGATATATTCTTAAATGATCGCGTGGTATCCAATTCCAGTAATACATATCCCTATCGATCTTATATTAAAAACTCTCTTAAACCATGGATACGATAGCAAAACTCCCCAATTAACGGCTGAACTATTTTACAAGGATTCTGATGATGGTCTCAAAAAAAGAATCTAATTTTTTAAAGAAAGTGCACTGTAGACAGGATTGGTTGTATACATTCGGATTTATTTCAACAAGTTCGTCCTTTACTCAAATTAGTGGATTTGAAAATAATAATACGAAGCAAGCCCGAGTTTTTTGTTTGCAAGGATCTGAAGGATTTAAAGTTGTTTTGTATCATGTTTCTTTATTCATACGAAAAGTTCGTGTGAATCCTGGAGTTATTCTTGGTCATGCGAAAGCATTGGAAAAACATGCGCAAAATATCCCATTTACCGAGTTCTGTGCAAAGTATGTTCGATTCCTAAAGGAAAGAAGCACGTCTTTTATTCAAGATAACATATTTTCAGGCCTAATTTCGAAAACACTTTTTGTAGGATGTGTAGATAATGAAGCTTTCCACGGAGCATTTTCAAAATCCCCTTATGAGTTATAACATTTTATTTTAAATTGTATTGGAGTGTATCTGGATGGACAACCAATGCCTCACAATCCATTAGAACTCGATTTTTCTAAAGATCAATACATACGTGTCTATGAAACTCTATTTGTTGGGACCGATCAAATGGGTCGAGTCTCAGGTATATTTATTACTAGAAAAGAATATAAAGATTCAAATACAATTTTTGGATTTAACCTCTCACCGGATTTATGTTCATCAGGAGCACATTTAAGTCTGATAAAACATAGCAATTTACGATTCGAACTAAAATTCAGCAAATCTTTAGAACAAACCGTATGTGTTATCGTTTCCGCCGAGTTTAAAAATTTAATTGAAATAACAAATAGAGAAATATCTTGTATGATTTCGGATATTAAAGAATGGAAGGAATGCAAATGTTTACAGCAATGCTACTCAAACTTTCAATACTGGCGCCCTCCTTTTCAATCACAATTTTTATAGCGCCCCCCTTATACAATAATAATGTTATTAATGCAAAAATAATGCATTTTTTTACGCTAAAGCAATAATCTTAAGTATAAACCGTACAAATTCATGACATAAGTATTAAATTTTGTATATATTGCTTTAAAACAAAAAAAATTAAGTAATATTATAATTATTATGTTACTTTTTCATTTCTCTAATTTTTAAATTGGAACATATTGCAAAATGCGGTGGCTGGTTAGAAGACAAAATACAGATATCAGCTTTTTTTAGAAAGAACTCAGAGGGTCAATTTCTATTCATATATAAGCATTCCTTTGAAAAATTTGCTCTGTAAGACAAGCCCATGGAAGTCGCTAATACTTATTAAACTTGTTCTTACTTTAGCATTAATTAATTAGTTATAAAATATTCTGTACAGCACTGATACATTAAAAGTATACCGGCTGAAGTGCCCGCTCTTTGCTCGAGTTTCATTTATAAGAAAATAAACATTATTGATATAATAGCTGAAATGCAAGGAGAGTAAAGCCAAGTGCGCGACAATGTTTACAAAAATGTAAAAGGATTTTTTAAAATCATTGCTCAAATTATAATTAGTTTTAAGCGAACTGTAATTTTAAGCCTCGCAGAATTAGCATTTAGAATTGATGTTGAATAATGAACAATAATATAAAATTCCGATGAAAATTAATTGTATTATTTTTAATATTTAAAGTGAAAAGACTTCAACATGTTTTAACCTTGGAGAACGCACGCGCTCGATACTAATAGTCGAGTGGGGTTATTGAGCCACTCCAATCCTTTTTTTTATAATTATTTTTATAGTACACAATAAAAATCATAAGTCCAGTGAATAATTTAATTAAGCGGAAATATACTCACCTACTTTCAATGACACAGAAAATATTTCGGAAAAAAGTTATCACACCAGGTTGATTGATTGAATATTAACGTCACACTGTTCAGCTACACGAGGGCTTTTGGCGACGGACCACGTAATTTTGAACCATGGTCAAGTGACGTGGTCGACACCTGAGCTAGCACCCCCTCTCCTAACTACCACACCTCACCAAAGGAAGGACGTTTCAGCACTCAACAGATTTAACGAGCATTGCTGCCCTACACGGCGTGTCTTTAGTGGCACTGGGCTCGAACTGGTGACAAGGCAAGCCATGATCCGATACCTATACCACTCGACTACCGCGGCCACGTTATCACACCGGGATTTCAGTCAAAACAAGTACCTAAAATTGTCAAAAAAGCGTTGGTCACTCCCAAAAAAGAGGGAGATATGTGACAAATACATTTTGGTTCAAATGAGAAAACAAATACATAAGAGTAGGGACGTAACTAACCGTACAAGTAAGTTCGAAGGTCAAACCGCAGCAAATACATTCTGCTGCCTACAGCTGATGACAATAATATAACAGTGATGAATTTTTTATCTTCCTAAATTTTTTTTTTTGATTTTGCGTCTGGGTTTTGTTTTTTCTCATTTAAGTTTGAAAAGAAACCGTAATAAAAAATCTCTCAACATGGGATTACAGCAAATCAAATAAAAGGTTTTTTATTTGGTTACAGTATCAAAGATAGCTGAAATGAGGTTTCGAAGTAGAAGTTTTTATTTCTTATGACGTAATATCGCAGTTCATATATATAAATTATATCAGTGTAAATGTGTATTTTTTTATTATGTCAGAAAGTATTTTGTTTTACTTCATTCCAGTAAATAATTTTTTTTAATCTTTTATTTTCGATATGCCCACGCCCCACAGTTTGAGAAACACTAGTTTACAGTCTTATCTCAAGAGAAGACTACGTCCTCTTATTTTTAAAGAGTTTATTCAAGAGATACGCTCCCTCCTCAGCAAGAAAACATGCATGCTATTGTAAATTCTGATGACTCATTACAACCCGGAACCCACTGGTTAGCAGTATATGTGAATGATAAAAGAAAACAATTTTATGACTCTCATTTGGGCAACCTCCTGTATTCTATAACATTAGTACTACTACCTATTTAGATGTATTATGGAATTCCAAAGTGTTTCATTCACCAGCATCCAATGTTTGTGAACAATACTGTATTTACTTTTTATTCAAACGCAGTCAATGCTATTCTATGCATTATATTTTAAATCAATTGTATACAAATGATTTTTAAATGTATGAGTTTGTAAAGAAGCGATATGGTGTAAGATTTGTATTTAGAAAATAAAAAAAATGGAAAGAAACTAAATATTTGTGTGTCTTTTATTTATTTTTTTTTCTATTGTATTTTTTCCCACAAAAAATATTTTTTTATATTATAATTTTTTTCTTCTCAAAAAAATTAATATTTCTTCTATTATAAAATTTTTCCTTCAAAAAATTAATATAATTTTTTTCTATGATAAATTTCTTTCCCTAAAATTCAATATAATTTTAGTTAGTTATCTACTTGAAACTTTTAAATTTTACCAAATAAGAATATTTTCCTCTGCAAAAGAAAACTATTCAAATCATAAAGAGACAATTGAATTGAGACATTTTTTTTGATCAAATGAGTATCATTTATTTCAAAGTTTCAACCATGCATTTCTGCGAGCATACATTATTGGTTTCTTGATAATTTTGTTTTTCTGATACAATTTTTTATTTACATCTAGATGTTTCAGTAAATTTACATCATTCAAAGCTCTTAAAAATACATGTAATTCTTCAGGGGCTGATTTTTGATTTCGTAGAATAATCATTTACGAGAAATGCAATATTACTTCCTAGAATAACAGTGTTTTTGTAAATAATTTCACCATCAGAATTCCAACTGAAAGATTTTTGAAGCTTTAAAAACTGGAAAATATTTTCTGCCTTTTTTTTCTTTACACCTAGCTGCAACAATTCTAAAAATTTCATCCTCAAATACTTCTCTTTTTCGTATTTACTACTGACTCTTAGATTTTCTTTTAATGAATAGGTTTATTGATTTTCTGATAGAGATGTTTAATTTAGAATTGATTCTGACTCTTTTCAATTTTCGTTACAAAAGTGAGTATATTTTTGTAAAACTTGTAAATAGATAATTGTTTTTTCTTCTTATGTTAAATTTTTACTACGGAGAATGCTTTTCATGCGTTGATCAAGTTCCGATAAGTGTTCCGTTACTTGAACTCTTTCTTCGGGTACCAGCACAATTTTTTTGCTAAATTCCATTTTGAATTAAAGAACTGATGACGGAAATAGCCGCTGGTAATAAAATAGATAGGAGTCCTTCTCCTTTTTGAATTAAAAGTTTCTTTTTCTCGTAAAGAGGTGTTTTTTTATTAGAAAGCTTTCTTAAGCTTCCTTCATAGAGAGATAAGCGATTTTTTGATTTTAGTCAATGATATGTTACCACAAAGAAACCTTCAGCACACATTCGCACAAAGTTTTTATTTCTTTCTTTGAACACTTTTTCAAAATGTATTTTGAGGTTTTTGTTTTAGAAACTAGTTTTAAGAGTTCTAAAGTTTGTTTAGAAAACGTTGGCATCTTGTGAACTAATGAATATTCATTGAACAATTTGAATTTATTTATTTGTTTCAAAGTAACGGGCTATCGAGGTTGATATACATAAAACATCTCCAGGAAACATTCATGTGCGCACACGCAGAGATTCATCAGTTTCAGGTATTAAATCAATAAGTAGGTGTCCGTTAGGTTTTGATGTTTCATCTGCGTAACATTCTTGAAAAAATTTCACTTTACGAGGATATAATTGGCGGTCTAAATGTGTAATTTGGGATTGATCTCTTCAATTCTTAAGTAATACAAGATAATGAGCGTTTAAGGAAATTTCTCTAATTTTTTCCCTTTATGAAAAATATTCTGTACCACAAAAATTATACTTAAATTTCTGTAATGCAAAGATTTTACAAATAATTTTGTTTAATGTGGATAACTTCCTATCTCACACCATAAGATCGTCTATAACAATTATCCATCCAATACTGGTGCAAATTAGATGGAATATCCTCAAGAAAAGAGATATCTGAAATTTCTTCACACAACGTTTGGTAAACTCCATAACACCAAACTATTGTTTTAGGAAATATTTACTCATTTTATTTTCGATTAATTTTTTAACGAACTGAATTTTACCGCTACCAGATGACCCGGCTAAGATTAAAGTAAATGGATGAACTAATTTGAGATAATCCATGATTAAACTAAATAATTTTTATGAATGATGTTGTTATTTATACTGAGTCACTTAATTCTATAAATCTTATTTCTTGGTGATAACGAAAGGAAAATTCATAAATTCTTTCCCCGTTCGTAATCATAGCATGTTGTATCCTGCATTTTCCTGTCTTGATTCGTTACCAGATAAAAGGGAGATCATGGTAAACATTTAGTGGAATATTTGATCATATTTTTGTAACGACGTGGTATTGATACTGTCCGCTTCCCTCTATACATGTCTAGTTTGATAGATTAGACCAAGTGGGGTTTGGAGACAGAGCACATGGAGTTGGGGGGTCATTGTTCATTGTTTGGACTTTGGTCCTCGACGTCAGTGGGTCTGTAGTCTTAATGGGGTGGACGAAGCCCCATTGCTTATACTTTGATCGAGTTTGTCTAACTCGACACATTGGAGCCTCAAAAATGGAAGGCAGTAAGGAAAAGCAGGTGTTCGGGCGGATCTTGTTTTACCAGTGAACGTAAGAAGGATCAGAGAGCTATTGTTAGATTCGCGCCAATAGGGACGCTAATGAGTGAGCGGGCCGTGCGCAGATTTCTGCTGAGCCGGCCAATGAGAAGTGACGAGGGATGTGTAGTGGACCCACTCCTGGAGCTTAAAAAGGGTTTCTAAGAGTATCCATTAAAATTCGCTCTAGCGATAGTATGTACTGCGCCTGATCGTCACAGAGTATCAGAACACAAAATCTTTTGCTGATTTAGTAGTATGTGTGTAGCAACGTTCTAAAATTTCTACTGCTTCATTATGTCTACTTGTAATATTTGTGGAAAATATTTCGCTACAAACGTTAACTTAAAACCAAATATATTACAAGTTCATTAAAAGAATGATATCTGTCAATGTATGGAAAGTTGAAAAAAATTCGTTCGTCAAAGTGATTTAAAAAGACACAGTGACTGTGTGCATTAAACAGATAAAATTGCATGGAGTTTTGCGGCACACCATTCACCCGGAAAGACAACTTATTGCACCATTTGAGCAATATGAACTGCGAAAGAAAGTTGGAGAAAAAAGTACGGAAAAGAAAGAAATTGGATTTGACTGTTTCAAGTAAGAAAAAGAAAACACAATCATCCATATCTGCTGAAATTTCTGCTGTTGAACCTAAAAATTTTACGAATGTTCCACAGCACTCTGCTATTCCTGAGAACTCTACGGCTGTTCCTGAAAATTCAGTTGTTATTCCCGAAAAAATCTTCTTAAAACCAAAAGAGAGAGAGAGAGAGTGCTTTCCAAAAAGCATATAAAACTTTTGATCTTCCCAATAACAAAAGTTCACTGGGGATAAAAGGGTTTCTACTCTTAGGAAAAGAAGAGACATTCTTTATTTTTCCAAATGAACTCAAAACTAACAAAGCCTTGAAAGTGAGTAAATGGGTTTATTGCAGTGCTTCTCAAACTTTTAATACTGGCGCCCCCCTTTTAGATCACAATTTTTATCGCGCCCCCCTTATACATTAATAATGTATTGAATGCAGTAATAATGCACTTTGACGCTAAAGCTACAATAGGCGATCTTAATTATAAACCATACAAATTAGTAACATAAGTATTAAATTTCGTATACTAATTTTAAGCAAAAAAAATAAATAAAATAATAGGATAATTATTATGTTTTTTTTTTCCTTTCTCTAATTTTTAAATTGAAGATATTGCAAAATGCGGTGGCTGCTTAGAAGACAAAATAAAGATATCTGCTAAATATAGAAAAAGAACTCAGAGGGTCAAGTTCTAATCATAAGCTTTCCTTATAAAAACTTTGCTTTGCAAGACAAGCCCATGGAGTCGTTAATACTTATTAATCTTGTTCTTAATTTAGTATTAATTAATTAGTCATAAAATATTCTGTGCAGCACTGATACATTAAAAGTATATCGGCTGAAGTACTCTTTGTACGATTTCACATTTATAAGAAAATAAAACATTATTGATATAATAGCTGAATTGTAAGGGGAGTAAAGCCAATTGCTCAACTATGTTTACAAAAATATAACATGAGTTTTTTTTTAAAATGGTTGCTTAAATTATAATTAATTTAAGCGAATTGTAATTTTAAGCTTCACAGAATTAGCATTTATAATTGATGTTAAACAGTAGCGCACACAGGAATTTTTCATTCGAAAGTTCATCAATCTTGTATCAAGTTCATTTTGATTTTGTCGATTTTCGGGAACAAAACACAGTAAAAAGTTAATTCTTGAATAAATAATGAGCATTAACTAATAAAATTAATCCTTAATAACAAATACTTAATTAAATTTTGCGTACTATGAACTTAGAATTATAATCAATCGGAAAAAATCAAGGGCTTTGGGGGAGGGGGGTCCGGAACCACTGATGTTAAATAATGATCAATAATATAAAATATAGATGGAGAATAATTGTATTATTTTTAATATTTAAAGCGAAAAGACTTCAACATGTTTTAACCCGGGTGCTGGCGCTCACTTGATACAGTCGGGGTTATTGAGTCACTTCAATCCGTTTTTTTTATAATTATTTTATTGTACAAGATACAAATCATGATTCCAGTGAATAATTTAAATAAGAGAAAGTTTAATTACCTACTTTCAAGCACTTTTCAATTTTTCTTTAGTAATAAATAAACAGTTTGGCCAGAATTAACGATTTCGTAATCTGAGTGTCCCGCGCGACCACTTCCGGGTAAAAAGTATATTCAATATGATAATATGTATGTTACTGCTAAAAAAATTGTGTGAAACGTTTTTCGTTATGCCTTATATGTTGAGAATATTTATAAAAATATGTCTTGGTCAAGTAATCCTTCATGTGCGTGTGTGTGTTGCATGGAAAAAAGCGCAACAGAGAACACATGAGAGAGGGGCATAAGTAACTGTACCAATAACTTAGAAGGTCATACAGATTACAGCTATAATGTGCAGTATTTCAAAAATAATGACAGTGATGAATTTTTTATGTTCCTAAATGTCTTCGATTCTGGGTCCGAGATCAGGTTTTTCTCTGAAAGAGTAGTATGTTAGAGGTTAAAAAAGAAAGCGTAATAAAAAAGTATCTCATCATGGGATTACAGCAAATCAAATAAAAGTTTCTTTATTTGGTTATAGGATCAAAGATAGCTAATTAGGTATTGAAGAAGTTTTTATTTTTGATGACTTAATATCGCGTGCACGCGCACGCTCGCCTATAAATTATATCAGAGGAAAAGTGCATTTTTTATTATATCTGAAAGTATTTTGTTTTAATTCATTCCAGTAAACTAATTATTTTATAAATCTTTTATTTTCGATATGCTCGCGCCCCCCAGGGGGGCATGGACCACAGTTTGAGAAACACTGGTTTATTGCATTTACTCGAAAGAGAAAGATGCTGGAAAAAATTATAAAGAACGTAGAATTCAAAACGCAGAATGATGAAGTATTGCAGGAAACTAATCTAGTCAGACTTTATGACAACATGTCTGAGAAAATAGTAAAAGAAAGTGAGAATTTCGAGGGTAAAGACTCGGGGTCGACAGTGAACGAAATCTTAAGACTTGAAGTCCACACAAACCGTTATTCTCCATTTAGAGGTTCATCATCCTTCATTAATGTACCAAAGCAGATCTCTGAAACTAAGGCAATCATCAATGTCATCAATAAAAATGACTCTGAGTGTTTCATGTGGTCTGTTCTCACAGCTCTCTACACTAACACCAGAAACCCCAAAAAAACGTCAAGTTATACTCCCCACGTTAATAAGTTGAACTTTGATGGAATATCCTTTCGAACTCCTTTTAACGAGGTGAAAAATTTTGAAAAATAAATGATATAGGAATAAACATTTATTAATTTGAAGAAGTTTTAAAAATATATATACTTCCTCTCCTTATTAGTGTTACAGTGTGTGAGAAACATATAGATTTGCTTTCCGTAAAAAATTGAGAGTTTGGACATTATTGTTTCATTAAAAGCTTATCTCAACTTGTTTCAAAACAACTATCAAAACATCAACATAAAACATTTATATGTTAAAGATGTTTAAGTGCTTTCCAAACAGAATATAAACTTTTGCAGCGCAAGGAGATGTGTATAGATAAAAGTCTTTCAAGGGTAGTAATGCCGTCAGAAACAAGAAAGTCTTTAAAATTTGAAAATATTCAACATTGTTTAAAAATACCTTTTGATTTGTATGTGAATTTCGAGTCTGTAACTAGGAAAACTGATACTTGCTTTCCTAATCCATACTTTTCCTTTACTAATATTTACAAAAACATGTCCCTATAGGTTTTTGTTATTTTATCAGTTATCAAGGAGAACATTATAAGGATCAAGTAGTATATAAATGTATTGATGCGCTAAAATGTTTTATTGAATAGTTAGAAAAAGATTCAATAGAAATTGAAATATTTATTAAAAACCAAAACAGTTATTACCTCTTACCGAATCAGAAAATGAATTTTATGTTAATGCTAAAAATTCTTATGTTTGTGATTGAACCTTTCACGAAAACAATATCAAGGTTAGGAATCATAATCATGTTACTCAAAAATTTAATGGCCCTTGTTGTAATAGTTGCTATTTATCAATGAAACCACCCAAAGTTTTGCCTGTTTTCTTCCATAATCTTTCTGAGTATGAGGCCCATATTTTTATTAAGGAGTTAGGGTATGATCAAAAACAAATTAATTTAATTCCGAACACTATAGAAAAATATATTTCCTTCAGTAAAAATATTTCAAATGATTTTCAGTTAAGGTTTTTAGATTATTTTAAATTCTTGTCTTCTAGTTTGAAAAATTTGATAAAAACATTTAAAAAAGATGAATTTAAATATATGAAACATTATTTTGATTCAGAAAAAATAGATTTACTTTTAAGAAAAGGCGTTTTTTCTTATGATTATTTCGACAGTTTTGAAAAGTGTAAAGATTCTTGCTTACCACCTATTAGCAAATTTTACAATAAACTAAATGAAGAGACTATAAGTGTAGATGATTATAATCATGCATGTAATGTGTTTAATGAGTTTCATATAAATAATCTTGGTGAATACTGTGATCTATATTTAAAAACAAATGTCCTATTGTTAACCGATCTCTTTGAAAACTTTCGAAAAATATGTATGCATACTTATAAACGTGACCCCTGTTGGTATTTTACCACCCTAGCTTTATCATAGGATGCTACGTTATTACATACTAAAAAGCTATCGAACTGTTCACAGATTACGACATGCTTCTTTTTATAGAAAAGGGTGTAAGAGGAAGTATAGGTCAGTGTTGCAATCGTTATGCTATAGCTAACATCAAATATATGTCTAATTTTAACCCAGATGATGAGATAAAATATTTAATGTATCTTGACGCAAATTATTTGTGCGGTTATGCAATGAGTAAATATCTACCCTTAAAATGTTTTGTTTGTTGTGATAACAATTTAACTGAACAGGATATTTTAAATTTTTCACATGAATCTGATGTAGGTTACATCTTGAATATTCATCCGATTTGCATGACAAACATTCAGACTTTCCCCTTGCCCCTGAAAATAAGCCACCACCTAATTGTAAAGAGCCTTGACTTTAACCTACTTTGGAACCCAAAACAAAATATGTTCTCCATTATTCTAATTTAAAGCTATATTTAAAATTAGGGTTAGTCTTGAAGAAAATTCACCGCGTTTGAATTTTTTTTCAATCTTCTTGGCTTAAAAATTACATAGATTATAATACTAAATTAAGAACTAAAGCTGTAAATGATTTTCAAAAGGATTATTACAAACTAATAAATAATAGCATTTTCGAGAAAACAATGAAAAATGTAAGAAGAGTAGATATACATTTATGTTCAAAAGAAGAGCAGGCTCAAACGTTAATTGCGAAATCAAATTTTAATCGATGCACAATATTTTCTGAAAAGTTAATGGCCGTCCATCTAGAAAACACAAAAATCAAATTTTTGAAACCGATACAGGTAGTATTGGTAGTTTTAGACATACCAAAAAAGTTCTACTGTATTCTTTTCACTATGAGTACATAAAGCACCCTTATGACTCAAAAGTAAGGCTCATGTATTCAGACACCGATTCTTTTATATATGAAACAAAAACTGGTAAATTTTATAGTGATATATGATAGATGATATTAACTTATGTTATACTTCAGACTATGATGAAAACAACATTTATAATTTACCTCTTGTTAACAAGAAAGTTATCGGGAGAATGAAGGATGAAAATAAGGGAAATATTATGACATAATATGTAGGAGATTAAAATCAAAAATGCATTCCTACAAAACAAACAATAAGATTGAAAAGCGGTTAAATGGAATTAAAAAACAAACTATAAAAATAAAATAACATTTGAGGACTACAAAGCCTGTTTTTTTAATGAAAAAATAAAAATATGTTGACATGAACTTAATTAGATCCAAATTTCATTCATTACATTCGATAAAGCAAAACGAACTTGCTCTTTGACATAAAGAAGACAAAAGGTTTATTAAAGGTGATGGTTTTACTACTCTTGCCCATGGACATAGATCGTTGACGAATTTAGACCTATTCCATGAGCAGTAGGACATAAAATCCAATAATGTTAAGAATTCCCAATAATGTGATTTTTTGTGTGTAAATAATTGATTGTAATGTAAAATGGAATAAGGACTGCTGTTTTTGTAAATAAACCACTTACTTTGTATCTTTACTGTACATGTGTAATCATTGTACTGAAATAAATTTTACAAGTTGTTGTTCTCCTATAATGTAAGTATACGATTGTAATGTAACTTGCAATACAAGATGTTGATTTCTGAATAAACGATTTACTTTGTATCTTTATTGTGTATGTGTAATCATTATACTGAATTAAAATTTACAAACTATTAAAATAATGTACATTAAATATTTTTATTTTATTTTATTTTAATTAAGAAAATGGTTTTTAAACACGTCACTATCTGGTTCGCCTGCAAAATTAAAGTCATGAGATTATAAGCATAAGTTTTCTTAAGGTCTGCATGCCTTCATAGGACAATGGTTAGCGTAACCGAAAAACTATTGTCCTATGGAGACATTTTGATCTGAGGCCGTGCGTTTGAATCTGGATTTATTATTATTTTTTTTTATTTGAGCGTTATTTACTTCAATCATTTTAAAAACTATAATTAGTGTATATTTTAATCAATAGGTGGCGCCACGAGCACGTTTAACATTTCCATACTTCAATTTTTTGCACATTCTTTTTTAAAAATAACATAACTTAGCAGAAGGAGAAATCAACTCAACTCTCTCCTTAACTTGAAAAGCAAAACCATATCAGGAGAAAAACAGCTCAATTTAACATCGAGGAGGAAAAAAAATCAACTTAACAGCGAGAAGAAAAACAATTCAAATTTGCAGCAGGAGAGAAACAACTCAACTATGTACCACCTGTGCTACCTGCACACTATAGTAGGAGGAAAAAAACTAAACTCAGCAACAAGAGGGAAACAACTCAACTCAGCAACATGAGTTAAACAACTCAACTCAGCAGCGGAAGCGAAACAACTGAACTCTATGCCACCTTCGAGCGTAGAATCAGCTATTATTATATACTTATGTACAAATGTATATGTGGGTTTATTGAAAATGTAAGTTAAAATGACTTCCTTATTTTAATACTGGAAAATATACTTTATATTAGGAGGTATCCTACTCTCTAAATACACAGCTGGCCACCGTAAATGCAATACCCTGAAGGAAGCATGCAAATAACATGAAATTTACAACATGCATTAGCGGAGGTGAGAGATGCAAATGATTACAACTTCAGCACAGACACACATCACGTGGGCCTGTGGCGCCGCCTCAAAGCCTTATTTAAGGCTTGGAGATTTCGATGATTTCAAGTTCGGTAATTATGTTTTTCTTGTGTATTTTTCAAAAAAAGATAAGTTATTTTTCGTAGAAAACAGCGATCAGCTTTTAATCAAGTATCCGAGTTCGACAGAGGTAAGATAGTCGCCTACCGAGATTGTGGATTACCTTTCAGGTAAATCGGTAGTCGTGTTGGAAGAAACCAAACAACTGTATTGCGGATATGTTACCTTTGGATGCAGGAGGGTACGATGGACTGACGTGGTTGACAGCATTTCACCTCAGTCCACCACTTCACGTGAGGACAGGCAAATTGTGCGCATGGCAGTGACAGATCACTCAGTCGCAACACCAACCGAAGCACAGCACATTGAGTCTGTAACGCATCATTCACTGTCTGCGCGTACCTTTCGACGCCGTTTACAGCAGAGTGTTCCGTCCGTAAGACGTCCATTGCTTGGTCTACCCTTGACGCAGAACCACAGATGTCTCCGCCGCCAATGGTGTAATGAAAGAAGGATGTTGGCGGCAGAACGGAATGAGGTTGTCTTTATTTACGAGTCATGCATCTGTCTGCAACACCATGATGGTCGGATTCCAGTCTGGAGACACCATGGAGATAGGATGCTGATCAACTGCATTATGCACTGCCACACTGGTCCTGCATTGGGTATTATGGTATGGGGCGGTATTGCATATCACTCTAGCACTCTTCTAGTACGCATTGCCGATACTTTAAACAGCCAACACTACATCTCCGAGGTGTTGGAACCAGTTGCCCTTCCTTACCTTCAGGTCATGTCCACAGCCATATTTCAACAGGATAATGCGCGACCACACGTGGCACGCATTGTACAAAGGTTCTTCAGCAATCACCCGATTGAATTGCGTTCCTGGCTGGCTCTCTCTCCGGATTTTTCTTGGATGGAAAACATGTGGTTCATGGTTGCTCAACGATTGAGCCAGATCACTCTCCCAGCTGCCACAACAGATCAACTTTGGCAACGTGTGGAAACTACTTGGTCTGCTGTGCCCCAAGAACACATCCAAATTCTCTTTGAATTGATGCCGAGGCGTGTGACTGTGGTGATCTCCAACAATCGCGGCTGTTCTGGCTACTGATTTTGGCAGGAACCACACTTCACAGAAGTCTATAAATTTAATCATTTGATACTTTGTCAACATTTTATCTACAAAACAATATTTAATGTGCTATATCTTGTCTTTCTTGGTGTTGCATTTACGGTGGGCAGCAGTGTAGTTATCAATTCTAGATATATTAAGCATAATTAAATGCAGTGTTCAAACGAAAGTAAAATAAGGGCTTTTTATTCTTTGTTTTAAATTTACGAAAATATTTTAGAAAACCTCAAACACGTTAATTTTTATTTAAAATGGGTCAATTATTGATGAAATGAATTTTTTTGTATGAAAGCAAAACACTCTATCTCAATTACCTTTTTACTTACCTTACTTAATTTAAGTACATTTTTTTAAAAAAAAATTAGAATATCTGAGGGAGGACGTAAAACACTATCTGGTGCCCAGTACAAAAGAAAGTGACTCGATAAAACAAGTCCACATAAAAAAAAACAAGCTGGAAGTTTACTGAATTACTTGCTAGGCCCTAGGAAAAAGGAAGACGGTATAGAATCGGAATCTGATTTAGACTTTCATGAAGAGGATGTTGCATTTGAAATAAACAGAATCGATAGTGACACTGCTATTATAAGAACTTCTCCAGGTAAAACCAAGGATCACGATACTTTAACAATGACATTTAGCTCAGTTCCAGGAACTTGCCCAGCTTTTTATCAGACGCCCAAATAGGTTTTTTGGTAAAATAAGGACACCCTAAGCCATTTACAGAGTGTAATTTTCCTCATGACGACACCGATCGAAGGTTTAGCTTATAGTATTATACCAGAATTTTAAAAAACGTTGAAAAAGTTATTCGTAAATGGTTAGCTTATTCCATTACAAAACACTCAGTATATTGTTTTTGCTGCTGACGTTTTGGCGGTGTCTTTAGCTCTCTTTCCACAAAAGGTTTAAAAAGTTGGAAGCACATCGTTGAAACTTTAAAAGAACACGAAACAATCCACGAACCATAGTCGAAGTCAAAAGTCTTGGGTTGAATTTAGTCAGCGATTACAATGCTGTAAAACAAATGACAGCGACTCGCAAATACTTATTATTGATGAGACTAATAATTTCTGAGATGCTTCAATGCATTGTAATAACATTAAAAAAGCGTGTCCCAAATTGTTTAGTCCTTCGTCGGAAGAGTGATACACTGTACGATTTCAATACAGGTACTTTTTTGCAAATAATTCAATTGCTAAATTTGATCCAATAATGGAGGAAAATGTTCGAAGAGTGCTAAAAAATCAAGAAACTAAAGTACATTATCTAGGGAAAAATAATCAGAACGAAACAATTTCTCTTTTACATGGAAACAATAAACTACAAATTGTTCATAAAATTAAACAAGCCAAGTATTATTTGATAATTTTAGATTGCACCCCTGATGCATGCAATATCGAGCAAATGACCTTTTTTGTAAGATATGTATGTACTGAAAAATTGAATTCTAATGAAGTTAACGTTAAAATTAATGAGAGCTTTTAGGTTTCCTTCCAGTTGAAAGATTGACTGGAAAAGAACTTTCAAATTTATTTGTTGAGAAACTTAAAAAATTGGGGCTAAATTTGCTAGATAAGCAAGGGAAGGCCTATGATAACGAAGACAGCATGAGAGGCGAGAAATCAGAAATACAATCTAAAAGTAGGACGTTAAATCCACGAACGATCTATGTACCATGTAGTAGCCATTATTCTAAATTGGTCATTAATGACATGGCAAAAGTATCATTAGAAGCCTGTAATTTTTTAATATAGTTCAAAAAATTTATATATTTTTTCTTCGTCAACTTTTCGTTAGGCCATATTATTAAAATATATTAATTTGCACAACTTTAAAATCTCTAAATAAAACTCGTTGGAAAAGCCGAATAGGGGCTATTAAACCCTTAAGTATCCATTAGAAGGCTTTTTAGATGCTCTGTTTAGTGTTTATAATAATGCTGAAATCGGCAACTCTATAAGACATGAGACCTCTGGATTATTAAATTCTATTAAACAATTTAAGTTATTATGCTCAATCTCTATTTGGCATAAAATCTTCAATTGCATAGATCTGATAAGCAAGCTATTGTAAACAAAAGATTAGGATCTACCATCCGCTATAGAACTCTTAAAATATTGTAAGGAATTTTTCATGATTTTCGATGGGATGTGGCTTTTGCTGAAATGCACTGTGATGCAAAAGAACTGATCGACGATATTGATATCCCTGTTAATTTTGAGGTCACACAGCCACGTCACAGAGCTCACCGCATAAATGTTAATTTTTATTTTGAAGCCCGAGATGATCCGGTGGAAGATCCTAAATTAAAATTCAAGATAAAGTTTTATTTTTTTACAATTGACCAAACAATGAATGCCTTGGAATGCAGATTTAATCTAATGAGTACACTTTTTTCAATTTTTATATAATATATATGATTTAAAAGATACCTCTAAAAATTTAATAATTAAAAACTGTAAAAATTTAGAAATGATATTGACACATGGAGAATCAGTAGATATAAATGCGCTTGATCTAGTAGATGAGATAATGTCAGTTTCTCAGCATTATTAGTTAAAAAAGAAAGCCTAGTAGAAGTTTTAAAATTTATTTCAGTTTTAGAATTTGCACCAAATCGTATCATCGTATGAAGAACTTAACTTTCTTTGCAAATAAGTGTAGCAAGCGGAGAGAAGGAGTTTTTCTCAAATTTAAAATTAATTAAAAATTTCTTACAGTCTACAATTCTTCTAGATACATTAAATTGTTCAGCTACATTGGTTATCAAACATGAAATACCTGAACAAATTGATTTAAAGGAATTAATCAAAAGGTTTTCAGATTTAGAAGTCAGAAAAAAACACTTCTTTTTGGTTTATTTTGCTATTTGATTTAATTTTTAATATGTATTTTACGTATACTGCTATGATGATTTTCCTTTGAAAGAACTATTCATGTTTTATAGGTATGGTAAAATATTTTTTATACGTTGTGGAGAAGGGCGGGATTTTTCATTTTTGTCCGGGGCGGTAAAACTGCTTGAGCTGGCCCTGTTAAGGACGTTTTAGATCACTGCTGAGCAACCCTTTTATCGCTACGTTTCGGTTAACGTTTGATAATTTTACCGCGGCCCGCTGAGGGTTGAACACGTTGATTGCTTATTTTTCAGATTGTTTTTATTTCACAATTTTAATTTAGCTACATTTAAATATGCCTGCAGAAGAAAATATAGTTAAACCTAAAATGAATAAAAGTGATTTAAGGTGGAATATAAAGTGATTTCCGTGGAAAGTTGCGCAAATCCGAGAGAAATGTTCCACTTTTAATAAAATGGCTATAGTTTAATGTTCTTTAGGCTGCCCGGCATCATTTGATCCCCGTACTGGTACCGGTCCGCGGACCGGGGATTGCGGTTCACGGTTATAGGTAACGCTCCCGGGATTAAGAGATATTATATTCCGGTTTTGGTTTATTAGGCCTAAGGTATATAATATTTTCTACTTCTTAAGTTACTAGTGTTTGATAACCTGTCCTGTGACATGTCCTGTTGTCATTAAATATCTGAGACACAAATACATATCAAATTTGTTGAGACTCACTTTCCAAGTCCTCACTTTGGCGTGGTGTGAAAGTTTAGACAAGGGGTACTACCTAAGGTGTCATTTTCAAATCGTGATACAAAATTACAAATCCATTGCTAATATCCCTAGTGTAACTTCCACGTCCGACTTTTATAAACAATAAATTAATATTTTTTAATGTACAAATGAAAATGTAATTAGCTTCATAAAAATAAATTCGGAAAAATAAAGTTTAAATTCAATGCGCACACCATGAAAGATTTAAATTACTATAAAAAAAGTCATGAACATTTAATATTTTAACACTAATGAACCTACAGAAGGAAATGGAAATTTGGTTAATATAATTTATCAAAACTGGACCCGAGACCACTAATTTGGTGATGAAGGGAACCCATGTTTCACTAAATGCCCCTAAGGCTTATAGTCATTCCCTTAAGTCTCATTTGCGCTCCCTTAGATGTTCTACTAATTTATATTAGAACACCGGAGTAAAACTTCTAAAAATGGAAATAACGAGACTATAACAAAATACAGGTGTGAGATCGCGTCCTCATTTCTCTCTTTCATAAAGATTATTTTTCAAAAGTTTTATTTTTAAATGAGATCGCTAGAGGAAGGAAAAAATAACCTTAATGATTTAAATTTCATTAATGAGATTTTTTCATTTTTGTGGGAATCTCTCTTGGATGTTGATGCTAAATATCATACCTTTTTACCGACCTCAAAAACCCTTCTACGCGAATATTAATTCAAAGCTATTTATTTTACTCAACTAAAGAATTTTCATTGTGTAGTTTCATTAAAATATTTTTATAGCTGATCAAGTATAGCATTATGTATTCGAATAACATCTATGAAATAGTTATTGTAATTTTAATTATATATTAAATTAAATGGGGTGAACCCGTTCTTTGCACGCGAAAATTGAAAAATTAAACAATACATATTGAAGGGTAAAGCAGTTTTTAATGAGTTAATTTTTCGTTAATTGCAAATTAAATCAAAAAAGCTTTTGCATATCTCAGCTGAACAAAAAACCCATATGTGTTAATTTTAAGTCTGTAGATCTCCTAGCTGATAAAAATGGATTTTTTTTTAAAAATTTATAACACCCCGTAACACTTTTGTGGGTTGATTTCTGAAAACACTTTCCTAAGTTGATCTCTGCTCAGCAAAAGTAACACATTGTTTCAAATTTTGTATAATGGACGCTTAAAATAGAGTAAATAATTTATATCTGGATGTGTAAAATGTTAATATTACTTTCTGTTGTATTTATTGTATGTTAAAATAATTGTAACATTCGCAAGCAGCACCGTTCTTTACATTATAAAGGTGATTTAATGGAAACAATGTGAAATGCTGGCGATAGAGCCAAGTTGGCATCATTTTTGGGAAACATATTCACAACTTGGCGATTTATTAAACGATGAAGAAGTTGATATACTGTAGTGCCACCTTGTGAGAAGCTACAACAAAAAGGATAGCAGACAAGTCATCTCCACAAAAAATACATATACAACCCAATTCCCATAGTGATCGGTTGAAAGGAGTTGGAGTAAAGCGGGGTCATATATACAAACACCTATTTTTATAGAAGAATACATTTTGTATAAATGTAATGAATGCTAAAATTTTCAGATGTAAATTTTTTCGAAGATCTAACACTTTTATCTAACAATCTTTTATATATAAGCTAAGTGTACTCGAAACATTTAAAAAAATTTATGTAAATGAATTATTTTTAAGAACTTTTTAAATATAACATATTTTCACTGCATAAAAAGTAGTTAATTTCTCGACAACTAGAACTTTATTTTAGTTGTTTCAAAAACATAAATTAAAGCATGAATGCATAAAACAAGCCTATACTCGTGTTTGGTTTTTGTCTTATACTTTACTACCATTACAATTTTTTGAAAAATTCCAAAATAAAAGAAGTGTTATAAATCATAACAGCCAATTTGAAATAATATTTTAGTTCATTTTTTAAATAATATTTATTATTATTTTTTTTCTAAATGGAGAAAGAAATGCACTTAAAAACAATGCAAACAAACGTAACTACCGTTAATTTCTGTTTTAATTTAGTTAATTGATTAATTGTTTAGTTAACGTCGCACTGATAACGTACGTTAGGGAGGGATATTGCGTATTCTTAACCATTTAAACTGAATACAAAGGTAAATCAACGAGGATTACACCTGAGTTCGGAGCCCATTCAAGAAATTCAATTTGGATTTAGAATGTATTATATTTTTACATCATATATGTGTGTGAGCTACGTAATATAATTATCGTTCAAAAAATTATTCCCAGCTGATGTTACCTCTTGATGTATTTACCAGAGTATAAAATCCCAAAAATATTTCAAACATAAAAGTGTCGCACCTATAGCTGTTACGAATACATTAAAATCTTTAGTTAGTGAATTATTTTCATCTGAACCCGTAGTACTCAATCTGTGGCCCGCCTTCATTTTCTGAGTGGCCCGGACATAGCCCATATCACTAAGAAATTCAATTATTTAAGAAGAATGTACTGAAAATTTAGCGGGGAAATTACAACAATGAAGCAATCAAATCTGTCAATTTTGCTATTAATATGCTTTTTTTATAATAGTAGAATGTAAACAAGTAACTTAGTCATAGATGGAAGGAAATCAAGATTATTCCATAACTCTGTATTAAAGCATAAAAGTAAATATTTGTGTGTGTGTTTGATTAAAAGGTTACTATACTATTAAAACAAGTAATAAAGAGTGTTTTTTTTCTGGTATAGAATTTTAAGTTGGCATTACTTTCCAAGATGGCGACCGATTTAACAGCTGTCAAGTGATTTATTCTCAGTTTGGTTTGGCAATTCATCATGATTAGACTCACGCCTTATAGAGATTCGTCGAATGGGCCTAAAACGAGATTACCGTTGTTCCCGATTTTCATAAGCGAATTTTGTTTAGAGATGAAGCGCACTTCTGGTTGAATGGCTACGTCAACAAACAAAACTGCCGCATTTGGAGTGAAGCTAATCCACAAGTGTATGTCGAAACACCATTACATCCAGAAAAACTGACTGTTTGGTGCGCTTTATGAGCTGGTGGAATCATTGGTCCGTACTTCTTCAAAAACGATGAAGGCCACAACGTTACAGTCAATGGTGATCGGTATAGAGCCATGATTACTAACTTTTTCATTCCTGAATTGAACAATCATGATGTCCAGGAGCTGTGGTTCGAAAAAGACGGCGCAGCATGTCACACTGCTCGTGCCACAATCGATTTATTGAAAGACACGTTTGTTGACCACCTAATTTCACGTTTTGGACCTGTGAATTGGCCTCCAAGATCTTGTGATTTAACACCGCTAGACAATTTTCTGTGGGGCTATGTAAAGTCATCTGTCTATGCGGATAAGCCACAAACGCTTGAGCATTTGGAAGACAACATTTGCCGTGTTATTGCCGATATACGGCCACAAATGTTGGAAAAAGTCATCGAAAATTGGACGTCCAGATTGGACTACATCCGAGCCAGCCGTGGCAGTCATATGCCAGAAATCATATTTAAAATGTAATGCCACAAGATTATCTTTCGAGTAAAAAAAAAAATTCATTTCAATCGAATAATACATTGTTGTTTTATTGCAATTTAAAGTTCTATACCTAAAAAAAACACCCTTTACATATAAAAAAAAATTCTTTAAAATCATTTCCTTCTTAGGTCAACAAAGGAAAATTTTATTTTAGTAAATTAATTTATTATTAATGCATTGATATTTGAAAAAACTGTATTAACATCAAGTGTCATCCACTACAAGTTTAAAAATACATATGTATTTGAAGCCAAGAAAAAATTAGTTACAAAATTTACTGGCACCTTCTGTTAGTGCTAATTCTAACTTATTCAGAAATGATGCAGAATAAATTTAAATTAAAATATAAAATTTAATTAATGATTAATATTTGAAAAAACTATAAAAATTGTCCTCCACTACAAGTTAAAAAAATGTATTTGAACTTCAATGGATAAATAAAAAATAAATTATGAAGGATTGAAAATTAGAACAATATATATGAAATAGCTTTATAATATTTCTGGTAATGGGGTAAAACTATTTATGTAAGCCGTGGCTAGAGTGGATTTGACCAATGGCGAACCATAGATAGGGCGTGACCGGTGGTGTGTTTCCTGTATGCTGATGCATTTTCTATGGAAAGATCAAAGAAGCAATCTGGTAAATCCAATTTATTGAATATCTTGAAACATCGAGGCATATTAATTACGATGAACATGGACGACACAGTCCAGACATAAAAACTACAACACAAAGCAGCCGGCAACATGACTACCGAGAAACAAGCGAAGAGAGATTGAGAGAGATTTCCAGAGAGATCGGTTTTTATACCTGACGTTGAAAACCACGTGGCATTTTTGTAATAAGAGCTCTGATTGGTTACAATGGGCGGGAAAGGGATTTATGATGTCACAATATTAGTCGATTACGATTAACATTATAATGTTAATTTTAAACCAAAGTGTTAAAGTTATTTTAAATCTTAGTACAAAGAGTTAATAAAAAGGATACTGGAGGGAATTATTATTATTATAATATATATATATATATTTATATATATAGGGAGCGAAAGAACTAATGGGGATGGAATCGATTAAAAGTTGGAAATGAGAGTTTTAATATTTTGATCAATTGTGCTTTGGTCTTATTGCTCTTTTAACGACTATCCTCATATTGTGGCACGCGTGGATTATCTCTCATATATATGGGCCTGGTGAGGTAAAAAAATCGGTTAAGTACTTTTAAACTAAACTATTGAAAAAGTATTTCGATGGAAAGTTTTGGAGTCACAAATGTCATTCATTTCTACAAATTGGAAGTTTTAATTAACTTTCTGGAATTTTTTTTGCTGATTTTGTAGTAATTTTATGCATGAATTTTAAAATGTTTACATTAAAATTAGCAAACTTTACTGAATTTTATGAGGAATCGGAGAAAGAATATTAAAATGGGTGAATTTTAAGTCTCGAAACGTGCTATTTTTCTTTTGGCCTCAATGTGTATTAAACTTAACATAAACATTTTAAATGGTTTGTTTAATACTTTGTTATTGTTCAACCAGCTATTGTCCTTCAAAACATAGTTTGCTTACTGTCTTATTTGCCAATCATGACTCACTGAGTGAATGAATGCACAATATGACTTTAAAAACCATGCACTGGGAACAATTATCCAAATATTCATTTTCAAACGCAGTTTGTTAACGGTCCAATCACGTACTCGAGTTTCGCGTTCACCTCTTGAGGTATTGGTTTTATAATAAAGGAAATTATGTCCAGTGATCCATTTAATGGACATTCGGAACTACAAAAATTAGTTTCTAGTTCTAACTGGGTCTAAAGACTAATATGTTATTCATGGGGAATAAGCAATATGGGTACATTTGGCGAATAGTAAGCTTTTAGTATTTACATGTTTCTTTATACAGGGAAAGAATGAAACCACACACAATGCAATTTTAAAATATCTAACTTTTCAATCTGTCTCTCATGGTATTATTTTAAAATGTTACCTAAGCGTCGAATACATTTTCTTAACTCTTTAAGTTAATCCCCCCATCCCCCGATCTCTACAAATTTAGAGAAAAAACTCCCACAGTTTCTCAATAAAAAGATTTATACCTCTTTTTTATATTTAATCTTAATGATATATTTACTTTTTTAATTACTCTGAAAGATGATTAATTAATTTTTAAATTGTTTTAAAGAAACATACATTTAAAATAATTCCATTTTATTTATATATGTACTCTTTATTTATAAATTTTTTTTATCTACCCCAATGTAAAAGGTGTGTGTAATATTTAAATTTCTTTTTTTCTGAGAATTCTCGGAGAAATACGTTTGCCTAATTAGCCTAAATCTATTGGATTTGACATATATTGTCTAATTATTAGTTAAAAACAAAAGTAGGTATTGATAAGGACTCGTTTTGATTTTTTTGTGGTTCATATTCTTTGAAACTTTTAAGCTTTTCAAAGTAGCAGAAGCAAATATATTCCGCACATAAATATACAATTACGGCAGGAACCTAAAACATAGTGCTATATTACTCCGTTCTTTTGTAACGACTGCGGGTAGTGTAACACTTCTACCTTTTCATTACAGTCACAGTTAGGCATTACGCAGAGTTTTTGCTGCATAACAAGCTCTGTTGAGGAGTGATCCCTATATCTTGGTCTTAGGAAACCAGACAAGATTGTGTTGACAAAACACCTTTCATTTTCTCTATTGGTTGCTTGGAGCGTATTTTGGAACAATTCAATGGGCACCGTAATTCCGCGCTCTCGATCGTCTGATCACCTACACACACACAGTGAAAACCTCAACTCTCGTTTGCTTAATACACTTAATCACCACCAGGCAGCGTCTACTGCACATGCTCGAACAAGCTCATTCATCAAAATATTAAGAAGAATTTCAAATAAGTTTAGAAAGAAAGGGTTATACTTCAATTTATCTTATATTATATAATAGCATTACCTTTTTGAAATGCCATGGCCAATTTAGCTTCGTGTTTATGGTCATGAATTCGTGACCAGAGTTGTAATGTCGCGGGTTAGAGACTTCATGCCCCTGAAGACCCACCGTGTAGAGGCACAGCTGCACGTTAAATATCTCTTCGTGGCTATAAATTCTCACGTTGGTGTGGTGAAGAAGTTAAATGCTCAGAAATTTGATCAATATTTTGATTTTGATTTTAAAAACAATAAATTGATCATCTTTCAAAGTCAAACTCTGCGTTCACGATGACTCTTTAAAATTTTACTGCATTTTTAGAAAATGAAGAGTACTCAACATAAAACGATCTTCCCATAGGGGAAAAATGATTATCATTCTTAAACAAGCTCACAAACCAAGTTAACAGAGTAAAGGTAATTTTTTTATCAGCATCACAAAGGCGTGCTTCGTAAGAATATCACCGCGATAGAACTTTTCATTAATCTTAAGATTTTTGTTGTAAGGGTATTTATTTTCTGTATATATAAGAGTTTGTAAACTTTGTACGGTATACGGAGCAATTTATTCATCAGCAACTCGTTACTAAACAGCCCTCGTCTAGCTTCAAAATGCTACAATCAGTTAATGTCTATCAATTAATGTCAATCAATTTCAATCTATTAAGGAAAATCAATTAAAGCCATATTATAAAATGGAGCTTTGTTAAATTTAGAAAATTGCATTCCCTTGATAATATTGATTTAATACTTTGAGTTTCATGTGTATGCATATGTATATGGTATTATTTAAATAATCGAGCCCAGTGTTTCTCAAACTTTATATATTTGCGACCCAATATTCAATGATAATTTTCATCGCCCCCCTCCCCATACAATAACAATGTATTGAATTCAAAAATAGTATACTTTGTCGCTAAAGCTACAATACGAGTTTAACCTCTTAAGAACTCCCGGTGCACATAAATGTCTCGATAAGACAGTGCGTCAATGGGGCCCCGACGGATAAATACGTCTTTCCGAAGGACGATCTTTTCTGTGCACTGCTATCCATAAAATTATTTCGAAGGTTTTGGAACGCAATAAAATGATCTAGACAGTGTTTACGAAGGATTTACTTATTTCAGAGGATTTTTTTTTATTCCTTTTCTTCAGTGTTAAGCAATGGCATTGAGGAGCGAATCACGTAATTTTTAATCGGCAATTATGGGATTAATTATAAGCCGTACACATTATTAAGATACGTGCAATTTGTGTACATAATTTTATATATGACAAGCCCATGGGATCACCGGTAATTAATAAACTTGTTCTTAACTTAGTGTTGTTAAATATAATTTATGAAATACATACACACACATAGTGCAGTTCTCTTTCTCTGATACATTGATAAGTGTATTACATCAGTTTAAATGTGTATTTTATTTTTTATTATGTCAGAATGTATTTTGTTTGTTTACACTTTCAGTATATTAATAATTTTTTATATAATGTCTTATTTTCAACTTCTTTAATATGCTCATGCCCCCCTCGTAGTTTTATCACGCCCCCTAAGGGGGCACGTCTCACTGTTTGAGAAACGCTGTTCTAGCCATCAGTAAGGAAATACATTGCTAATTGTGTTTCAAAAACAACAATCTTATTGTATGTTAAGGTATCCGACTACGTTTAAAACTGTGATTTTTCAAAACCGTATAAATGGATAATATTTTTTATATATAGTGTTACTTAACTTAGAAAATGTACATAAAATTGTTTTAAGAATATTATTAGAATAAAAAAATATTTAAGTGGAATATTTTGACAAAAAAGAACATATATAGACCCATTTTCGAAATATTCTCCTTTTGTGAAAAATGCTTATATTATAATAATAGTTTGGATGCATATAGCTCAGTTCTGTAGAAGTTCTCAGTGTTCTCAGTTCTTCTCTCTAAGCTCTGAACAGAAGCTCAACAAGAATTTTTGAAATATAGAACTTAGAAGTGGGGTTTATCCATGTTTTACGAGATCCCAGGGGTGAATTTTTAAGGAAAAAAAAACCGATAATTATTTTAATGGGTTGTAAATCTAAAAATAATTTGAATTTTTCAAAAACCATAGTTGAGCCTCTGTACAGAGGTCTGAGCTATATGCAGGCAAAATTGTATTTTTAGAGAAGCATTTTTCAAAAAAAGAAAACCTTTTGAAAAAAGGTTATTCTAAATCAATTTTTTGCCGAAATATTGTATTTAAATATTTTTCTTTTTCGTCAAAATGTCCTTAAAACAATTTTATACATGTATTCTAATCTAAGAGACGCTAAACATGATGAAAAGTATCCATTTATACGCTTTTTAAAATCACCGTTCCGAATGTAGTCGGATACCTTAAATATTAAAAAAAATAACAGTTAATAATAGATAGACAAGTTTTTAGAAAATATAATCATTAAATGCACTTTTACATTTCTGAGCATGATTTCCTGTATTCTGGAAGAATAATTATTTATAACGTTTAGTTATATATTTTAAGTTTATTATTATTGAAAATAAAAAAGCACCATCTTATAACATATATATATATATATATATATATATATATATATATATATATATATATATATATATATATATATATATATATGATTTTTTTCTTTCCTTAGATAAATGCATGATTGAATGCTTAGTTTTCCAATATGTATTTATAATTGTTTATATGTAATTCAATTTAATTCATATTTGGGGGAGGTGGTTCTTTATCTAGATCTTATATATATGCGTATTTAGAAAAGTTTTACGCGAGTTAGAAACTCTCCCCCTCCTTAATGTTTCGAAATATTTTTCAACTTTAATTAAACTGAAAAAAGGTAATATTATAAATTTATTAATTAATAAAGTTATGCGTGTTTTCGCTTTTCAAGAAAAAAAAAAAAAGAATTGACACATAAAAAATAAGTTTAGTATTTAATCATTTTAAGTTTTCTTATGTTTTAGTTTCGTACAAAGTATTTAAGTTGAAAAAAACAAATGAAACTTAAAAGAATCTTGTTTTTATGGGCATGTATTAAACACTTAATACGATAAATACGAAACGATTAAAATAATTAATGAAGCAAAGAAAAACTAGTTTCGTATTGTCGAAGCAAAGAGTAAAGAAAATTGATAATAATAAAGCGTTTTAAAATTGCTACGATACAAAGGTAAAAAATAAAGATAGATTCGATTTGAATAAAAACATAATATCGGACCAAATCAGCATTTTTTTTCCAAACAGCAAATAAAAATTTGTATGCAGCATTGACAGATAATGTTTGCATTTAATTCTCTTTGTGTTTTGCCATTCAAGCATACAAACGAAATACTAATACTTAATTGTAAAATTCTTTTATGTGATGCATATCATAAAATAATTTAAAAATCTCAATTGTATAAATTAAGAATAAAAAAAAATAGAATTCAGAACTTAAAGCTGAACAAACAACAATTAAACAAATATTAAAATGCCTCGTTATTGTTGTTAGTGGTCGTTTTTACTTCCTCCGCAAAAAAAAGTATATATATATATACCTTTTTTTGCGGAGGAAGTAAAAACGACCAGTATATATATATAATTTCTAAAGATTCTATTTATATTTTATAAGATTTATTTTTGAACTTCCGTACCAATGATTCAAAAACAACCTATTAGTTTTCTCTTTTAAATAGATATCTTTTATTAAAAGGAAAAAAAAATGAATGTTTTTAAAGATGTACTTTGATCTGAATAAAAGTTATTGAACTGCAAATATATGTGACAAAAACAGTTATTTTTTTTTTTACAGCAAAAAAAAAGAGGGAAAATAAAAAAAAAATGTTTGTAAATTCAGTACTGAAATTTGTCTGAAGTGTCAGTGTTTTAATAAAATTAAATTTCAATTACTTTAGTTTTGTATTAACCTTTTGGAGACGGCAGTTTACAGTTTAAAACATTCCACAGGACAGCACTTTTAGTCAGGCTGACTTCCTCCTTTTTTGTCACTGATTGATGCTATCGTACACCGCAGACAATAGAAGCATGATAGTACTTAGTCTCCTGCTGTTTAATGGGGATGTCTGCGCCTTATAAAGTCCCTAAATACGAAGTTATCCCTTTCTTATGGAAATATGTTTTCTTGGAATACGGTGTAATAGTTAATAATGCTTTCAATTCAAGAAATTTAGAAAAAAGTATTTATTTAAAAAAAAGGAGACACTTCCTTACAATTTAAGCTGCATTCCACCTAGATTTCATCCTCAACATTTTTAAAAGAATTGAGTGAAATAGCATAAAAAAATTATTATTTTATAAAACAGTGCTGATAATATAATGCATCGCGTAAAAAAAAAGAGCAAAAAAAAAAAAAGAGCATTCTAATCAAATGTACAATAAACTTAACAAAATTTAATTGATTTTATTCAAGTAAAACTTATTTACATTTTGATTTTCAGTAAATCTTTTAAAGTATGTAAATTGTCATAAAATCCTTTTTCATTCTTTTAATTGCAAGATTTTGTTATGCAAACTTAATTTACGCAATTGTCAAAAAAAACAACAATCAAATTATGAAGAAGAAATAAATAATGTAATTTGTAATTATTTATAATGATGTATAATCAAAATTTAAAAAGAAAAGAAAAAGTTAAATGCTGAGTTTTTGGATAATGTAAAATTTTGATTTTCTTAGATCGTTAAAAAATTATTCTAAAATAGTTTAATACTTTGAAGCTCTGTCTCTCTATCTCTTTTTAATGAAAATATCTACTTTGAGACACATGCATACAACTTCAATCAAGAAGAAAATTACGTGAACTATGTGTTTTGTTTAAAAGTTGTACGTATTTGAATCATATGTATTCCAATAGACATTGTCAAAAATCAACTACGCTTTTTTGAAAACTGCACTGTTGATAATTTTATAATTGTTTTTCTCTTTTAGAATATATTTGCAGAATACACGACACTCTTAATCCATTTTGTTTTGATACATTCGAATTCATATTACTTAAAAAGTCCTTAAAATTGTGATCTAAATTTTATTTACAAGCATTTTTCAAAAATTAAAATTATATTTTTCTTTGATCTAATTCTTCCTATATATGCTGAAAATTATGATGAATTATTTACTGTGGCAAATAAATGAGATGAACAGCAAGTAGGTGAGTATTTCTTAAATTGTGGGTTTGACCCCTTGGGGGGGTGACGACTCTACGAGGGGGGTGCGAGCAACAAAGAAGAAAAAACACATTCTGATATAATAAAAAATAAATTACATATTTACACTGATATATTATACTTGTAAATGTATCAGTGCTACACAATGCATTTTATAATTAATTTAACAATACGAAGTCAAAAAAAAGTTTAATAATTACCAGTGACCTCATGGGATTGTCATGTATAAAATTATATACAAAAAATAACACTTAACTTTATAATTAATACGGTTTATAATTAACCCCTTAACTACCGATTAAGAATTAAGCAATTCATTTCCCAATGCCAACCATTTACCACGTAGATTCCCTTAAGTGATGTATTGGGGGGAGGAGAGTAAAAAAAAAGTTAAAATATTCTGAAATATGTAAACTCTATTCGCATACATTGTCAAGGTCCTTTTATTGTATTGCAAGGCGTTTAGAATAGTTTTATGGATAGCAGTGCAAAGAAATGATCGTACTTCGGAAAGACGTATATATACGTCCGAAAAATTAATGTTGTGACTGAGCGAGACGTTTATATACGACGATGGCACTTAAGAGGTTAAGTTCGTATAGTAGTTTTAGCGTCGAAGTATGGAGTTATTGGATTCATTATATTGTAATTGTATGAGGGGGTCGTGATGATAATTATGATTGAATATTGGGTCACGAATATTGAAACTTTGAGAAGCCCCGAGGTAGGTGTTTTGCATTATGCTATAAAATGTAAATATTCTAAGGCTATAAATGTTGGCACATGTTAAATAGTGCTACATTGTAGTCTCTTCATGTGTTTTATTGAAAAATGGATACGATTAGGGGTTTCATCGAGTAGCAAAGCTAATATGCATTAAGCAAAAACCTTACGTTTTCGTGGCGGGGAAATTAGAAGAGGAGACTCTAGCTCGGCTATCGTTCCTTGTTCCTAATATAACTCGTAAATGAAATATTAATAATTTACCAATTTACCTACGTGTTCCTACAAATAATATCTTTAAATACACATAAGAAATTTAAAATTATAATTTTTTAAACAATAAAAAAATGGTTTTCATTAGTAAAAAAAAAAAACGCTTTTGAATTTTAAGAATATTTGATATAAAAACGCAAACAATAAACTCGTATCAATGTCAAAATATTATGACTACAAACAATTTTCATTTTCCGAGGAGCTTCACGTATCTCGGTTAACTTGTATATATAAAATTATTGTATTGTTCTTATTTGTACTTAATTGTTTCTTTTGCGAGTAATGAAGAAATATTTTGTGTCAGGAATCAAAAAGAATGTCAAACATCTATTAGTCATTTTTTTTTAAAAATGTCCAGTTAAGTGTTGTGTAACAATTTGCTAAAAGTATTTTCAGTTGCAAAAAAAAATGTGTGTATTTTCTAATTATGGCTATTTTTGTCTATATATACCCGCTTATTATTATGGAATTTCCAAAAAATGAAAAAGGAAATTCCACTTTTAATTGAAAAAAAAATTGTAATTGGATCCCGATGTTACGAAAAACCCCGAATAAACGAATAAAATGTTAACTCCTGATGAATTCGTTAAATTGTTTTCTGCCTCATTTTAGACTTTCACTTTGATTTTTTTATATTTTTAATAAAACAAATTGACGATTATTTATTCTTTTGATTAAAAACAACTTCCGATACATTTTTGTTTGGAAACAAATATGTTTTTCAACAGTAGCCTGTAATATTTTAAAAGTTGAACTTCGTTTCTTTATACGTTACATTAAGAATTAAATGATTTAAATAATAAAAATACTTAATGAAAACTAATAGTTTGTTGTTTCAAAACAAGAGATCAAAACTTCTGAGTCATTCTGGCCAAATTTTCATTGATAATGTTCCTGCTCACCGATCTTTTCTTGAAAAAATTAAAACAATTTTATACTACATCCTCCATAATCCCCAGATCTCATCCCTTGCATTTCAAGCCTATTTCGTGAACTAGAAAGTCGTTTGCCGGGTAGTAAATTTGAAGCTCCATTGAAGAACATG